>BSQZ01000057.1:570000-1170000 GCA_033239005.1 Lamellibrachia satsuma
TTAAAAAGGGTTCGAGAAATAAGTCAGAGAATTACAGACCAGTGAGTTTAGCGTCAGTGATTTGTAAATTATTAGAAAGGTTAATTAAAGACCACATGGTGGACTTCCTCGTTAAGCATAAATTATTAAATTCATCTCAACATGGATTCCTTAAAGCGAGGTGATGCTTAACAAATATGTTATGTTTTTTGGAAGAAATCACTAGGTGGATAGACGTGGGATCACCAGTAGATATTATCTACTTAGATTTTCAGAAAGCTTTTGACAAAGTGCCACATCAAAGATTACTACTTAAATTAAAAGCCCATGGTATTGGGGATAGCATAACTGACTGGATAGAACAATGGCTGACTGACAGAAGACAACGAGTTGTAGTAGATGGAGAAGTTTCAAATTGGAAATCGGTTTTGAGTGGGGTACCTCAAGGATCAGTATTAGGACCTATATTATTCTTAATTTATATCAATGACTTGGATGACAGTATAACAAGTAACGTACTGAAATTTGCGGATGACACAAAACTGTTTAGAAAGGTTAATACTGATGGTGATAAACAACATTTACAAAACGATCTAAACAGATTAGTGAAATGGTCTGAGAAATGGCAGATGTTGTTCAATTTTGGGAAATGTAAATGCCTACATACAGGACGTGGGAACTTCAATGTAAACTATAAAATGGGAGATACTGTTCTGGGTACTACTGTAAAAGAAAAGGACTTAGGAGTTACAATAAGCGCTGATATGAAAGTTTCAGAGCAGTGTGGTATTGCAGCTTCAAAGGGTAATCAAATTCTTGGATTGATTAGAAGAAACATAACATACAAGGGAAAAAAGTTAATTATACCTCTTTATAAACCAATAGTTAGACCTCATTTAGAATACTGTATACAATCATGGAGACCATATCGTAAGAAGGATATAGATACGCTTGAACGCATACAAAGGAGAGCAACTAAAATGATTCCAGCACTGAGAGACCTTAGTTATGAAGAACGCCTGAAAGAATGTGGTTTAATGAATGTGGACAAGGAGGTTAAGAGGAGATCAGATTGAAGTTTTCAAGATATTGAATGGGTATGAAAATATTGATAGAAATATGTTTTTCTCACTCAAGAAGGATAGCAGAACTAGAGGAAAATTAGTAAAGGATCAATGTAGATTGGACATCAGGAAGCACTCGTTCTCACAGAGGACAATAAATGAATGGAACAAATTGTCTACAGATTGTGTAACTGCTAGCAGCGTGAATATGTGTAAAAACAAGGTTGACACATATCTCAGGAGGGTGGGTTATAAGTAGATGAACATTGTTGGACTCTCGATAAGCCAATGGCTTCCTTGTCCACTTGCCATCTGGGCCTTTGGCTTGGATGGCAAATCTTGTGAAATCTTGTTAAATCTTGTTAATAAGTATATATGCCCTAATTAGTGTACACCCTCTTTTTTAATCAGCAAGATCTGATTGATGATTACGATAACTTTGGCAATGTAATTCAGTACAGTTACGATCAACGTTTTTGACCAATGTAATTGAGTACAAGTACGATTACTCAAACATTGTCGACAATTACTGTGTACGATTATTCTATCTCTGATAAAATTATAAAGAAAGAAAAGCCAAGAATATATTATCTTTAGCAAAATTTTACACATCATACTGTACCTTCATCTATTGAATTAACTTTGTATTGGTACTTTGTGCAACCAATGTTTGTTAATATATTATGTACATAACAATGTTGTGTCTTGCAGGTCTCACTCCAAAGAAGCATCTTGGGAGCTCCCTGGGTCAGATCTACCCACACATGGTTGACATGGTAGGTGCAGGAATAACACAATGACAGCCTTCAAACACTTGGCACTAGACGTATGATGACAAAGGCTGTTCAGATAGATAATGTAGTATATTTTCACCTGCAGGTTCTTCTTGTTTCCATAATATCTGTGGTGCCATCCATGATATAATAGGTGATGCCATCCATGATATAATCTACAAAGGCATTAACTAATATCGTGATATTTTCCACCACGCAGATTTCAATTTTCAATGCATTTCCAAGTGTTAAAGTAATGGCCTTTATAATATGATTTCAAAGATCTAAACATTTCTCTTGGTTGATTGATGTTCTGTTGTTTGATTGTTGAATGCAGCTTTGATTTTGTTTGTGTGTATTTCTAACAGCAGGAGAAATACGGGCTGAACATTTGCGGAGAGGGAGGGGAATATGAGACATTCACTCTCGACTGTCCACTCTTCAACAAACACGTTGTCATGTAGGTACTCTGCATGTGAACCTTGTGTCCGCATTAGACCAGCTTCACTGTACAAACACATCTCCTTCGGTTTGCATATCCTGTTCAGTAGTATATGTGGCTTGCTCAATACTTTGGCGTGGCGCACTATCCAGATGCATTTTGGAAGCATTTCATCTCAGAGCAGAAGCACTTATTCTTTTTATATCCAATTTGTGTAGTACCCAGACACACCACTGGATGTATTGGCACTGATAACTTTCTATTTCATTATATATAATGTCATTGAATTGTTTATTCTGTATTGAACAAAAAGTTGTATTTTGTGACATAACTACCTTTTCCACGGTTGGCACAGACCATGAGCAACTGACTCTCGACATGAGTTATCACACTCAAACACCTACAACTGTGTTCCATCAACACTGCAGTGGTCTGCGTGCTTGTTTCAGTGATGACCAGGAGGTGGTAGTGCACTCAGATGATGCCTTCGCCCCAGTGGCCTTCCTACACTTCAGGAGCATGCATCTGGAGAAGAATAACATGGTAGGCAGCCTCCTTTCCCCCTTCTTTACCTCCATTCCTGCACCTTCATTACCTGGGCTCCAGTAACTTAGATATCTAAGTATTACATCAGCATGAAGGGAAGAACAGATTGTAACCCACCAGCATCCTCAGCTAAAAACAAGTGGGTTACCAGTACGTGTTGTTGAAACTATTTCAAGATAAATTATTGATTATAAATTGAAATACTTTGCACGAGTGTACCATTGCAAAATTACCTGTGAAATGTCATTTTCCTCCTACAATACAACCAATGTAAATCTACTTGTAAATCTTACATTACAACCAATGTAAATCTACTTGTAAATCTTACATTACAACCATTGTAATTCTACTTGTAAATCTTACATTACAACCATTGTAATTCTACTTGTAAATCTTACATTGTATCAAATATAATTTTCCTCCTCAAACCCCACATCATAATAAAATAAAAATTTTATGATTTAAATCATCATTGCGTAAGATTAATCTTACCCGCTGTGGTTTATGACAGCCAGGATAACTGTGTTTGTCACAGCAATAGCCCTATGGCATGTTTGTTGCATCGTCTAACATTATGGCCTAGCAGATCGTGCATGTACAGCCGTGCCATGTGGCCATCCAAATAGGATATGGAGCCAGGACTCGCAGCGAGGCTGAAGGACTTACCAATGAAGAGAAGCAGAGCCCTAATGGACGAACTATGCAGCAGAGGGAGTATTTGTGAATTACAAGACATCACAGGTGACAGCAAAGAGACAGAATGTTGTACAGACTGCACAAGGAATAGACTAGAAGGTATGTACATCAGAGTCTGCTATTGAGTGTATTTTAATTAATTTTAAATATGCATGTTTAATAGTGTGCATTTTTGAGATTGTCTCAAAGTTATTTTAGGGAGGTTTATTTGTTCTATGCTGTTATTTTTATTTCAAATGGTAATGAATTTCACTTGTTTGGAATGTTGAGATGAAGTAGTTACATTTAGGTTACAATTTACATGCTATGTATACAGATTTACAAGCTATGTATACAGATTTACATGCTATGTATACATATTTACATGCTATATATTTACATGCTATGTATACAGATTTACAAGCTATGTATACAGATTTACATGCTATATATACATGTTTACATGCTATATATTTACATGCTATGTATACAGATTCAGTTTCGATACAGACATTCCAAAACTGCGACTTATGTTTGTTTCTGTTGCAGTATGTCACATCTATCATTCCAAAAACAAATCTGGCTATTTGTGGATATCGGGCATCGTTGGTCGAGACATTGATGGCACCACAATGGGAGAGCAGACAGAGGCGGCATTGCAGTCACTGCAATGTGAGTTCTCTCTTCTGTGTTGTAGAATTATTTTGCAAGCTGTTTAGAATTGGGTCATTCACGATGCTCAATGATTCTCTGAATCAGTACAATGTGTTGATCACCTAACTTGTTGATGACTTCATATTGTGCTGTCTTTGAATGTCCACTTCCATTGTTAATGTGACACCTGGAAACAAGTCAAGGGCTTGTGTCAAAACTGGGCCTACTAGTAAATAATATAAAATTCAAATGATTTGCGTGAACATGATTTTGTTACCCTGAAAACAAAATGTGTGTATTGTATACAGAAAAGCAAACTAAAGTACCACTTCACATTTTGTTCAAAAGTAATTATTTCCACGAGCTGGGACTGCTGTGATTTTATGATAATGCAGGGCGCAGTGGCTCAGTGGTTGAAACATTGGACTCCACTGAAAGGACCAGGGTTGAAATCCTCTTGCTGCCATTTTGTAGCTTGGGCAATTCCATTCACTCCACGTTGCCTCAATTCACTCTACTGTAGAAATGAGTGCCTGGCTATAGACAGTTCACTCAACTGTATAAATGAGTGCCTGGCTATAGACAGTTCACTCAACTGTATAAATGAGTGCCTAGCTATAGACAGTTCACTCAACTGTATAAATGAGTGCCTGGCTATAGACAGTTCACTCAACTGTATAAATGAGTGCCTGGCTATAGACAGTTCACTCAGCTGTATAAATGAGTGCCTGGCTATAGACAGTTCACTCAACTGTATAAATGAGTGCCTGGCTATAGACAGTTCACTCAACTGTATAAATGAGTGCCTGGCTATAGACAGTTCACTCAACTGTATAAATGAGTGCCTGGCTATAGACAGTTCACTCAACTGTATAAATGAGTGGCTCAGTGGTTGAAACATTGGACACCACTGAAAGGACCAGGGTTGAAATCCTCTTGCTGCCATTTTGTAGCTTGGGCAATTCCATTCACTCCATGTTGCCTCAGTTCACTCTACTGTAGAAATGAGTGCCTGGCTATAGATATATGTGTATAAATAGTCTTTGCACAGTAATTAGTCTGGCTGAATACTAGAACTGGCTGAATACTAGAACTTGAACTGGTGTTGAGGGTGAAGAGTAGAGTGCTTTGAGTGGTCCTAAGGACTGGTTACTGCACCTTATAAGAGCTGGAGAAGCATGGCTACAGCACACACCACCTTCTTGCCTTCTTCCTCTATGTCTCGTCCATGGCTCACTTTATCTTAACTTTCCTTTATAATTACTGTACATTGAATGTTGTCTACTTTCAGATGAGCTGGAGAAGCATGGCTACAGCACACACCACCTTCTTGCCCTCTTCCTCTATGTCTCGTCCATGGCTCACTTCGCTCACATCAACTCCGTCTACAGACGCTACTTCGCTCTCAACCCGCCTGTCAGGTGACATATTTGACACTGCTTAAACTGCTATTTGTTAAATAATAATGTAAATGAAGAAGGTTTTATTCCTGGCAGATATTTTTTTTAATATTCAAACTTAATATTAAATTTCTCCTATTTAAATGATTGACCAACTGTGCCAAAACGAAATGCTTTGTGTAATTGTTATGTTCCCGTAAGTTAACAGATGATCTGAAAAGGCTCAGTATGCTGTGCATCATGTGTTGCTGTCTAGTGACTATCTTTGGAAAAAATTGGCACCCAGTGCTTTCACCTAGTGACTGTCTGAAATATATCCACTTCCTGTGCTGCCACCTAGTGACAGCCATTCTTGCTCAGATATGCATACCTACTGCACAGCACAGACTTGAGTCAAATACTTTTAAAAGTATTCAAACATTAATACGTTGAAAATTGCAATAATTTTAAAAGTATTAATATACAAATGGAAGTGTTCAATTATGAATACTTAAAAAAATAGACACAAACGAAACTTCATATGAATGACTAATAACTGCAACTTGTATTAAGTACATTAAAAAATTTGTTTGCAAAAAGCCTCCAACGTTGTGTCAAGAGGATTTATGAGATGTCCAGTCACTTGGCTGGCCCTGAGATATCCAGCCAACTGTTGATCAGCCCATATGTCTTTTCTTTGTATTATTAACAAGTCTAGTCTCTTATCACACATTTTACAGCCTCATGACATTTAAATGTGTTTCTGTAGGGTCTGTGTCGAGGTGGCGCTGCCTGTTGGTGTGGCACTTCAGATGGACTGCGTTGCCCACAGGAACACAGGTGATGTGGCACTGGAGCGACACACGATGCATGTACAGAGCGTGTCCCACTGGGCGCCCGCCAACATTGGCCCATACAGCCAGGCCGTCAAGGTGCATTTGATCATTCTTTCCTCAAGTTCAGTTTTAATTTTTTTTTGTACAAAGGAATTCCCTTTAATGATACACCATACAGAAACTTGAGAGCAACATTTAAGTAGCCGTATATTATAATTAAAGAAGGGTCTTGACATGTAAGAAAGATTGCACCATATTATAGTAATTATTGTGATAGTAAAGTTATAAATAAGTCCAGTACTTTGGAATTCTCTCATTATTATATATTTTATTGAGTGTAATGTGTCAAGTTTGGAATATTTACATTCCTTCTGGCACAATTTTATTCACCCCTGAATGCCACAGTTCACTCGGCTGTAAATGAGTGCCTGACTACAGACAGGTAGATATGTGAACAAATATAGTCTTCATGCAGTAATTGCAGTGTGGCTGAATGCTTCCCAGAGAAGTTGGAATGAACAGGTTTGCCAGAGGATGCAGCGTAAAGTGCTTTGAATCAACAACTGGGTACCGCGCTATATAAGAACATACCTTTATCGCAAGAAGCTGATACTTCCATATCCATGTAGGACTGTTAACAAGTTGTGTTTTATGGTTACTTGCTACAGATAGATGACATCGTGTATGTGGCTGGACAGATTCCTCTCTGTCCCGCTACCATGACGATACTGGAGAGCGGTCCCGCAGCACAGAGCAGACTTGCACTACGACACGTCGACCGCATTCTGGCTGCGATGACTGATGGACGATCTCTCAGTGACGTTTTACTTGCCATCTGCTACGTGTCTCACAGTCGCTACATTCCCTTCGCTCAAAAGGAGTGGCAGATCGCTCTCACTGGTGCTGAAAAGGTATGGTACTATGTCAAGTTGTTTTGTTGTTATTGGTTATATTTTATGTTATTAATAAATAAAAAATCTTTATTTCGCACAAATTGGCAATTGTACAATATTTAAAATACAGTTATTTCAGTAATGATATCGTTAACATGTGCCATGCGATACATATATTGCAAACACTTTTACTCTGGAGATCCCATAGCGTTGTAAGAGAAGCGGTATTGTTTGAATAACTTGCACTTTACACCAATCTTTATTATGACCAAAATCACCCATGAACATGTTTTACCCGCTCCAGAAATTTTGCAGTGCCATTGGCGACTAGGGTATCCTTACCAATAGTGGATACATGGTGGCCCAGATAAAAAGCGTCCTGAACACTCTGCAACTCGGTGCCATTAAAAACAACTGTTCTGTTGATGGGCTGACAACTCCGACCTCTAAAAACAAGATACATACTCTTCGCACTATTAAATTTGCACAGTAATCATATGCATATTGTTCACATACCTCGATTAATACCTTGAGTCAGGTGATCTGCATATCCTCTGCCACCTGTATAGTGTTTGCCCAAGTATGTGGCATCCCACACCACTCTTCTCTAACTTTTCAAATAATCCATCCATATATACAGAGAAAAGAATAGTAGAGAGGATTGATCCCTGCTTGACTGCATTACAGGTGGTAAACTGGGACGAGATACTACAGCCCCATCTCACCTGAAGTTTTTGTTTAGTATACATATACAGTAGCAATCTTAATGCCAGAGGTGACACCTTTTTAGCTTTGGAAGTACTCAGAAAAGCTTACAATAGTAGACTCTGTCGAAAACTTTGCTGGCATCTAACATGAGTGCATACACATTACTACCATTAGCGTTATAACGATTGCTTGTCTCCATCATAACGTGCAATGAGTATCGGACATATTTTGTTTAAATCCAAATTGTAAATGCGATGCTGCAAGCACATATTGTTTCTTAGATAGTATAATAAATAATAACATCAAACAATTTGGCAACAATGTTACTAAGAGTAATATCTCTAGAATTGTCTCATGCACCCTAACAGGAATATATTTAGATTGAAACAAACCATCAGTGACTTTATTATTACTGCTAAGTAATAAGTTATGTAAGTTGTAATACATTTGTAACATGATTCAGTATCTAGCACTCACCACTATGTAATGCAGGAATGTAGCGTAGTGGTTAGAACGCCGGACTCTCAATCAAGAGAACCAGGCATCCTCTGGTTGCTGTTTCAAAAGATAGAGTGTTCGTAAAAGAGGGGTTGTCTGTCATGAGATGTTGCACCACTTGCAAGCCTGAGTCTACACTGTCGATCCAGACATGACTGCTGTTATTTATAAGGTTGCTAAGGTTTCATCAACATTATTATATACTTTTTCCAAACTTCATTTCTTCAACACAGTTCTTCATTTTCAAAACTAAATTCCCTGACACAGAGGATTCAGGTCTATTATGGTAACATCATTGGTAGAAATGTATGTTTATTGATGATTACATGACTTGGCTGTAACAGAATGATGCAGAGTTGGAACAGAGCTGCCACCTGGTAGAATATGTGGTAGTGCCAGCATTGCCGAGGTCTGCACTAGTTGAGTGGCAAGTGTACGCCAGCACTGGTGCAGCGCACCATAACCAAGGTGGGTTTCCCCTGTTGCCTGTGTCCCATGAGGAAGATGCCCTGGGAACTACAATGGACCGTCGCTATAAGGAACATGCAGGGACATGGGTCAAAATGTTCCGTATATTTTCCTTATATCCATCTATACTATAAAGTAGTAAAGTTCTATCTGTCTGTCTGTTCCCTCATATCTCCTTCAGTTTTACATGGGGCTTAAATTTTGTAGGCGTTCTTGGGGCTCCATGGGGATTAAGAAATTCTCCCTGGGGTGTGGATTTTACGAAGCAACATATTATGTGGATGTTTGACATAGATTATGTAACTCGAAACAGTAATACAGCTGTAGTTTTGTAATTACATGCAAATGTTTGCAACGCGGTGCGTGTTTGCTATGACTGTTCCATGTGATGTGATGAATGTCAAATGTCCACATAAGATGCTCCAGCCAGAACGGGACCTCAAAGCTGTTCCTTGTAGCCAGATGTTCCATACATTGAGATTCCAAACAGCGAGAGTCTATGGCATATTTTTTGCCAATCTCCTGCATGAATACCAGCAACACGAATGCTGGTATATATTCTTTCTAACGTGATAACTCAGTTTACCGATCAAGTGATACCAGACAGTGCTCTCAGCATGATTGATTTGGTTACATGCTAGGTCAACAAGTGTCGATGCGATACTACTGAGGGCTGCATCACAGATTCATAGCATTTCAAATATTCCATGATTTTCATGACATCAAGTTAAATACGTTGATCGTAAAAATAATTGTTATGTCAAGTAAATGTAATAATCTAATTGCAAAGAAAAGCAAAAACTCAACGCCAGCCTCACCTTGTACTTCACAGACAAAGAGGAGAACAATTACATGTTTTGATAAGATTATATGACATTTTAGTGAGAGTGGAGAGAACAGAGGTCGACGATGTGACGATCATCAGTGAGGTCATGGAGGGTCAGTTCAAGAAACTGCGACTCACCTTCAAGGTCACTGCAGGTGAGCAACTATAAGGTCATGTTGCATTCAGCTGTTTCACGATGAATAGTGACAAAATGTTTGTCCAATTTATATTTTCTTGCATGAATTTTTCTTGTTTTGAATTTAATGGAAATAAATTTGTCATTTTTTGTCAGTTTGGCAAGTTTGTGTAATGGCAAGACTGGAGACGCAGAATCTCACCATCAAGGGCAGGATTTTACCATGATTTAACACCTGGAAGATATGTCAATGACACAATAGTTGACAAATCAAAATTAATGTTATGATTCAGCCCAAATAAATTTAAAAGAAGATGAAAAAAAATTATTTTTTAAATATGGGAGATTTCCGAAAACGAGATCGTTTTGAAATGGGAGGAGCTTTGAAAAAAAATTTATCTTGCGCTTGTGAGAACGAGATGGCCACCAAACACTGGCATCCCACACCAGAAAAGGGTAACAACAGATTTGGATCAGCATGTAATTGTTGTGTTTCAGTGCTGCAGACTGATGCAGTAGATACGGGTCTGACTGGTCCAGTAGAAGTGCTGCTTGACTCGATGCTGGAGGCTGTGAGGCAGCTACTATGGAGGTCTGGACAGACAATGGATGATCTGCGTGGACTCAGGATCTTCTACCTCAGTCAGATTTTTGTTCAAGAGGATCTTCATCAAGGTAAACTCAACATTAGCATTACCTGATGTAACGGTTCAATGATTTAATGTTTTATCAGAAAATCATTTTACATATTATAAACTATATTTATTCTAGCATCTTCACTTCTCAGATGTTTTTAATGAACCAACTTTCATTCATTTAAAGGTTCAATGTTTTAAAGTTTTTTCATGAAATCATGTTATCCTAGTATAAACTATATTTATTCTAACATCCAAATCCCAAATGTGTTTTAATGAACTACACTTTTTTAATATAATTTATGTTATCTATTAATATGAATGTTTCGGCCCAGATATCATGTTTGCAAAGCAATGGCAAGGTTAATATTCATAAATATATGAAAGTGAAATTATGTTTTAAAATTGTGGTCATTAAAACACGTTTGGAGGGTCAAGGTCTTAGAATAGATATAGTTTATAATATATAACATCAGGCTTTGTGCCTATATATGAAATACTAGTCCATATATGTGTATTTAAACATTGTCATTAAAATAGAATATTTATATAGCAAGTTTTACCATCATTTCATAGTACTTTGCATTTTTACCCATGCACCTAATGATTAAAACACACCATTCTAATGACCACTATTAAAACAGTATTACGACAATGAAGAGTTATTTATCTTCACTCTTTTAATACCAACAAAAAACTGCATTTTCCCCCAGTGTTAAAAAGTACACAGCTGTCGAGTATTATTTAGAGGCTATATTTGTACCATATCTGTTGACTGCCAAACATGTGTACATATGCACACACCCCTGGATGATATTTATGATTTTAGTCAATATGGTTTTGCCACTGCAACTGTTTGTGGTGGGACCACAGTTATGTTCTGCATTTGCACAATTCATTGTCCTTGAAGTAAGTCGTTCTTGTACATTGTCCTTGAAGTAAGTCGTTCTTGTACATTGTCCTTGAAGTAAGTCGTTCTTGTACATTGTCCTTGAAGTAAGTCGTTCTTGTACATTGTCCTTGAAGTAAGTCGTTCTTGTACATTGTCCTTGAAGTAAGTCGTTCTTGTACATTGTCCTTGAAGTAAGTCGTTCTTGTACATTGTCCTTGAAGTAAGTCGTTCTTGTACATTGTCCTTGAAGTAAGTCGTTCTTGTACATTGTCCTTGAAGTAAGTCGTTCTTGTACATTGTCCTTGAAGTAAGTCGTTCTTGTACATTATCCTTGAAGTAAGTCGTTCTTGTACATTGTCCTTGAAGTAAGTCGTTCTTGTACATTGGCCCACTGCAGTTTTTGGCTGTTTTTCTGTTGGCAAGTCGCAGAGAGTATATAAATATCTCCCTTGCAGCCACATGGATCCAGGACTAGATATATCATGTACACAAGTTGTATATTTTCAAGACAACTTGAAAGTTCTGATGTTTCAATTCGCCCTTTCCATACCTTGAAATGACCATGGAAATACATAAAAATTATTTCACTTTCACGCAGATGTATATATCGTTAGTTACTTTACCTGTCCTGCTGACTATTTCCAAAGCTGATGATTTACTATTTACTTGTTATCTCAGGTACACAATTAAATACTGTCATGGATAGTTGCCATGTGTGCTTGTTAGTGCATCAGCAAACTTTTCATTTGAGATCTTTGAATTTAGACAACTTGATTCCAATGATCTTAACTCTTGTAGAAAATTGCAGTTTTGTTAGCAAGATAGTGCGAGCATTGTAATATAAAATTACTGTTTCTCAGATACACCTTTTGCTAAAGTGAAACTTATTTTTCAATACAGTTTTTAAATACAACTAAAATTAAAGTGAAACTGAAATGAAAGTGAAACTGCTACTTATATGCAGATTGCAACCAAAATAAAAAGCAAACAATGTTTTGTTGTAGCAACAACTTTTATTGTTTCAGCATTCGAGAAGAGTTTCATGGATAAGTTCGCTGTCGATGCTGTGTCATCGGCCGCATTCATCCCTGTGTCAGGGTTTGCTCAGCAACACTGTCTGCTCAGTGTGTGCCAGTGAGAGCTGCACACTTGGCATCGCCTTGTGTGCTGGAGAGGTGATTATTGATTATCTAGCATGGACTTGTTTGTGTGAATTGGATGTACACAAATGTAAGGTTGTCAAGTAAATGTGGAGTGATACATTTTATAGTTCTCTTGTTGTGATGTAGCATTCATATACAGAAGACAGATGAATGTATTGTCCACACGCGCACACGGGGCTAGTGCCCTGCGCGGGCCTATAATTTGAGCCCAAGCCTGGCCCGCAATTAGCAGTTAGAGTCCAGGCCTGGCCCAGGCCCGCAGCAATTTTTTAAGCCCAGCCCGCAAACTAGAATTTAGGCTCAGGCCCGACCAAGCCAAGACATTCACGTTTGGACCGGGCCTGGGCCAAACGTGAATGTGTGGCCCAGGCCCGGCCTGGCCTGCAAGTTTCAGGCCCAAACCCAGCCCATACCCGCGGGCCAAAGACAGGTAAGACCACGGCCTGCAAGCCCGCGGCCCGCTAAGTTTAGAGAAGATAAAACTATAATCTTATAAGAAATACGAAACACAAATAAACTGTAAAACATACTTATTATTTTATTAAATAAAAAATAATATATGAACATTGTATAATGTTTACTACTGAAATGCTAATGTCAGTTGTTGTTTAGTAGTGTCTAGCTAGAAGCTAGTACTAGCTACTACTATGTCACCTACTGGCACTGACACCCAGTGGCATTTCCAGTAGGCTGCAGTCATTAGCCTGAGACAGACCAGGTTGAGACATGTGAATTAGTACAAGTGTGAATGAATCAGTACATGGGAAATTGTAGATACTATATAGTAGTCACTAGTTCACACAGTTAAAAAATACCAATTACCAACTGGGGTGAGTACTGGTTACTGGCAGTCTGGCACTACTGGGCAGTGGGCAGTGGCCAGTTGGCTGGTCATTCAGGAGGGCAATGTTTGGAGGGAAGACCTAGACAATAGAATGTCCACTGGTTTGGTCAAAGGGTGATAAGTTGATGGTTAATCATGACTTCATTGCCTCATATGTCTAAACATTTCTCAAGTCTCAAGTAGTTATACTCCAAACAGCCCAATCTTGAGCTAACGCAGGAGTTTGGACCAACGGCTCTTAAAAAATAAAAATCCGAAAGACACAGGCAAACTGGGGTGAACGAAATTGCCCAAGCTTCGAAACGGCGGAGGTGGAATCGAACCACCGTCCTCTCGATCGACAAGCGGGCGCTCTAACCATTAGACCACCACTCCCCACTGGCAGCCAGGTGAACTTAAGTGGCCTGGTATGGAGTCATTAGATCTATGCAAAAGGGTACATTCATGCCAAAAATATGCGGTTTACAAAGTCTAGACATCACGGATTAAGGGATAGGAAGTTAAGTTTGAGCTGAAGAAGAATGATGGAAAACATGCATTAACTGTGATGAAACCAGCGAAACAAGTGCCACTACTCCAGTCACAGCGTCTTGGAAAGCCAGTACATGTTTAAAGAATTACAATACAAAGATATGGGCATGCGACTATGCATATATTTATATGAAATGTCTCTATTAAAAGAATGCACATTATTAAAATGATACCATAGGAAGTCCCATTGTTGAAAAGAGATTAAACTGCATTTCAATGTAGAAAGCACTAGTGTCATTCAAAATTCCACACAAGGTCTCAATTTGCAACTATATAATACTAAAGAAATAATGTTAAGCATTCATTAACCGGAATTACAATTTATAATCAGTTTTTATTAAAAATAAAATTAATAATCTGGGTTTTGTATGAATATTTTTATTATGTCCAGGCACAGCACAAGCCCAGCCCAGTCCGGCCCGCTCACACTAAGCCCAGGCCCGGCCCAAGCCCGATGTGTTTAAAAAATTTTCAGCCTGGGCCCGCAATATGTAGACCCAGGCCCGGCCCAGCCCACAAAATTATGTAGAGGCCCGGGCTAGGACCCAAAGCCCGGCCCATGCAGGTCACTAGGCACATGCACACTCACACACAGACAGAACTACATATGGACACTGACACATTTTATATAAACAACGTGTACACACACACACTTGCATACAGACACAACATAGATAAGGACTGACTTTGAGGGATGCAGCAAGTTTTGTGTTATGACTACTGAATTGCCACTGACAAATATGAAGATGCACATATGTAATTCAAAGTTTCACGTAGGGTAGGGGTTGACATAGGGGAGGGGTGGATGTAGGGGAGGGGGTTGATGTAGGGGAGGGGGTTGATGTAGGGGAGGGGGTTGACGTAGGAGATAGGGTTGACGTAGGGGAGGGGTTGATGTAGGGGAGGGGGTTCACATAGAGGGAGGGGGATGATTGGTTTTACCCCTGATGCCTCCGTCCAACACATCAACACTGATGAACAAACAACGAGAAATGCGTTTCCTCATAACACCCATACTTTTATTATTTAAATCCGGCCGACAGGCCACTCATTCAGCCCTGTGCCATCTCACTGCCCCACCGTGCAGTTGTGATAATGCATAGCCAATCAGATCCCTGCGTTTGTGTAGCAAAACATGATCAGAAGCTGCAAAAACACACAAAAATACAATATTATCAATCATGCCAGCGATGGTCGACGTGACCACTGACTATAGGGCAACAGAAAAACAATGAACAATCCAAGAGAGCTGTAAATGCACCCAACATACCATGGTAATAATCTACAGGACAATTTCACGGCGAAAGACCAATAATAAATAAATAAATACACTGCTACGTATGGGGCATCATCTTACAAGCAACATCTTAAACATTCTATACACAAAGGACGAAAGAGAACGGCGATTGGTGGAGGTAAATTAATATTCACTGTAATCACTTGGACCATATATCAACTAAATATGACATGTGTATAATATTTATTGAACTATTCATATTTATATAGATAAATTTTTTTTTATAAATTGTTTGGTCTTCACAATTATGTTTCAGCTAAATAATGCAGCTTACCATGTGATGTAACTAATCCACCCATGTTAACAAAACAGTTTTGAAGAAGATACTTCTGCCGAAAAGATGCTACAGCCAAACCAATGTAGTCCGTTAGTGATTACAGCATCTTTGGAAATTTACACTCGCAGCGCCTTTTATTTCCCTGAAACCTAAACAGGTTTACACATTTCACTGAGCAGGCCACAACACACTACTCTCTCGTTTATGTCATAAGCTTGACCTACTTGTGATGCCACTGCCTCCTGGAGGCTGGGACTGACACCATCAATCATGACGGGTGAGAATGTAAAATGCCCACCGGAAACATGGTATCTGCTATTTACAAGTCGGCAAATAACAAACAACACAAATCAAGATGCAGCCCCTTGGGGAAATGGTGATATAAACTGGCAACACACCTGTTGACGAATACAGTTTTAGAATCTGAAGCCATATGTTCTAAATGTAATCTTCACATAATAAAATGGACAATCGACAAATAAAAAACCTGTTACAAACATGTAACATTGTGCTTTGGTTTTGCAACAAACAGTTTTCATCGCATTGTATAGCTTTTCATCCTTAGTACTGGGCTTTCGGGTTGTCCCTGCCACACATACACACCTGTGTTTCCACGACACACCAATTGCCACCTCATAAAACAAACATCCCAATTTGTTTGCAAGGCCACTAGAGATGTCACAAGTATGACTGATCCAATAAACGACTTACACAAATGCATATGGGAGACCTTTCCTAAAATCTGCATCAAGACACACACGCACACTTGCGTGCATGCATACCTCACATGCACAACAAACACATCCCACTAACTAGGGCGCATCTGACAAAAACTGGGGCGTTTATGACAAAATTATATACATGGTACGGCAGACACCCCAGATGATCGATTATATATTAGTAATATACACATATGGACTTTTGGGTAACACAGATGCCCCCACCCCACAATAACTGCCCCCTCGGCACCTCCAACATTCTCTAATACTACAGGGACCTACTTATCAACCAGCGGGAAAGATTTGCCCCCATTATCACGACAAGCAACGAGACACTCGTTAAATACTCACATCAAACAAGTGTAAACCATAATGCGAGAATCAATACTTCTCTATAGCAATGTCAAGGGGTCATAACATAATAAACAGGCACATTTTGTTCGATCCATGTTAACTGACATGTAAATATACATCAAACAACCTCTACAATCGTGGCAGAATTACACACATTCTCTCCACCTGGACATGTTTGTTCTGTGCTGAAATCCTGCTCGACCGACACATTTGTTAAAAAACGAGCCTTTCCCAGTGTTACAAATGTGAATAATATCCAGGTTGGAAAAATTCATAGTCTGAACATTTTCATCGGTGCATGCCCAATTAAGTTCTAATTTTGTGACTTGCAGCCAATCACGAAACATCTGTAGTCTAATGGCAAAATGATCACAAAACATCAGAAATTATTTGGTCATGTAGACAAGAAAGCAAAAGGATTTGGTACACAAATTTAGTAAACAGAAGTTAAATCTGTTGTTGCTATTTGGTATTCTATGATTCAGGTGAGAAGGGCTGGACTGCTGGTTAACCAGAGATCCAACACACACATCAACATCAAGAAAACATCATCCACAAACGTAACATTGTGTTGTAACCAGCATTCCTCGCTAAGTCTACGATTACTTCCGCATCTCCCCTTTGACAATTTCTATACACAAATACCATAAGTTGCATGAAATCGATCTGTACAAAGCAGATAACAAACAAACAGGCATTTCAGGATGTGAACAAATAAGAAATACACACCGATCCCGAATATCACAAAGAAAACATGAATTTCTAGTCACCCGTTGCCCAAGGCAACCATATGTTACATGTATAAGAGTAGTCACCTGTTGCCATAGTAACCACATGTTACAAACATTACCATCACCTGACCAAGATTGTGAGCCTCCGTGTTTTTATCACTGACATGCAGCGTGAGATCTGACGTATCGATGACGTGACGTATTTATAATGAAGCTAAATCACTGCTAAGCTACAGTCTAAATGAAGACAAGATGATGTGTCATCTGGATTACTGTCAAAACAACTGTTGTTGTTACAAAGATCATTTGACTAGCGCACGCAATAACAGAATTCACTGTAAAGCAGAGTGAGGTAAATGGTAACACACAATCTACGATTGGCTCATCAGGATTGGACATACATCGTCGTAAAGGGACACATTTACTCACCATCACTGATCCCGTGCTTTTCTCAGGACCTTATTTGATTGAACATAGCCAAAGTAGTTGGTAATCATGTGGGATAGATCAAACCAAGTAGACGATGGCATGTAACAAACCATAATAAATACCACCACATGCTGACCATGCAAAATAAATAACCTAGTTAGTTGCAGTTGAGCCGTAGCATCGCATATAAAGTTCGAGATCTTCCATTTCTTTTTTATCATGCAGGCTTACCATTACCTTGATGAGGCGCCTAGTGCTTAGTTAACACGTGCCGATTCAACTGGTGTATATTTTGCAAACGTGAGAAAAAACGGACTCGCACATAATAACAATTAACAACTACCAGTCTTGGGTAATTAACATCAAGTGAGCGATTGACAGACCATACGTTCAGTTCACATCAATTTGCGTTCATCTGAATGCTCACCAGTGTAGTGGAGCGATAAAAAGAGCTCTTTTGTCTACGGCAAATGTCTAGGAAAACATTCCCAAGCAATCTGGGACACTCTAACCTGCAGCCTTACAATGTTAAAGTGCCTGGAACGATCACGGAATGGCAGAATCTACTCCCCAATCATGTCTAAGTTTACGCCTCCATGATCCAGTGCCACAGGCAACTCCGGTGTTAAGACCCACGCCTACAATTAACCCCGCGATCCGAACAAGCACAAGAGCCCCAACGGACACCATCCAAGGGCTCTGACTGTCGCTGGTGCATCAGTGATCACCGCGGACAAACACAAACCGAGTGTGCTTCTCACTGTATTTAGAAACCCTTGATGTGGCAGTAGCCCTCCAGGGACGACACAATGATGTACACGATCCACAGAGTTATGAAGAAGATTGTGGTCGGTAGACGGTACTTCATCGGTCCGCCCAATTCGCCCTTGACTGCAGGATGCCACCGTCGCAGCATCATCACAGCGATCGCAGCCACCGCGAAGATACAATAGATCGTGACGGAGAACGCCAGCGCGCCGGGCTGCACAACGAACTCCGAGCCATAGATCGCATGCTTTACTGCCGCTATCGTCCATGCAATGCCGATGCCTAGGAAAACGTTCACAGCATTGCTGCCCGTCACATTTCCAATGGACGAGTCAGCATATTCGTCACCAATGGCTGCGACCTTGCTGGCAAATGTATCTGAAGTACAAATTACATCAACAGTCATTAAGTTTGTTAAACAACAGATCTACGAAATTTTACACTTAACTACTAAGTATAGTACAAGTTTCATTATGGTTATTATTAGTTATAGGCCTACATCGTTGTGCTAACATAGTATTTACACCAGTAGCTATAAGTACATGTATAAAATAAATAAACAGGTTGTCTTAAAAATGTATTAAATTGCCATGATAAGGCATGTTTACCAGAGTAGTTATCAAAAACAAATACATGCTTCAACACATGATCAGCAACATTATAACTTTGTGCATTTTTTTACAAATTGTGATAAATAAGAACTATGCTTCTTTCAGTAATGTTGGGTTATAAAACACCCTATGTAAAACAAACCCTGCACCTGTAGTACCTATGTATGTGCACAAATAAATTATGTGCATTTATGCATGCAGCATCTACATATGTAATATATATATACATATATATGTATATGCAAATGTTATATAATGTGTATAAATGGTGTTAACTAATGATTGTTGAGTTCACAGATAATTAATTAACATGTTGGTCTGCAATTCCAAGAAGACCTCCATTTGAGTTTTTAGGAAAATACTTGTTAGCCAACTCCATTTGGCATAAATAAATTTCTTTTAAGCTGAAGTGAAGTTTACATCTTTTTTTTGGCAACTTCCAGGACACTTTGACCTTTGGTTATTTCATTCATTTTGTTGGCTTTGATGTTGTTTTGTAATATTTCGGTTGCTTCACCATATGCAATTCTTCTATGCTTTCTCTTCTCTAATGCCATTTTCCTTTCATGTAAGTGAGCTCTTACATTCTCCTGCCTTCTTGAACTGTCTGAATCATCACACACATCTCTTCCTGTTTCATCTACCATGGTTAGTGTAAAAAACTGAACTGCATCAGTGAAGCCATGACTGACATCGTGTGAATCATTCTAATAGCATCCTTTGTGCAACATAGGGTGTGTGCTCTGTTATCAGCATAGTATCTTTAAAAAGTTGGAAAGTAAGATCGTAGGAAAGCATGGTGTGAATGTATTCAGGTTTTTGTAATATTTACTCTTATGCTCTATGAGGTTGACATAGATAATGATGACATATATGTTTTGTATTAGACGTTGCTCTACAGGAACTCTGAAGTGTGGGTCCAATAAAATGGCCGCTGTAACTGTCTTTGAGCACAAACTACTGCAGTAGAAATGTAAAAGTGAAGCAATGTCTTGTTCAGAGTTTCAGACGTCTAATACTGTAAATGTATGCAAGCATATCTGAAAAGTGGCTTACACACAGGTGAATAAATGTTGGACTCTGGATAAGCGCGTGGCTTCCTTGTCCACTTGCCTTCTGGGGTTTTAAATCTTGTTAAATAGTGTGCAACTGGCAACTTACCTGGTACGCTTGTGCCAATGGCAACAAACGAGATGGCGGTGACCGCGTCTTTGAGGCCAATGGTGCAGCCGAAGCTGGATGCCACATCCCCAATGACCGCCGTCAGAATGCCAATCATAATGATAGACACAGTGAAGCATGCCCAGCCACCAACATAGTCTGGAAGGTGAGACACGCCAACACACGTGAGAGTTAGTGAACGCACAAACATGTGCACAGTGAGTTGTCTCTGCCAGCCAAACTTAGACGGAACAAGAAATAGGCGAACAAGGCAGACCAGGGCAGCTGTTCTCATTTCTGTTATTTATTACCCCATATTGTGCTTAAGGTAAGTAGTTATTTGTATCTTGTAATGATTGCAGCTACTTGGCACCTCAGAGTACTGTAATACTTGTATATTCTGGTTCACCTGTTCTGCCCGGGCAAACTGGACAGACTGCAACATTATATATATATATATATATATATATATATATATATATATATATATATATATATATATATATATATATATATATATACAGCACTGGGAGGAGCCATGTAGCTACAATCATTACAAAACTATATAACAAAACAAACCATTCCCATACTGTAAGCACAATTTTGATTAATAAATGACTGAACTGAGAACAACATGGCTATCAATGTCTGCGTGGTCCACATTTTCCTTCGTCCGCCTGTTAGGCTGTTCCCAAGCAACCGGTTGCTGGCTGGAGTTATATGATAACAAAACTCTGCAATGATTCGTTCCTGTCCCTGCAAACAACTGCCACCACCAAACCAGAGTGCACTGTGCGAAACGTGGTCTGAGCAAAGTGCTGCCATCTAGTGAACAAACCTGGTATGCTGGTCCCAATCGCAACAAATGTTATTGCTGTGACAGCGTCTTTCATCGCAATTGTGCAACCAAATGCTGATGCTAGGTCGCCAATTACCGTCGTTAGGATGCCAACGAAGACAATGCTCACAAGAAATGTGGGCCATGCACCACACATGTCTACAAATACATTATTTCTACATATATTTGCTCATCTTACTTCTTCAACTTTTTAAAGTTGAGCCTAGCCTAGGTTAAACAGGGTAGCCAGTAACACCACACATGTCTACAAATACATTATTTCTACATATATTTGCTCGTCTTACTTCTTCAACTTTTTAAAGTTGAGCCTAGCCTAGGTTAAACAGGGTAGCCAGTAACACCACACATGTCTACAAATACATTATTTCTACATATATTTGCTCGTCTTACTTCTTCAACTTTTTAAAGTTGAGCCTAGCCTAGGTTAAACAGGGTAGCCAGTAACACCACACATGTCTACAAATACATTATTTCTACATACATTTGCTCGTCTTACTTCTTCAACCTTTTAAAGTTGAGCCTAGCCTAGGTTAAACAGGGTAGCCAGTAACACCACACATGTCTACAAATACATTATTTCTACATATATTTGCTCGTCTTACTTCTTCAACTTTTTAAAGTTGAGCCTAGCCTAGGTTAAACAGGGTAGCCAGTAACCCCACACATGTCTACAAATACATTATTTCTACATATATTTGCTCGTCTTACTTCTTCAACTTTTTAAAGTTGAGCCTAGCCTAGGTTAAACAGGGTAGCCAGTAACACCATCGAACTTCAGAAAACACTAACCCACCAGCGGCCAACAAATGTTAAAAAATCTGCGCAATTGAGTAATTGTTAGAGAACATACACCTTTCCCAAGACTCCCTTTAATTTAGCAGGACAGCAAACATACCAAGTCATAGTTACGTTTACACATTACATGATGATATTCAAATTTCTAAATATACAAGAAAGATAGCCTATCTCGCAAATTGTCTTATATCATATATTGATAAATCATATCATGATCTTACAGATTGGTCCATATTGTGAGACTTAATTGTATAGTATATCATAAAGAAAAATGTGACTTAATCGCAAATGATCTTATAACATATACGGTCCAATCATATAATGGTCTTACAAATTGGTTTATTATCGTAAGGCTTAACCTCATTGTACAACAAATGTTTATTTTCCCATTGTATGTAACTCATGTGTCATGAATATCTCACCTGTTGGTGGGACAAAGGCGAAGAGAATCTTCCAGAAGATGGTCAGGAAGTGCATCACATAATCCATACATGATGGTAATTTCTCCTCACTCTGGTCGTCCTCACCATCGCCTAGCAACATGGATAAATTAACTTACACCAGGGTTTGCATTCACAAGGATAAACCCATTTAAAAAAATACACCAACTGAGTTTCATAGGAGTTCATACATACACAGTAAACTGATATTGTTAATCTGGAAATGTTGCAAACTCAACATTGTTTAAACTGTTGAAGTTAACCAAGCCTTACTATAATAATTACCACTAGTAATGTAGATTGATGAAATACATTTTATTGTAATTCTTGTTTATTTACAAACAGTTTGTTTCTCGCAATCTCTAATTTGACGACACACTGAAAATTAATAATAATAAGTTTATTTTGTTTTGTCATCAAAGAAGCTTAATGGTACACACAAGTGTATATTAAAAAATAAAAAAATTGCATATAAGTATATAAAATTATAAATAAATATTAAATTAAGAGTATTCAATTGCATATAAATAAAATTAAAAGTAAATAAAATGACATCCTCGGTTAACTTCAAATAAAACATGAAAGTTTTTTTCGTTACTGCCAGTGGTAAAGTATGTGAGATGCAAAA
Organism: Lamellibrachia satsuma; assembly: GCA_033239005.1. Lineage (NCBI taxonomy): Eukaryota > Metazoa > Annelida > Polychaeta > Sabellida > Siboglinidae > Lamellibrachia > Lamellibrachia satsuma. The sequence continues at coordinate 593,012 of BSQZ01000057.1, forward strand.
GAGTTCAAAAACCTTCCTACATACTACGTGAACTGAAACAGGCACATTATGTCACATCATGCATCTGTTCTACAAGTTCATGGTCATACCAGTATCGCAAAAGCATAACAGGTGAGACATTTAAGTTTCGCAATTTACCTAAAGCAATTATGGCCTAACATGCTTTTTTTACCAATTCTAAAAGCATAATATTGTACTTTTGACTAGAGGGTGGAGATTGAAGAGTTTTAATTGCATGATTAATTAATTGTTTTCTTGATAAGGTGTTAATCTTTCCAATGGCAAGTTTGGCATACAATACATGTGTAAGTGCAGTTATCATATACTAAATAGAAGAACACAAAAACACATCACTCTTTGTGCATAAATGCTGATATCATATTGTACTTAATAGGGGTGGTGCATATGTGAACAGAAAAGTACCCCATTTTTCACATTAGAATATTTTTCCATACAAATAGATTTTAAACTTTGTATTCATACAGAAAGTTTTCACACAGGAGAAATTATTATGTAATGTGATCAAAGTTGCAATCAAGGTCAAAGGTCCAAGTGTGCTCAAAATGTTGTACAGTAAAACAAAGTTTATACACAGTTTGGATGTACTACACCCAAGCTGTATATGTAATAAATAAAGATATATTACTATGAGGAGGACTAAATGTGCATTGCATCTACAATGGTACTATATGTTTCCAATGTGCAAAAATTTGCCATTAATGCCTTTGGTCTAACTTGCCCATGGGAGGGTAAATATTCTGTGCTTGCTGGGTCTTACTGTTTTGCAAACTAACTTGTTTAAAGCCAATCCGCCAATACCAGATACAGTTTAAATTTTCAAAAACATCTGGCAAGATAGCTATGTTGCAATTGAACTTTACTTGATGCACTTTCAAACAGTTTTTTTGGCAAAATTCAGAATTTTATATAGGCACATTTTTTGTTGAGATTTAGTCAAAAATAAAAATATATATATAATGCAAAATCTGTTATATTGGTCTAACAATAATGTGTCTATCTTAACTTAAAATGTCAATATATAAATTAACTCGAGTCACTGACCGATTGGCTTGAAACTGTCATGATTCAGTGTTAGTGGTGGGGACATTTCTGGGGATAATGGTTAAGCTTAGTTAACCCTCTACCTGTCTTGGTTCTGGTTCGTGCTTGTGCGGCCCTCCGTTTTTGTTCTTGTGATGATAGCAAATTTTTAGGGAGAATAAGCAACGTTATTGGACTGGTTGGGTGTTGACCATTGTTATGTCAAATAGAGTTATTTCATAAAGCAATTATTTGTTAAGGATAGGATAATTGTACTTAAAATATTACTATATTTTATTACATAATACTAATTGTAACACGAATGACAACGCTAGTAATTAAAAACATGCAAATTACATTATTATATTTTAGAATTCTTCCAGAAAATGATTATTCAATCAAAATGGATGACATACATAAGTAAATGTTCTTCATTTGATTTAATTTTGTGAAATGTGCATGATAAACATCACAATCCCTAATTAACTGTGTTCAGATGCAAGCAGTAATCTATGTTATTAGTGTGTGAACAGAGGAATGCACTTGATCAATCCTATTAGCATGTGAGCATGGAACTGCCCTGAGGCAGGACTCAGTAGATTGTCAACAGGAAGCCATGCTTCGAATGTTCCACGCACAGCATGCAAACATGAAAGCAGAAACTAGCAAATCATTTGCAAAGCATATCGACTTAGGTTCACACCAGCAGGGTGTGCCATGGTGAGCATTTAAAATCTAAAATTAGGTATTTCTGAGTTTTAATGTACTTAGAAATGCAAAATGTTTTACTGGCTGTTTTTGGCATATGTCAAGAAAATCATGCAATAACTTAAAGGTAGAAAGTCGGATAATTTTAATGTAAAAATCATGTCATATCATGTAATATAAACTGTATCTATAGTAACATCTTGACTGCCCAAATGTGTTTTAATTAACTACAATTTAATTTGTTTTTACTATAATTTGACTGTTATCTATTTATGAATATTAACTTTGCCTTTCAGTATATTGGCAAATAGCTGTTGATAATTTCCAATACCTGTTGACAACATTTATCAGGGTCATGTGATCATGGTGACAAGCACAACTATTGATTTATTTACTCACAATGAACATAACTATTGATTTACTCACTCATGATGAACACAACTATTGATTTACTTACTCATGATGAACACAACTATTGATTTACATACTCATGATGAACACAACTATTGATTTACATACTCATGATGAACACAACTATTGATTTACTTACTCATGATGAACACAACTATTAATTTACATACTCATGGTGAACACAACTATTGATTTACTCACTCATGGTGAACACAACTATTGATTTACTTACTCATGATGAACACAACTATTGATTTACATACTCATGGTGAACACAACTATTGATTTACTCACTCATGGTGAACACAACTATTGATTTACTTACTCATGATGAACACAACTATTGATTTACATACTCATGGTGAACACAACTATTGATTTAATCACTCATGATGAACACAACTATTGATTTACTTACTCATGATGAACACAACTATTGATTTACATACTTATGATGAACACAACTATTGATTTACATACTCATGATGAACACAACTATTGATTTACTTACTCATGATGAACACAACTATTGATTTACATACTCATGATGAACACAACTATTGATTTACTTACTCATGATGAAAACAACTATTGATTTACTCACTCATGATGAACACAACTACTGATTTACTTACTCGTGATGAATGCATCTATTGATTTAGTAACTCATGATGAACACAACTATTGATGTACTTACTCTTCAACATTCATGAACATTTGTACGTATATATGCTTTGCAATTTCGGCCACTCTCGCCATCAATCCTTGCCACTCTGATGGGCATATAACAGGTGCATTTAAGTTTCCCTCCACATACAACGTAAACATGATATTTGGACTGAAGCAAACATATAATGTTTGGTGTTCACACATTTAGGCAGTCAATATGTCAAAACAGATATAGAGTTCATAATATTTAACATGATTTTACGATAACTACGAACAGATTTTGTACCATTAATGCTGAACATTGTTAGTGAGCAGCCATTCAAGGAGCAATGTTTAATGTTACACTGAAGGAAGCAGCATGACATTGTCTCACCTGCGCTCACGGACATGGCATCGACGAACTGTTCCCGCCATGATGATGTGCCGACCACCAGAGACACATTCGTCTTCCTGATCAACTTATCAACGGTGCTCTGCAAATACACATTAATATGATTTTAATTTTAAAACTTTAGAACAAAACACACAGTTTTTTTCTGATTCACCTATCATAACAATGACATTATTTCATGCTATGAATATTATGTGCATTATGCTATGTAACACATAATGGCTGTATTCTTTGGCCACTTAATATCTACAGTCAATAATATTATATTAGTAAGTTGTAAATCAGGATGAAAATATGGCCACATTGCAAATAAACTTGTAATCAGCAGGTCAGGCAGTCATATGAAATGAACAGTCATACAAACTTATATCATTGTCTTTTTTTGGACAATATTCAGAAGTAGAAAAGTTCAATCTGCAGGTTACATTACTGTGCAACAGACATGTTATGTTTCTGAAGTTACAAAACTGGAGATTTGTGCGCGATGCAGAATCACAAGTCAAGCCATGAAACGACTAATTTATCTTGTGTCAGTCAAAAATTCACATGAACGCTTGATTTGATTCGATGTTTGTGGATGATGTGATCATGACCATCCAATTAAAATGTATACAGCATGAGTAGCGAGAGAATTCAGAAATATGCAATGACACGTATATTAACAGTGTTGCTATTCAGAAAGTTTCCACCACAACGGAAATGGTGAAATATTTATTTATAAAAACAGAACATGGTCAGAAAATTTGGAGGAAAATGGTACAAAGCATAAACATGGGAGGAATCATGAAAACGGGAGATTTTATTTCCCATGCAGGAGATTTAATTTCCCGCGCAGGAGAACGGGAGATTGGTCCCAAAAGCGGGAGCCTCCTGCCAGAAATGGGAGATTTAACCGGTCTGCTGTGCAAACAGTTTCATTAATGTGCAAAATGGAAGAAGTCTACATAGCAGGTATTCTCAGGTTTCCAAAGAATGCACAAGACAAGTTTTGAGAACCTTGAACTCCATGCTCTCACGAATGTGGACGACCACTTTGGTGATGTCCCCCAACTTCGGCTTTCCCAACTCAGCAATCCTCTCTTCCCCGGTCAGCTCATTGATGTCCAGATCTCTTGCCGGTGACTCCTTCTCTTTGCCGTCTTTCAGGAGAGAAAACATTCCAGATTAACAACTGAAATACTACATCCCATAAACGTCAGCTTGATAAAATTAAGTGTTGCAATGAAATATGCAGGGATATAACAGAGAACGTAAGTTTTGTGACCTAGTTTTAGCACTGAACCTCTGGTGACCTCAGTTGTTTTGATGGCTGAGTAAAGAATAGGATCATATTTAGTTTTTGGGTGTACTCACAGAACTGACACCAAACAGTTTACATTACATTTACATATAGATTTTGTTATGCTGACAGTGCGCGAGCAATAATACAAGGTATCCAGTTGTAAATAACTCTCAAACGGTTATTTCAAACATTCTTATAGCTTCTCACACACCTTTATCATCTTTTCATCGGTCTAAAACCAGAAAAACTCACACTGTTTGGTGTCAGTTCTGTGAGTATACCCAAAAACAAAATATGATCCTATTCTTTACACAGGCATCGAAACAGCCGAGGTCGCCAGAGCTAAAACCAAGTCACGAGATATAATCATATGCATAATCTCATCATGTTGTGGGCATTGGTATCTTTCCAAAGAATCAAAAGACATTCACACAGCTACTTTCTAGATAAATCCATTGGACAAAAAACTGTATTTTACAGAACATATTTTCCACAAGAAAACCCTACAGTGAATATTAATCATCAACATTTTCTGCTGAATTTCCTCCAGAAATTACACTAAACAGCTACAATATATATGTTCATATTGACCTACCTATGATATTTTAATGATTCACTATCTTCTTATAATTTCTTTACATGCTTAACTAATATTCACAAAAATTATATTAACAACAAAATATATTATTTTCAAACAATAATAATTCACCGTTAGAACACATATCTGTACTAATATCATTTATTGACGTTACTTCATTAGTGTAAATTTAAAAATTATAATATTATACATTATGATATTATACATCATAATAAGGACACAAATGAGTAATCTGCCAGTAAGCTAATATGTCACATACTGGAGGAGACAAATATATATACTATCAATATGAGCAGCAGAATAAGGTTTATACTACTACTTCTAATATGGGTTATATAAAGCATTTAGGTACATGCAGCTGAACTGTTAGGCTATAGAGAAATATATCAGCATTTAGCAGTATAATTATTTTTCCACTGCCCTAATTCTATAATAATAATGATGCCATTACTGATAAGTGATATACTCAGTAATGTGATTCAAAACTGTTCCAACCTGTGGACAACATCAATATATATATATATATATATATATATATATATATATATATATATATATATATATATATATGTAGGTTGGCATATTATGTTAAAAAGGAGCAGCTATCACTGTTCCATAGAAAAGGACGGAGCGTGTCATAACACGACCACTGGGACACATGTCACGTGCCATGGCCGAACTTCTGGGACCGATTTCTCATCTGCCAGTCCATTTTTGTCTACCCAAACATTTTATCAACAAATTCCAGAAATTTTTGTTTTGTTTTTGTTTTTCCTCCATATACCATGTTAGATCCGACTCATACCTGGCTGCATTGATTCTAGGCATCTTTGATTCTTGGCATCTTAGATTCTTTGTATTTCTTTTTTAATTAAGATTAAGTTCACATGCATCGTGCACTAGGCCTCTATACATCCAGCACATGCATTCACAACTAACTGCCATATAGTATCTAATAAACATCATGCCTTAATATGACAATCCCTGTCCCCTGTTCGAAAGACATTACAAATGTTCCCACATGTGTCATCTGAGAAACCTCAATGCCAGGAATACTAACATAAAATGTCATTATTGCTATTATAAGATACCTTTAATGTCAATCTTCATTCATCCTTCTGGTGACACGACACACGTGCGCCATGGGTCATGATCTTGCATGCTGTGCATCTATTTGTTACTATTTGGTAATAAATTCTGCTGCAGGCAGAGGAAGTGTACTTTATCGGCTCTGTGTCTGATGCTGCCATACATGCCTTGCTTTTAAAAGTAGGGGCCTTTGCTTGGGAACTGGCAACAATTCTAGAATTATATTAGCATTTTTGTACTAAAAATAAGTATACAACTTGTAATACTATAGTGTGCTTTTGTAATACACAGTAAGTTTCCGTGTATAATATGCCCTCATGTATAATACGCACCCTGATTTTTTTTTAATTCTGATAGAATTTCTGTAGTACCATATGCACCCCAACTTTTGGCACTGACCCCTGATTTCCTCGCTTCTGATAGTTTGCTTGAAGCACGACTCATGGTTGGCCACTGTCATTTCATCAAAGTTCATTTGTTTGATGATCCTTGAATCCATCTCAGAATCGTAAACATGTCACACAAGTTATGACAATGCCGCCGGCTCATCACACGTGATGATATATTGCCTCGTCAGTCATGTCAACTATATGTAACTTGCATTCTAGCTTGACCATTGTGCGACTGATTAAATCTGTGCCTGTTAGAACTTACTTTGTGTCGTTCTGCTCTCAATTTTAAATTAACACCAAGCTCTATTCTGATCTTTATTTGCATTTACAACTTTAAACCTGGAGTCACACTGGCTGACCTGTGGGTGGGGGTGGCATTGACTATTCAGGTTGTTCACGTGATTCAAGAACGCCAGTCAAGATGCCTTGGTGCTCAGGGAGCAACACATATTTGAGCATATTAACCCGACACTGTCCACACAATCTGCGTTATTCCCGGTCGGTGATGCTCCCGGTCATGAATGCTTTGTGCTCATTGACGTCATAGTACTAGTCTTCCAATAGCATTATCAATATCCGGTCGGAGAATTTTTTTTTAGCCCTATCACCATTTATAATATGAGCCCGGACTTTTAAGTAAAAATTGAAGGGAAAAAATGCGTATTATGCACGGAAACGTAGAGTAACAAATATTATGGAATGCTAGGCTTATACCTCATTTATCAGTAACATTAATTATTAAGTAATGCATGGCGGTCTATCATGCCCATACATCAAGTGATATGTTGTGATTTATTAATAACCCTTATTTGTAGTATGTATTTGTTATTGTACATTTGTAATGTGCCATGTGTCTGGGTTAAAAACCTGCTCAAAGGTGCTGACAAGATAATTATAAGTTCATTTAAAATAAGCTGAACAATAAAAAAAAATTTGCTTAATTAAAATACAAATAAACATACTGTATTTGACCTATTAAGCATGACCTAATTAGCATACAATCCCTTTATTAATCAGCAAGATCCATAATTATTGCAATATGACTAGTGTGGAACAAATGAAAAGTGTTGCCATCTGGTGTTAAACAGTTGGCACCACTTTTCAGTTGTTAAGTTATTGTCTAGAGAAACAAATTGTGGTGTACGCTTATAAGATTCCTTGACATTTTTCTGGGGCCCAAGGTTTTTCTCAAGCATAATGTATGCTTATTAAGTCAAATACGGTTAAATAAAGTTAATTAAGTTAAATAAATAAGTTAAATAGACAAGTAAAAATAAATAACTAAATAATAGTTGTAAGTAGTAGTAACTTATGATTGGTAACCTATAATTGAAAGATGCAAAGTTTGAAGTTTAAATGTCCATTTCAATGAATGCACCCCTGATGCAACACTGTTATGATCGTTAATTAATATAACAACTTCAGCTTCAAATAAAATAAAATCAAATTCATGCTGCTAATTAATAATAATAATTAACTTCTATGATGACTATTTCCTCAGGAACCTGAGCTCAGCAATGCAACAAAACAGAATCATTAAGCATAATCATGAACAGGGACGTGCAAAAGTCATCATTATCATAATGAGGTATAACAGAAGAATTATGGTGGAAATGCAATTTGGAATAAATATACTGTATATAGTGTTTTTGGAAGCTAGTTATAGCTTCAGTTGTTTTCAAAGTGATAGGGAGTTCATTCCAGACCCTAGGCGCAGCGACAGAGAAAGCACGTTTGCCCAAGTTAAGTTTTGTTTTACAACTTCAGCTTCAAATAAAATAAAATCAAATTCATGCTGCTAATTAATAATAATAATTAACTTCTATGATGACTATTTCCTCAGGAACCTGAGCTCAGCAATGCAACAAAACAGAATCATTAAGCATAATCATGAACAGGGACGTGCAAAAGTCATCATTATCATAACGAGGGATAACAGAAGAATTATGGTGGAAATGCTATTTGGAATAAATATGCCTTGAGTGTTTTTGGAAGATAGTTATAGCTTCAGTTGTTTTCAAAGTGATAGGGAGTTCATTCCAGACCCTAGGCGCAGCTACAGAGAAAGCACGTTTGCCCAAGTTAAGTTTTGTTTTACGCACAATAAGTTGTCGTGAAATTGATGATCTGAGGTGCCTAGCGATATTTAGCAAGATTTAACAAGATTTGCCATCCAAGCCAAAGGCCCAGATGGCAAGTGAACAAGGAAGCCATTGGCTTATCGAGAGTCCAACAATTTTCATCTACAATTTTCTATCTCAGATATGTGTCAACCTTGTTTTTAAACATATTCACACTGCTAGCAGTTACACAATCTGTAGACAATTTGTTCCATTCATTTATTGTCCTCTGTGAGAATGAGTACTTCCTGATATCCAATCTACACTGATCCTTTACTAATTTTACCTCATGTCCTCTAGTTCTACTATCTTTCTTGAGTGAGTAAAACATATTTCTATCAATATTTTCATACCCATTCAATATCTTAAAAACTTCAATCTGATATCCTCTTAACCTCCTTGTCTCTAGAGTTGTTACAGCATATTCTTTTAGGCATTCTTCATAACTAAGGTCTCTCCATTCTGGAATAATTTTAGTTGCTCTCCTCTGTATGCATTCAAGTGTATCTATATCCTTCTTACGATATGGTCTCCATGCTTGTATACAGTATTCTAAATGAGGCTTAACTTTTGCTTTATACAGAGGTATAATTAGCTTTTTCCCTTGTATGTTATGTTTCTCCTAATCAACCCAAGAATGTGATTACCCTTTGAAGCTGCAGTACAACACTGTACTGAAACTTTCATATCAGCTCTTATTGTTATTGCTAAGTCCTTTTCTTTTACAGGTAATACCTAGAACAATATCTCCCATTTTATAGTTTATGTCCAAGTTCCCATGTCCTGTATGTAGGCATTTATATTTCCTAAAATTGAATAACTTCTGCCATTTTGCAGACCATTTAACTAATTTTTCTAGATCGTTTTGTAAACGTTTTTATCACCATCATGTTTAACCTATGCACTTTTTTTTGTGTAATGGTAATGTTCCTATTTTACAAAGATGTGCTGTATGTTGGTCAGCATCTATGGAAAAAATCTATTTTAAAATGTGTTATTTTACAGTTATGTCTATAAATGAATGTGTGTGTGTGTGTGTGTGTGCGTGTGTGTGTGTGTGCGTGCGTGCGTGCGTGCATGCGTGCGTGCGTGCATGCGTGTGTGTGTGTGTGTATGTATGTGCATGTGTCTGCATGTGTATTTGGGTGTTTGCTTGCATGCCTGTGTGCCCACAGATATGTATGTGCATTTGCAAACACATATGCACAAGCATACAAAAAACATACACACGTATAGATATGAATCCAATACAAACCGATACAACCACACTCACCCATACAACTCACCCATTAGCAAATGGGTAAACAATAAAAAAACTCTCAAGAAAAGTGTCATGATTAAACTACTATATCTAAAGCAACCAAAGAACATCATTAATAAAGAAATAATATATACAAATGTACATAATACACAGAATGAACACGAAAACCAACATCACCACAAATAATGAACGCCATGTGCTAGAACCCCACTCATACATGTGGACTTATAGACAACTAAACAGAAAATTAGCAGCAACAGTTGTTAGTGAGTCTGTTTGTACAATGTTGCCGGACCCTTAGGCATTTGCATACATCAAAATAAAATGTGTTCCCAGTTAAAAAAAATTATGTATGCATGAAAGTGAAGGTAGAGCCTTATGAATGGTCTCACTATCGCCAGCATTGATGGAAAGCAAGTTTGTACCAATTTTCTCACAATAAATATTATGTCAAGTGGCAAATGAAATGTTGTCGAGACTCATCGTATACACAAATGCCAGGAAGTGCATCTTAGAGCTTCAACAAGTTCCACCACAACAGATACAATGTTCTTGGGCACAGAACAATGATGCTTTCTTTGTTTTTTTCATTTGCAGTGATGCGATTATTAACGGAAGCGACAATGCATGTTAATCGCCTTCCCCGACGGGCAATTGCAATAGCCAACAAGAGAACAATCAAAGCAAGAGAGTTATGGTGCAACAACTCTTTTGAAGGAAACAAGAAACAACTAGAGGATATAGCCATCTTGCCTTCCTTTTCTTTGGCAGCAAGACTCAGGAGAATCTGGTCAAGCTCTGAAAGGAATCGGATAAAGGCCATGCAAAATTAACTGCAAAATCAAGGCTGTGGATCATCTGGTGGGGAGATTAAACATGGACACAGTAGAGGTTTGTGAATTAGGAGGTGTTATCAAAACGTCTTTTTCTGTCCTACGATTTCAAGTGTGAGAAGGGATTTCTAGAAATAGCCCAATGTTGGTGTAACACGAGAGTTTTAGGTTTACTATCAGCAAGATGGTTGCAGAAAGGTGGTAAAGACTAGGTTAGGCTAGGGGGCATATCATCATTCATTCCATTAGGAGATCTCCAATGAAGAAAACCAGACAAGTATATAAGAATAACATCTGACTAGAACAAGACAGATTTCATTGACTTTCACAGTAATTTTTCTAGCACTGGCCGGGATTAAATATCTTAGCCATAAAGATAGCTTTACTAACCAAAAAGATAGAAGAGTTCTCGATTGGTGGAACACTTTATACTTCATGATACATCTTAGAACTTACTTGCCATTCAAATACAAGTGCCAATAAAATATATTGATCATCTATACACAAATATAGTCTATACATAAATGTATGCATACATTAACACAATATATTGTATGCGGCTATGTTTCTGGTCAGATAATTGAATTGAAGCTGGAATGATATACGTACTCCACACGAGGGCTTTATAAATGATTCACACACTGGTGATATAAATAACTGTTAAGGATGATTAATTAGGTACAGAGCTTGTTGGTTTATATACGTGCATGCAATAGTGTAGATATACAATGTGTGCCCCAACAAAGAGACAGGAATTGGGGGCCTGGGGCGTAGGCTACATATACACAACACTGATAGAAATATCTAGAAAAAGGGCAAGAAACAACTTCAGGGAAAGTGAGAAGCAATGAATGTCTCGCCAGAGTTTTTGAGATGTCCCAAACAAGCGCACAGCTACCTATCTATTCTATATCTATTCTAAGCATGAATTACTATTCTAAATATGTCCCACTATGTCTGGGTATCTATGTGTTATGTATATAGAAGAATTTGGTGATGTTTGCTGAAAGGTTGTCCTTGTTGTGAGATCACAAAATGGCAGGCATGATATGTCACGTCTGCATAACACCAATGTTGGATAGCAATAATTAGCTTCACTGTGGATCCTATTTGAAGGGATTTATTTCTTCCAAGCTTGTATGTGTATAATATGTATATAACTGGCAGGTCAATGTAATTTTTTTAATTAAACTAATCAGATGTGAAATTAATTAACGAAACGCAAAATAAGAAAGCTGCATTGCATAACAGCTAAAAAGACTAACATGTAACTATGAATGTAAATACCACATTCAGTACAACTTTGTTAACCAATAACTCGAATACCCATCTTGACCTGTGAGCTGACCTGTAAGCCCTGCCAGGATCACCTTGTGTAGACACAACTTAATTAACCACTTTCCCTGGTACCTCCAACATCAAATTAACAAAGTTGCACTGTATGTGATCCCATAACATGCTTTTCAGGGTTTGCTACAGGAGGAGAAGGATCTGGTCATCCTCGAGATGAAACAGTTCCACCCACAAGCATTAAACAAACATCTAATCTTATCTTAATTGTTAAATCACTAATGAAAGACTTACTATTCATTAACAATTCTCACAGATCATGCATATACAAGTATTTTCAACAACTCCAGGGCTTGACCAAAACTGGCCCAATAAATTCTCCTTCTTCTAATAACTTGGTTATCCAACACTTCATACAACTATTAATACTTGTAATAAAAAAATAGTATATTGGCCTTGAGATGGAGAACAATGGTTGTAGTGCCCATCACTACATCATATCATAAAGATATTCACAAAATCTATCTCACACCACAAATACAAATACTAATTGTGGGATGCATTACATAGATATTCAGTAATGACAACTTGCCATCACAGATATCTAACCATTATTAACTAGGATCTATATATGTATATATATATATATTCTTAACTATAATAACCAACCACAGGGAAAACATCACATTCTAGAGAACTATTCACCCAAACAACCAACCAACCAACTACAATAGCCCCAGAGCTTACATAGAGCAAGAGAGAAAGTGAAAGTTGAAAAGCAACAAGAATGGTAACAACATAACACTTAGTAGGAAGCAATACATTACTTCTACTCATGTTTTCACCAGCGTCAATCTCTTCAAATTCATCGCCTGCTGATAAAATGATGCCAGTGCGAATTGACTTACATCTCAGAATGGCACCTAGATTATTGATCAGTGATGCTCAATATGATACAGTATCACATTTCTTAGTTTCACTTTCAAAATGCTGACCACTGTGAGTAATGACAGAAACTCTGGCATCTGTGTCATTATGAGCCACATCACCAAATCACCACATTACTACATGAGGTTAATTTCAATGTGAACAAAAGACTGAAAATTCCAATAAATATGCATCAGTTAGTGGCTGGACAATTCATTGTGTTGCTGTGTTTGTAGTTGTGTAGTTGTAGACAGATCTTAATAATAATAATAATATGAATATAAAGTAATAAGCAATAAAACATTTAAATGGAAAAATAGATATATATATATATATTTGTCTAAAATCATATGCATACATATTCATCAGAAAACAAATAAAGTGAACTAAAATTTATATGCATAAAACCAAAATAATTACTAGGAAATAATTACATATTAAGAAATATTTAATTATTACATGTAGTAAAAATAATACTATTACACTATAAAGCATACACAAACTAGAAGCTGTGCAATTAAAAATTCTGTATATAAATTCTGGAAGTAAAATATCTACTTAAGGGATGCGAGGTTATCAACATATATTTCAGGTAGTGTCATACATCGGTATTTTGATATCATCCCTAAAAGTTTATTTAGTTTTGCGTGAATCAAGATTCATGTGTGCTCATGACACCACTGTCCCATACCGCAGAAATCACAGACAACATTAAATGTTCCATGCAACTTCAAAAATGCATTTACAACTGTAACCCGACCACCATCGTTTTTATGAATCGTTAATTGTTTTCTTTATTTATTGAAATGCAACTTCTGGGAATGCTTAAGTTCTAGAAACAGCTAATTAATCATTCAGCACATGCAGTCATGTTCCATCAGACAAACAATCATGACCAGTAAATTAGAATCACGACAAGTACAGTGCCATTGGTGGCGCCACCAATTGGACAACAAGCAAACTGAGTATTTAGCCTCTGATTTTCAAGATTTCAGATGAAATCGGCTTAGTGAGGCATGCACTGTTTGGTGTGTGCTTCGCCTGTGGAGGAATATTACACGCAATGCAACTTACCTTCGGTGGTGCGGATGACGCGTGGTTCCTCCAACATGACATAGAAGAAGACATCTTTCTCATACTCCTCTGCATCCATGATCCTTACTTTGAGGAAGGCTCTGCAAAAATATAAACATGACAATCATAAATCATTACACCTTGATTACATTTTAAATACACATATAACTGACAACATTTATATATAATTCAGCAAGATGGTAAACATTAAACAAAATTAAATCTATCCTAAAGTGCACACACATCTTTGTTCATAACAAAGAAAGCAATTGCAAAGGAATTACTACTTATTGTTAAACATGAGATTACATTTTAGTACTGACATTCCAAAATGAAGATATTAATTTCCATTCTAAGAAAACATAATATTAATCTACACTTATTACTGAAACAGGTTGCATTAATTCTTGCTCTAGCACATCAAATGTATTAATCTAGTGGGGTTGTATGAAAAGGGTCCAGCCAGTGTTCTGGGTCAGGTTACAAAGATTCTCGTGGCTACTGCCTTTGAGTATTTTTAAGATAAAACAGCCTAAAAAACCTTACAGTGAAACCTTGCTAATTAAAAACAAAAAATCCGATTTAATCCCCCAATTCAATTTCACTCTACTAAGGCTGTGCACAAATCCTTCAGCTTTGAGTCAACATGGTTTGATGATGTGTACACACCTGTGTCTCCGCTCACATTGTTTCATGCGATGCTGCACAATGATAACAGTTTCTCGAATGAAACATTTTCTTGAGCAAAGGCAATGATTAATTTTGGTGAATAATTTATATGTATTAATAAAACAAAGACATATGACATTTAAAAGACCAAAAATGTCAAAGTTGTGTTAAAAATAACACCTGACAAATAGCCTAAATTAAATTACTCTCCTACACCGATGTGGCAGGCCAATTCTTCTTCCATCGTTGTCTATCAGGGGAAATCATACGATCCTCTGATTGTTATCACGATCTTCTATGTCAGTTAGCTTTGCCTCTTTACGTTAATAATGTAATTAGACTTCACCACAAGTGATCATGGTTTACTCATCCACCTGTAAATATATTACTTGGCGATAATTGAAATCAATGTTGTAGTTTAATGTTCATTTCACACTCATTGCTTATATTAAATGCATCATAACAATATTAATCAGTTAGACAATGCGACCAAGAGAATAGATGCTTGTGACTAACAAACTAATTAATAAATCTGCTACAGTAAGTGATGGGTGCCTTTATCTAAAAAGCAGTGTATTTACAAAGATAAACTTGCATCACCCATACGTAATAGGTGAACAGATATCATAAATGAAAATTCAGAATTCCATCTTTCAGTCTGTGGCCATCTTGAATAGATGCCGATGTTTTGTGACCGTCGTTAAAGTTTACTGTCATTCATCAAATTGAATTCATATGTAGCAGACGTCTCGACAAAGAGAAGACAAACACACATGTGGCGCACCTGTGGCACACTTCAGTATTACGAGACGTGTAGTTAAAAGTTATGACTACCACCATTAGAAGACATATTACATGTGCATTAGTCTTATTGTTGCAGCATGGTATATGTGCGTAGGGGGCACTTCAGTGCTTCTCAGCATAAGGGCGGTATAGGAGACCTTAAACCCTCCAATTTCTGCTGGTTTGCTAGAAGTGCTGCATTGGAACATTATACCTTCCAGCAAGAGGAAAAGGAAGAGCAAGAGAGGACAAGGAACAGCAAGAGAGGACAAGGAACGGCACGAGAGGCACGGAACAGTAACCAAGGACAATGAACAGTAACTGAAGACAATGAACAGCAAGAGAATACAAGAAAGTGCAAGAGAGGACAAGGAACAGCAAGAGAGGATAATGAACGGCAAGAGAGGCAAGGAACAGTAATTGAGGACAATGAACAGTAACTGATGACAAGGAACAGCAAGAGAGGATACAAAACAGCAAGAGATGACAAGGAACAGCAATAGAGGACAAGGAATAGTAAGAGAAGACAAGGAAAAGCAAGAGAGGACAATGAACAACAAAAGAAGACAAGAAACAGCAAGAGAGGACAATAAACAGCAAAAGAAGATAAGGAACAGCAAAAGAGGACAAGGAACAGTACACGAGGACAAGGAACAGCAAAAGAGGACAATGAACAAGAAGATAGGATAAGAAACAGCAAGAGAAGACAAGGAATAGCAATAGAGGACAAGGAAAAGCAAGAGAGGACAAGAAACAGCAAGAGAGAAAAATGAACAGCAAAAGAGGAAAATAAACACCAAGAGAGGACAAGGAACAGTAAGTGATGAAAAGGAACAGCAAGACAGGACAATGAACAACAAAAAGAAGACAACAAACAGCAAGAGATGACAATGATCAGCAAGAGATGACAATGAAAAGCAATAGATGACAATGAACAGCGTGAGATGACAATGAACAGCGTGAGATGACAATGAACAGCAAGAGAAGACAATGAACAGCAAGAGATGACAATGAACAGCAACAGATGACAATGAACAGCAAGAGATGACAATGAACAGCGTGAGATGACAATGAACAGCGTGAGATGACAATGAACAGCAAGAGAAGACAATGAACAGCAAGAGATGACAATGAACAGCGTGAGATGACAATGAACAGCGTGAGATGACAATGAACAGCAAGAGATGACAATGAACAGCAAGAGATGACAATGAACAGCGTGAGATGACAATGAACAGCAAGAGAAGACAATGAACAGCAAGAGATGACAATGAACAGCGTGAGATGACAATGAACAGCAAGAGAAGACAATGAACAGCAAGAGATGACAATGAACAGCAAGAGATGACAATGAACAGCAAGAGAAGACAATGAACAGCAAGAGAAGACAATGAACAGCAAGAGATGACAATGAACAGCGTGAGATGACAATGAACAGCAAGAGAAGACAATGAACAGCAAGAGAAGACAATGAACAGCAAGAGATGCAATGAACAGCAAGAGAAGACAATGAACAGCAAGAGAAGACAATGAACAGCAAGAGATGACAATGAACAGCAAGAGAGGAATGGAACATGGAAGATTGGATAAGAAACATTACATGAAGACAAAAAAGCAACTGTGCAACCAATGTTTGCATCAATCTCCTGTAGAAACACGTTGATGACAATATCAGTAATGCAACCTGCAGGAGAAATCTATGGGACCAACAGAGAAAGTCAGACCAAATGCACCTGCATGCAAAACTAATACTGTTTAAGAGAAACTGTTGATCAACTTAAGGAATCTATGCAGCCTGACTAACAACAATACCCATGTCACACATGAGAAATCATGGCTGGAAAACACAGACTCCAGATAGTAGGTCACAGAACACATTCTGGCATAGACTGATTGATCAAGAGACAGGCCTGCAACAACTGACATGGATATCAGAATAAATTGCATCTGGTCAGCAAACATTGGATACATCTGGTCAAACGACAGCAGTGCCTATCAATTTCCACTTCCCACATGCCCCAGTAAACACAGGGATCCCACTGAGGCGAGATGCTCCCAATGATTCTAATAATCTCGGGGAGAGTGGAGGCAAAAGTAAATGTAAGCAAAACCATACATATAGATTTAGCTTCCATGATTGTACCCCCAACCTTTGACAGATACTGTTAAGTTCAAATGTGCATGGATAATCAAAAAACATCCGTCCTCATTTCCCACTTGCAGAAAATACATCGGCAACCAGTGATTTGCATGAAGTGATGAATGTGTGACGTGGAAAAACACAACGATTCTTGGTTTCGTCAACCGGAAGGCTGAACATGTTTCGAATGTAAAGGTTTACACTCTACATTTATCACATTTCCACTGACGTCAAATGACTTTTCAACTATTATCACTCTCGTTCTGAGTCAAACATGTTGTGCTCAGGTTGCAATAGAAGCACATTACCTGGCTATGTGCTGTGAAAGAAAAACCTTGTAGTGTAATACACTAGTGTAATACACTGTGGGTGGCAGGGGATCTACAAGAACTAGCAGTTCTTGTAGAACTAGCAGTTCTTGTAGAACTAGCAGTTCTTGTAGAACTAGCAGTTCTTGTAGAACTAGCAGTTCTTGTAGAACTAGCAGTTCTTGTAGAACTAGCAGTTCTTGTAGAACTAGCAGTTCTTGTAGAACTAGCAGTTCTTGTAGAACTAGCAGTTCTTGTAGAACTAGCAGTTCTTGTAGAACTAGCAGTTCTTGTAGAACTAGCAGTTCTTGTAGAACTAGCAGTTCTTGTAGAACTAGCAGTTCTTGTAGAACTAGCAGTTCTTGTAGAACTAGCAGTTCTTGTAGAACTAGCAGTTCTTGTAGAACTAGCAGTTCTGGTAGAACTAGCAGTTCTTGTAGAACTAGCAGTTCTTGTAGAACTAGCAGTTCTTGTAGAACTAGCAGTTCTTGTAGAACTAGTAGTTCTTGTAGAACTAGCAGTTCTTGTAGAACTAGTAGTTCTTGTAGAACAAGCAGTTCTTGTAGAAGGGGATGAACTTCTACAAAACTGCTAGTTCTTTTAGAAGGGGAGACAGAACAGTTCTCTGTTTAATTTATTTGGTTTAAAAAAGTATAATTTGTTTCAAATCACTTGTTTGTATTGCAAACATTCTCACATGTACACAGAAACTCCCAGACATTGAAATGATAACCACAAATATGATTAAGCACATTGCAGCAACCGACACAACCATGGTGATAAATGTACTTTTATCTAATCCTTCAGAAAACAAAACATGGAAACATTGTATATGCAATTCAGCTAAGTTAGGCTGCATTTTGTTTACACATGTTCATTGTGACAACAATATAGTGACCAGAATGACTGAATTGTCACTGGTTACTGACAATTTTATCACTAAACTGCTGTAACTAATCTGTGCTCACAAAAAGTTCTTGGAAATTACATTCTTGGAAATTCTTGGTGCTTACAGTGCTTGGCACAATTTAAACTACAATTGGCCATCATGAATTATTTATCTGAATGATCCACAATAGGCAACAGCTGACAAAGGTCACTGTGCAAACTGTCGACTCTAACAACCACACCATACTTGCCTTGATTCTAATATCAATACATCGCGAGTTGATATGCATGCATTTCCTGATGCAATCAGGCAAGGACTGCGCACACATAAGATGAACTATCAATAGTTGAGTCGAGACTGAATGACTGTGATTGCACCAAAATTAATGAGAACTTAATACAGTTTAGGTATGCGTTGTGTGTGTGTGCGTGCAAATCCTTGATTTCCAAACATTTAGCTGATGCTGCTGCGAAACTGCTGCTCGTGAAAAACCGCATTAACCTCGTCTACTGTACAATTTACTCTGGACACGACAAAAACATCACCAGATTCAGTAGTAACAGTTATATAATGCTAGTATCTGGAGATGGCTACACATTCCTGATTTCTATCAACAAGATTTTTTATTTGAAAGTTCATCTAAAATAATAACGTTATATTTCATGTTTTGCTCTTTATTGCTGAATTATATTTACTGTCAGAATTTGTATAAGAATGGGAATTTGACACACTAATAAATGATATGATGAAACACGTTATAATATATACACAAAGATATATTGGTCTGTCATTTATTGCCATGGAGTGACCTCTATTTTCTACAATATCTCTAGACATAAAGATCACGATAGTTACAAATGTTGTATTATTTTTGAAACAACCAAGATGTTATAAATACTAATTAATTCAGTGTCAGTCACAATGTCCAAACCTCTGTGACAATGTTCAGTAAAACAGTTGCTCAGTTAACCAAGGAAAGTCATCGTTTGTGCTTGTCAAGGTCAATGTTTTTTCTTTTTGTTCTATTACCTACAATAAATGTTTGTAATTACACCAGTCTAGCATAAACATTCTGCATCACATTCACCACCTAGTGAGTTAAAAAATGCAGTAGATTTAATTGCATAAATTGCTGGCAATCAATAGGCAATCACCATTTCGGATGCTAATTTTATTGTCTCATGTAAATCTCTGAGGGGTTCAAACAATGTAGCCTTGCTGTTCATTCATTCTATCGCTGGTCCTAACGAAGAAAAAAATGCCAACTTTATTTGGATAGCCTTGGTCAACTTGGACCTGGTTAAGTACAACATACACTCAAGATTTCTCGAGTCACTCACTGTATGAAGCTCCCACTTCAGTTGAAAGGTATACACACCAACAACCACTGATCATCATTCATGCAAAAGGGCACCCGTAAATAGTTACAGTGCTGACATGGAGAAATATTAATGTAGCTGTGGAGAGCAAGCAACAAGGGAGCAACACTAATGTAGCTGTGGAGAGCAAGCAACAAGGGAGCAACACTAATGTAGCTGTGGAGAGCAAGCAACAAGGGAGCAACACTAATGTAGCTGTGGAGAGCAAGCAACAAGGGAGCAACACTGATGTAGCTGTGGAGAGCAAACAACAAGGGAGCAACACTGATGTAGCTGTGGAGAGCAAACAACAAGGGAGCAACACTGATGTAGCTGTGGAGAGCAAGCAACAAGGGAGCAACACTAATGTAGCTGTGGAGAGCAAACAACAAGGGAGCAACACTGATGTAGCTGTGGAGAGCAAGCAACAAGGGAGCAACACTAATGTAGCTGTGGAGAGCAAGCAACAAGGGAGCAACACTAATGTAGCTGTGGAGAGCAAGCAACAAGGGAGCAACACTAATGTAGCTGTGGAGAGCAAGCAACAAGGGAGCAACACTAATGTAGCTGTGGAGAGCAAGCAACAAGGGAGCAACACTAATGTAGCTGTGGAGAGCAAGCAACAAGGGAGCAACACTAATGTAGCTGTGGAGAGCAAGCAACAAGGGAGCAACACTAATGTAGTCCCATATAGTGAACTATCATTGATCTCGAGCGAGTGGTAGAAAGTTGCAGAATATAGCCGACAAGAGAGTTTATAAGCCGTGAATAGAGAGGAAACTTGTAACTGGAAGAAGATGTGCACAAAAGGAAGAGAGGTCAAAATAACCATCTAGTTCTGTATCTGACATCAATATAATTTAATTGAATAATATAGTTGAAGTATTAAGAAGTTACATTGTAATTAGTGGTTGAACAGTGAGGGAGATTTTAAGCAGATGAAACATAGAAATCTGGATGATACATTGACATCTGGATGATACATTGACATCTGGATGAAACATTGACATCTGGATGAAACATTGACATCTGGATGATACATTGACATCTGCAATTACTTGGGATTAACAACAAATAATTTCCCACTGGTGACAATTAATAATCTTTGTTTGTTGCACAATTTTGTTTAATTTTTAATAGCCATATCTGGGTGCCAAAAAAGCATTGGGTTAATCAGCCTAAAACCATATTTCAATATGTGATTTTAACGAAGGATCTAGAAGGCGTTCATGCTCAACCACCTTGCTTAACTGCCAGTTCAGCTGGAACATGGATATTCCGAGCAATATTCAATGAACACCATTGTGGCTAGCACAAAAGAAAAGCCATTTATTCTACATTGATTAATCAATCTCATTTACAACTTGACACAAAGTGCCCATGGGAACTCATTATTTGCACCAAGAAGCAGACACACTGAATGTTTAGTTTTATTAGATCAATGAAACTTAAGCATATCCAGTTTCATCAGGTTTGCAAGAAAATCACTCAATAATGAGGCCCCAACTGCTGGAGAATCGATGAGGTCAAAGAATTTGTTCTCCGTGATCAATGCCTGTATCAGAACAATTTCTGAAGTGCCACTTGATGTCTTACGCATATGTCTGGGCTGTTGCCTGGTTTGTCTATCATCCTTGTGGTATTTACACCTTTCCTCCATTAACTGCTCTGTACCAAGTAATAAGCATAGAAAGTATTGAGGAAACTGTTTTGCATTTATATATATATTGAATCCCCATGATCGTAATGAAATGTATTATGTAATAAGTTGTTCTTACATAAAGACGTCAAATTTAGCAAAATCTTTAAGAAGCTCTAGAATCGCTTACGGATCTGCCAAAGGACAAAATTAATGGATAACAAATGTTTGTTGTTTTGCCATTAATTTCAGACTGACATCCAAACTGTTGCTCACATGTCATTGCCCAAGGTCATCTGATTGATGTCATTGCCCAAGATGAAAAATGTTTTGCCAAATTGCCAAAGGACAGAATTAATGGAAAATTGTTTGTTTTACCATTAATTTCAGACCATTAGTCCTGTTATTCCGATCATCTGTTTTGTTTATAATTATGGCAACAAACTCTGTATTGTAGATCATACTTGAAGTTTGGTTTATATGTACACTTGAAAAAAACAGTGTAGTTTTCTGTATGTGTACATGGTCTGCTCTAGTTGTATGTGTTCATGTTCTGCTCTGGTCGTATGTGTTCATGTGTTCATGTTCTGCTCTGGTCGTATGTTTTCATGTTCTGCTCTGGTCATATGTGTTCATGTGCTGCTCTGGTTGTATGTGTTCGTGTTCTGCTCTGGTCGTATGTGTACACATTCTACTCTAGTTGTATGTGCACATGTTCTGCTCTGGCTGAATGTGTACATGTTCTGTTTTGGCTGTATGTGTTCCTGTTTTGCTCTGGTTATAAGTGTACATGTTCTGCTCTGGCTGTATGTGTTCATGTTCTGCTCTGGCTGAATGTGTACATGTTCTGCTTTGGTGGTATGTGTTCATGTTCTGCTCTGGTTGTATGTATTCATGTTCTGTTCTGGCAGAATGCATATATGTTTTGCACCGGTTGTATGTGTTCATGTTCTGCTCTCGTTGTATGTGTTCATGTGCTGCTCTGGTTGTGTGTGTTCATGTTCTGCTCTAGTTGTATGTGTTCATGTGTTCATGTTCTGCTCTGGTTGCATGTGTTCACATTCTGCTCTAATTGTATGTGTTCATGTTCTGCTCTGGTTGTATGTGTTCATGTGCTGCTCTAGTTGTATGTGTACATGTTCTACTCTGGCTGTATGTGTTCATGTGCTGCTCTGGTTGTATGTGTCCATGTTCTGCTCTGGTTGTATGTGTTCATGTGTTCATGTTCTGCTCTGGTTGCATGTGTTCACATTCTGCTCTAATTGTATGTGTTCATGTTCTGCTCTGGCTGTATGTGTTCATGTGCTGCTCTAGTTGTATGTGTACATGTTCTGCTTTAGCTGAATATGTAGCCTGTATAAGTTCTGACCTGAGTGAATCAGTACAACAGATGTGAATACATACATGTACACATGAGTATTCTGCTGCGAAACCCGTAATGGCACAACGTTGCACTGGGCCATTTGTATGAATAATGCAAGTCATTTGTCAACCATTTACTGATCTATTTTCTATCCTGCATCAATACAACACTACAGGCCTCTGTAGCAGTATCATGACATACCTACTAAATAACATGAAACACACAAAAATGTGTGTGCTATATAAGTATATGAAATTTTGTGTCAACATTTTAATCTTGATCATTATCATAATCATTTCTGCATTGCATTGTATATAGATTCCAGCTATCATAGAAAATGTCAATGTTACTCAAAGTTCATAGGTCAACAACATTTGTTACAACCTTTTCACAGACTATTGAATAATACAAAGAGCTGTTGAATAATACAAAGAGCTGTTGAATAATACGGAGATGTGCTAGCGTCTAACATGTTCTCATTCTGTCAAGCCAGAACTGTCTCTCTCTAACTCCTGACCTTTCTCTAAAGTCAGGAACGTGTCCATTCCCTGGTCAGTACGAATGTACCAATTACAATAAGACTTGCATCCAGACGCCATAATCGTTTTATAACACTGCAGGCGACACCTGTGGGCAGCTCGGAAAGCCGATGATTACATCTTTATGTCCATTGGCATGTCGCCCAGTGTAGGTGGTTGTCCACGGTGATGTCCCTGTTGCCTGTAGCAACGGATGTTCATAGTTCCGTAAGAAGCTAGAAGCAGTGCACTTGAAGAGATTCTGTTTTCGTGTGACTTTTTTGTTAACCTGATCATTTTCAGTAGTCTGACTCAGTTCTGTTGAACATTGGTGGATACTAGTACCTGGCTTTGTCACTGATATGATTCACTGATGTAACTGTGATTCATATCAGTGGTTTGTACTCAATGACACACAGTTGGAAAAGACACCTTGAATGCACAGCCAACACCTATGTACCATACTACAAAGGAGTTTCAGTCCAAACCAAGAAAAATTCTGAATGAAAATCTCGCTAGTAAGTAAATGCATTATTTCACATTTATTGCATGATTTTCAATGGGTCATCACAATAAGAAACTCTTACATCCACGTTATATCAAGCACAGTGAGTCGATGACAGGATACACATTTACCCCATGTGTGGGAACTTTTACCTCCTCTGGAATAGACACCAAATAGAAGCCTTTTACCGTCTCATCCGAAAGACACATACTTCCAGCTTTTTTCCTATTTGCCATGTGCCAGGTGAGTTGGCAAGGTGTATAAGGTGGCTGCCATCTTAGGGTTCAAAGTTCAAACCCAGTAGCTCCTGGTCTAGAGGCAAGCACTAGACCATTGGGCCACTGCGCCACCCATGCCAAGCGCTTGCAAGGTTGCAAGGAATTAATTAACAATAATTAGCCTATTCTACCGAATACTAGTGCATAAATTATCATAAAATAAAAATTTATTCCAACCCCAGGCCTTCCTATGACCTTTTGTGTGAACCTGCTACAATCACCAAATGACCCTAAGTGTAAAAGTACACGTCCCATACAGCACACTTGTCTTGTTCTCGTCCTTGGAGATGTAGACAAATAAGTCCTGATTTTGTTCATCGATCACTTAAAATAGCTCATCTTTTTAAACCGCTCATAAATCAGCTGTGTAAATCCTCATAAATCCACAAGCCAATGGCTTCCTTGTCCACTTGCCACCTCAGTTTTTTGCTTTGGATTGCAATCTTGTTAAATCTTGCTAAATGGCTATGCAGAGCCATGGAAAATCCCCTATGTCACTCTGAGAATAACTTCTCTCTTTGTCTTGTCTATGTCTCTCAAATGCACACAAACAAATTGTTACAAATACTTTTACTTCCAAAGAACTACTGCACAACAGATGCCCCTTCCCTGAAAGAACTCAGTAGGAAGTGACCCATTATTAAGTAGCATCCCCCATCCTCCCATCCCATTTTATGAAACGGCTGGACAAAGTTGGCCTGGGATTCGAACCCAGTACCTCCTAGTCATTAGTCACCGGGGAACCATTGAGCAGCCATGCCAGCATGCTGACCAGAACACTGGCCTAGAATGTTGATATGAAAAAGTGCCCCACTTATGGAGGTTATCAGCTGAAGTCAATCTGGTAAGGAAACGACCAGCACACTAAGCTCACATCAGTAGGGCAAGTATCACGCTCATCAGTACCAGACCCATATATATCTCCACCAGCATACCTTACTCCAGTGGCCAGCACTTAACTAGGGAGGTATATGTGGATGCACAGCCCACACCTGGTGTAATGCTGGGCAGGCTTGATCCCTTTCTTTCTGGGAGTTCTGGGAGTTCATTCCCTCCTTGTTGTTCTGTTGTAGCAACTCCTACACACACATAAAAAATCCACCCATTTTAATGCACTTTTACTTTCTTCTTTATGATATCAGAAAGGGAAATTTAACTAAACTATAGCTGAGGGAAAACATCCACAACTTTGAATAGCGACTTTTGTTGACCATGAAAATATTTTATGTACTTAACTTCAATGTGGAACCTAAAAAAAAGGTCAGTGAATCTGATGATAACCAGAACAAATTGAATTGGCCTGCAGGCCACTTTTCTTTCTTTTTTATTAACATTTAATACAGTTCAATGAACCATCGCATCCATTACTTACCATGAGCAACATCAAACCTTTGCCTACAGTATAAATTGGAATGCCTAACTGTCACTTTTTACAAGTATTTCTCCGTTGGTGCATGAGGCTTATAATGCGATTTCCTTGACATAAGTAGACAGCAATTTAAATTATCCTAGGATAAGATGCCAGTGTACTATAGACTAACACCTCAGTGTACTATACACTAACACCTCCGTGTACTATAGACTAACACCTCAGTGTACTATACACTAACACCTCAGTGTGCTATAGACTAACACCTCAGTGTGCTATAGACTAACATCGCAGTGTGCTATAGACTAACATCTCAGTGTGCTATATACTAACATCTCAGTATGCTATAGACTAATACCTCAGTGTGCTATAGACTAACACATCAGTGTGCTATAGACTAACACCTCAGTGTGCTGTAGATCAACACCTCAGTGTACTATAGACCTCAGTGTGCTATTGATTAACACCTCAGTGTGCTAATAAATTGTACTGCGCCTTGATTAACACAAATGACTCAGTGTATGACTAGTTAAATGACTAACCAAAATCCTGACTTTAAACATAACCAACCTTAAAATTAATAAATCCCAGCCATGTGACTTTAAACATAACCAACTGACTTAAAATTACCATGACATATCCCAGCCATGTGACTTACCCTAATTTTACCCAAGTTAAATGACTTATCTTGAATATTACCCAAAGCAAATGAGTATATTTACAGCAGCAAGGCCAACTGAATCAACATGGCCAGTAATGTTACCCCAAGCAAACAAACATACCCCTCCTGAAGAGCCAGAACAGTTGTTCCCTGTGAGGGCATTACGTAACAATTACCCCAAGGGGAATTCAGAAGAAATAGCCACAGTCTGGCTATGAAAGCAGGAAGAGAAATGGCAGCTGCATCATTAATAGGGTAGAGAGTTGCCCCTGACCAGAATTAAAGAACTGCAGCTTTCCACGTGAGTTCCCGCCTCGGTAGCATCAAAGTTACACCAGGTCTGTGTCAGTCATGACAGGGAATACATCAGCAATACATCGGCAAGCAAAATCAGGCAATGAAGCAAATTATAAGACAACGAAACGCCGTGGAAATAAATGTAGGATTATCGATTGAATATGGCTAAGTTCAACGCTATGCATTTATGTGTCACTGCCAATGGTTAGTGTGATAAATTACTTCATTTCTGACAGAACTGTTATTTGTTACTATTATCTTGTTAAAGCAGATATTCACTACAATGATACAGGCTAGAGTATCGGTTAAAAAATCAGTTATCCATGACAACATACAGGCTGCAAGAAACATTCGAGAAAAAATGTACGTGGAAGATTGCCGAATTAGCCAAAATTAATACCATTTCATTTATTGTTTACAACTATGTTTACAAAACCGTGACAACTAAGTCTATATGACAGCCATCGGACATGATAGATATTTATCTCTTATTCACCCCACACAATTCCAAAACCTAATCTGAAACGCGTTATTAAGTTGAACATCGGCATTGGTCCCCAGCGATGCACTGACCGATCACCGGAGGGCATGCTGCAGTGTGACTGACAGTTGAATAATGGGAAACGCTTGTTTTCACATACACACACATGATGGAATAACACACAGCTGACTGATTACGCGGCACCGCAGAAATCCCGCCGCTTCCGTGTCTGGGGCAGATTAGTTGTCACCTCCCAGGTACGGAAGGCAGCTCCCATTCGGCAATAAAAAATGGCAGACAGTCAGATTATGTGTTAGTGACACATATCTGAGAAAAGGTTGAAGTCTCTCGGTGCAGCCCAGGTGGCTTACTGACTTGTTCTTAGGCACAATTCCCAATCTGTTGCACTTATCTGTGGTGGCAGATAAGTGCAAAAAACATTAACCTATGGAAAATACAAATAACAATCTGACCCATATGTTCTAGTAGGTATGAAGCCGGAAACTGCTGCAGAGTGCCTGCCTACTGCCAGAGAATGGGCAGCAAACTTAAGCATCCAATTAAGTAAATCATTTAAAATAAATGTTTCTATCAAAAGATCACTCTATAGAACTATACTGTCAAATCAAATTTCTCACATCAACTCTGCTAAGTCTTATCTCTCATGCAATAGGCCTATCTGTCTCACCATATCTGGTAAGCTATATTTGTCATCCCCTACTTATCACTCAATATACCGGGCATTTGTCACCCTATATCTATCACCCCAAATCCGTCACATTATATCTGTCACCCACATGTGTCATACCATATCTGTTAAGCTATATCTGTCACCCCTATTTATCACCCATATCTATCACCCCATATCTGTCAACCCATATATGTCAACCTATATCTGTATATGCAGTATGCTGTATATGTCACCCTTCATTGATCACCCTTTATCGGTCACCCCAGTCATGCTATATTTTACACTGTCCCCAGACATTCTGCACTCATTGAACAATAATTCTGAATGGTCAAATACGCACCAGACACAGAATGTGTGGTCATCGAACAAGGTGGGTCAGATGGATACACAGAATGTGTGGTCATCGAACAAGGTGGGTCAGATGGATACACAGAATGTGTGGTCATCGAACAAGGTGGGTCAGATGGATACACAGAATGTGTGGTCATCGAACAAGGTGGGTCAGATGGATACACAGAATGTGTGGTCATCGAACAAGGTGGGTCAGATGGATACACAGAATGAGTGGTCATCGAACAAGGTGGGTCAGATGGATACACAGAATGTGTGGTCATCGAACAAGGTGGGTCAGATGGATACACAGAATGTGTGGTCATCGAACAAGGTGGGTCAGATGGATACACAGAATGTGTGGTCATCGAACAAAGTGGATCAGATGGATACACAGAATGTGTGGTCATCGAACAAGGTGGGTCAGATGGATACACAGAATGTGTGGTCATCAAACAAGGTGGGTCAGATGGATACACAGAATAAGACAAATAAAAACAGCAGACATCTGCCAGGACTGAGTGTGCAGACTATTAAAAGTGAGTGATCAAACAAACAAAATGACAAGAATGGATTTGGAGGTGATGAGGATTGATGGCGGCAGCATGCGATACAGACATTTGGCACAGAAAGATGGATGGAGAGAAGGAGCAATAGAGAGAAGGAGAGATGGAGAGAACAATTGAAAAAACTAGCAAATCAACTAATGCAGGAAGCAGAGAAAGTATGGAAGAGAAAGGAAACTGAAAAGATGTATGAAACTTAAGCAATGGGAAGTGCCCCATATGGGAAGTCTGAAGACAGACTCAACCAGGAGGGGACATTTCGTATTAGCATCTCCACTGACAGGTCAACATGTTTGTCTCAGCGGAACAGTAAAGTCATTCATGGCATTGAATTGTCAGTAAAACCAACGGCCAAACAGGAATGTTGTTAACAGGGTGTCTTTACCACTTGGTTTTACTGATTAAGGCTCAGTTATGTGGTCCCAGCCCACCCCCCGTATGGCTGTATCTATGCATACATAATGGAGTGACATTACATAATCGACTGAGGATTAGTTCTGGCCTGTTGACTGTGGAATTGGGGAACACCTGTGATCTCAGAGCATGTCAACAATCCATGACAATCCATCACTGATGCTCCAAATAAAGCGGACAAGCTTTTACATCATGAAGCGTTTTGTAAGAAATATTTCTTGGTCAAACTGGTAATATTCTGTAACATAACTCTTGGTTCTGAATGTCAGTGGAAGATATTGTCAAGCATACCCATGCACTATAATCTCTGGTGTGGATAATTGGTGCCAATTCAAGCCAGCAAAATTAATGATGTAATAACAGGAACTGCCTAAACAGGGATTGCTACTGCATGACTGGTTTGTGCTTCTCTTTATTCTTATTTAGTAATTTACCTTTGGCACAGAAAATGGCCATGGTACAACTGGAGGGTGCATAGAGGGGCAACATTTGTGGAAGATGGTAAATGAACAGTAGGACAAAGACCCTGCTTTTATTTAGTACTATTCATTTAAATTTTCTCTGAGACTTGATCCCTTAGTTTCCATTTTCATTTGATTCTGAACTGTGGAAATTTGAGTAATAGTTGCTACATAAATAAATGACACAATTAACTGCAATAAGCTACAGGTTGACATTAAACACAGTAATTGTTACAGAACTGGATGTAAGTTTAATGTAAGTTTAATTTAAGTTTAATTTACAGTTGATGAAAGATAGATATTGATGCACAATCGTGCACTTTCACGGAGACCATTCAAGAAACTGCACTGCCTAAGCGGAACCGAGTTATTTATTGGGCGTTGCTCCCAAAATCTGCACTACCTAACAGCAGTGTGAGACAGCTGATATGATGCGATACCATGAGATATTTTTATCAAGTCTTTGCAGGCTGAGTTGATTGATTTATCCATAGTTATCCCCGACACTTGTGGGGGAGAAGGGTCCTGCCAGGTATGTACGCAGCCTATCTAAAGATGGAAAAAACCTGAAGGAGCAGACTACAAATAATAACCCCAGCATGTTGAATGAATCATACATAAGCCATTTTATCTGACAGTACACATCAGTTCTGCGTCACAACGGGCATTGACTGAAATAGCTGTAAGAAAGATAATGTCCACGGAACTGGACAAGGCTAAAATTGCATCTGGCAATATCAAGGTCATATGTAGATATAGTTATAGTGATACTAGGAGTAGATGAATAACTGAATTATGTGCATGGAGGCATACTCCTCCATGAAATGGTTAAGTCCTGACAGGAGGAATTATTAAAGGTTATCCGACCTTTCATTGCATGACAAAACATTTGAACATCTTCAGCATAATTATATAAAAAAATTTATGGTACATTTTATATTTTGTAAGTTTAAACATTTTAAATTTAATTACAGTATACTGATATGACTGTATCCCATGGTAAGCTATATAATATTTTTCAAAAGGGAAGGCTGCAGTAATGTTGCTCTGTTCTGAATCTAACTCTAAATATGAAACAAAGGTGATGTGTTATTAAACTCAAGCAAGATTATAAAAAGGGTCAAATCTAAAAAAACAATGGTTACTGCAGCGGCCTGATCATCTGAACAGGTAAACAACTCAGAAAACGCTTGGTGACTCTTGCACTGATCAACCATTTATGGCTCAAATGACATTATTATCAGCATTGAACCTATCAAATAGATGGAGAATCTGTCATCGTGTTGCAGATTAGTGATGACAGCAATGAGAGAGATGCTTGCAACCAGGGGAACATCTGCAGACTTCAGGAAGCCACAGACAGAAACAACTCACAGCTCCTGCATGAATAGTACAGCTAACTGATAGGGTTAGGATGATGGTGATGATGATGATGGTGATGGTGATGGTGATGATGGTGATGATGATGGTGATGGTGATGATGGTGATGGTGATGCTTAATAATGATGACATCAGTACTAATGCTCAGATTATGAAGGTTATGATGATAATGATGCTAATTATAATAATGACAATGAACAATGTTTATTATAATGATGATGATGAAAAATGAGGATGTTGATGACAATAATGACAATCATTATGATTATGAAGATGATGACAGTGATGGTGGCTGAAGATGCTTATAACAATAATGATGACAATGATGCAAGAAAAAGTAACATTAACCAATAAAATTATTACATAAATAGATTACCTTTAACACACAGTGACACAGCTACCTTTGACATTCTAACAAGCCATGGAAAAGTAATCAGGCTGCTTTCTAATCGCACCCAACACCCTTATCATTGAGCATCACAAGCAGATACCCGTAATCTGTCTTGTCTGAGAAGCTGCTAACTACAATCCCTGTTAGTTTCTGCTGAACATCCTCCGTTGAAGTAACGTTTCAGTCACTTGTTGACCTGCCACTAGGTGTCATTACTTTCACTCAAACGAGGCGCTAAATTCATGTGCAACGATACGTGTCAGTACACCATTATTAGATCATTTTTAACATATTTTGCGTTTGCACATTTGCGTTTAATCCACATCTGGTATTTATCGATAATATGTTCGCTCTTCGTAGGCATGATATTATCCCCTGGCACAAGTCTGAAGATGGAAGTGTAAAAACTGCCTGACACATGTTCTAGTGCGATAAAGCACAGATCATGCATTGGATCATTACTGGTTCTAACTCTTGCGCCTTGCGAGATAATATCGTGTTTGGGTGAGGTTTATTTGTCAATTCAGTACTACTTAATGACTTTGTAATGTCATGTGTCATCTAAACAGGCTGATAGAATCAATTAAAGAAAGATACCATGGAAATGCTGGTATTGTTGCACTAACTGCACTGGTGGATATGCAAATGGAATTAATTCTCCTTTGTGAACAGTTGCAAAACAAACTTTAACTACTAACATCTTAGTTTCTTATAACACCAGAGTATCAGAATAACATCTTAGTTTCTTATAACACCAGAGTATCAGAATAACATCTTAGTTTCTTACAACACCAGAGTATCAGAATAACATCTTAGTTTCTTACAACACCAGAGTATCAGAATAACATCTTAGTTTCTTACAACACCAGAGTATCAGAATAACATCTTAGTTTCTTACAACACCAGAGTATCAGAATAACATCTTAGTTTCTTACAACACCAGAGTATCAGAATAACATCTTAGTTTCTTACAACACCAGAGTATCAGAATAACATCTTAGTTTCTTACAACACCAGAGTATCAGAATAATCAGACACATTTTGATGAACATCCCGAGGCAAAGGACAAATAAGAAACAAAAACATTCATCAGAAAGAGGTGTCTATAATAATGATGTTAAAACAACAAATTGAGAGTTTAACAAAGTGTACCTTGTTATGTATTGTTTTCTAACTGAAAATAGCACTGCCAAAATTGGCTACACGTGTTATTATATTGTCCCACACATCATCAAGGGTTAACATGTTGCCATTTTACAGGGAACAATATTTCGGGGGACTCCGAATATCATATGATATGCACATAGTTGTTTTACATTATTGCATGTGACACCAGAGTCGTGATCAGTACTGCATTTCTAAACCTACCACCTACGACCTGAGACATTAACAATGTATTCTATTGTTAGACACCTTTAAGCTTGCCATAAATAAATGTACCTTGTAAACTTGACCTTCATTAAATGTATATTTTATAATTCTCATGTAGTTATTTTTAGGAAGAATCTTGTAGTATGCCTACATGACTAGAAACTGTACTCTGAAATAACAGCCCCTTGCCCCAGCCCACACAAAACCTACACACGTCACTACATATTGCAAACACCCGTCTTTACTGGAAAGACACACAACAACTATATATAGGTACAGTTGTTTAGTCAACAGTCAATAG
Source organism: Lamellibrachia satsuma (assembly GCA_033239005.1). Taxonomy (NCBI): domain Eukaryota; kingdom Metazoa; phylum Annelida; class Polychaeta; order Sabellida; family Siboglinidae; genus Lamellibrachia; species Lamellibrachia satsuma. Next base: position 626,261 of record BSQZ01000057.1, read on the forward strand.
ACGTGGTACCATTGTTGAAGTTTGTCATTATTCCACATAGAGTAGAGTTCTCATTGACTTGGCCAATAGTTCTTTCTTTGGAGTACCACATCATTTGGGTTGTAATACAAATATGTACCACAATCCAGTGCAAATGTCTTCCAGCATGTTTCATGTGGACAAATAAAAAACTTGTTTCTATATTTACTACACAATCATGGCACACGTCACTATCAGCCGCTGTTCCGCAAATAATAAACGCTTAACAAAATACTGTAACAACAATTTTATTCCCATTTTTTGAAGCATTATTTATCCTTCTCCTTTCTGCATAATAACTTTGTTTACGAGGCACAGAACCCATGGACCATGTAAGCTCACTGCCAGCGACAGCTGCCATGTTTGAATTGTGTCTACTAACTCAAACACCATGCCAGAAATACCAGCAAGCACACTTGTGAAACATTTCAGCACAAGTCAAATAAACAGACACCCCCAAGCCATCTGCCAAGGAGGCAGGGACACACACACAGCCAGGCATACAAAATCTATAGCTTTCGAGAGAATCAATACGTAATCAGAATTGTGCACCTCCAGGATCTGACATTGACACAACATCCACCCAACCAACTTAATTGAGTGGCATGGCTATCACCATCTCTTGTCACTACAACTGCACATACTTGTCAAATTTAACAAGTCCTTTTTGCAAAATGTCATATTCTTAAATATTCGAAAAAAATACAGTTTCTTGATAGGTATAAAAACCATGTCAAATATCACATTCCAAGAAATCGGAACATCAATCCATTCATTGTCATAATCCCAGGGATAAAAACCCAAATTCCCTGTCTCCTAACACTGTATGTTTCAATGGCTGCCTCTCTGTCCTATTTCGCCAGGCCCAGTGATATGCATGATGGATAACCAGGTCACAATCGGACCCCTAATCGGACAGTCTGCCACCACATGACTTATACTCTGCACTAACATGAAGCACTATAAATACAGCCTTGAGAAGCTGGTGGGCTTTGCTTTGATGAGTGGGCAATCTGGTGCTACAATAGCGTGTTTTACTGCAGCAGTATATATGGTCTTGGATGGTGTATGTGTTATTTCAACAATTGCTGTGCTTTAATGCAAGGTGCACGAATAAATCTCAATGACGTCCTCCATACACAAAGATGCATCTTGACATGTCAACCAGATACATTTCATTGTGTGATTCGTCAATTTAAAATAGATCAATAATAACATTACCACCATAGTGCCAATGTATCCTTATTACGGAAGAAAATCATACAAATAAAGCATATACCAACATTATGGGCAAACAGCTTAGTAATAACTTCAAGTTGTCCCTGTAGCTATTGCGTAGACAGAGTTGAGCAGGCCCTGATAAGTGTTCTGTTCCTCAGGTATCAGCAGGAAGCAGTCCCGACAGTTACTTCTGCTGATTATGATAAGCGTTCACAGATAATGACATAAAAGACAAGTCAATAAGAACACTGGTTAGTGGATTAGCATAACATTCAACAAGGTTAGCTCTGACTTGAGTATCTTAACATAGACATTTTCCAGCTTACCGCACCAGTGAGACAGTCTGCAGTTTAGTAGATTGGTGAGACCATCTGCAGATTGCTAACAATAATGAATAGCACCAGTGCAAGCAAGGATGGAGCAGTGCTAGTAATTAACTCTGATGACTCCACAATGCGTGGGAACTTCCTAGAAGAAAGGGCTATGATATGTTGCTCGTCTAATTGATTCTTGAAAGATCTGACAAGGCTTCCACAATGTTTGTGTTGGAGTGGGAACAATCTATAGATGTGTGTGACACTGAGGCATTATGTGTGTATTAACTGCCTTGTGTGTCACTAATGTGTCTTTGATATGGAACTAGTGTGTCATTCATGATCTGGTGTGTTAACTTCAAGTGTAGCTCATGTGTTATTCATGTGTTAGGTGTGTATTTGTGGCTGTATATAACCTCATACATGTTATTCACTGTGTCAGTAATGTGTGTCAAATGTCACCCAGATCATGTGTCACCTGGGTCTTGTGTCACCTGGGTCATGTGTCACCTGGATCATGTGTCACCAGGGTAATGTGTTACCTGGGTCATGTGTCACCTGTCATGTGTCACCTGGGTTGTGTCATCCGAGTCATGTGTCACCTGGGTTGTGGTCATCCGAGTCATGTGTCACCTGGGTTGTATGTCATCCAAGTCATATGTCACTTGGGTTGTGTGTCATCAAAGTCATGTGTCACCCGGGTTGTGTCATCCGAGTCATGTATCACCCTGATTGTGGTCAACCAAGTCATGTGTCACCTGGGTTGTGTGTCATTCGAGTCATGTGTCACCTGGGTTGTGGTCATCCGTGTCATGTGTCACCTGGTTTGTGTGTCATCTGAGTCTTGTGTCACCTAGGTTGTGGTCATCAGATTTATGTGTCACCTGGGTTGTGTGTCATCCGAGTCATGTGTTACCTGGGTTGTGTGTCATCCGAGTCATGTGTCACCTGGGTTGTGGTCATCCGAGTCATGTGTCACCTGGGTTGAGTGTCATCCGAGTCATGTTTCACCTGGGTCGTGTGTCATCCGAGTCATGTGTCATCTGGGTTGTGGTCATCTGAGTCATGTGTCATCTGGGTTGTGGTCATCCGAGTCATGTGTCACCTGGGTTGTGGTCATCCGAGTCATGTGTCACCTGGGTCGTGTGTCATCCGAGTCATGTGTCATCTGGGTTGTGGTCATCTGAGTCATGTGTCATCTGGGTTGTGGTCATCTGAGTCATGTGTCACCTGGGTTGTGGTCATCCGAGTCATGTGTCACCTGGGTTGTGGTCATCTGAGTCATGTGTCACCTGGGTTGTGGTCATCCGAGTCATGTGTCACCTGGGTCGTGTGTCATCCGAGTCATGTGTCATCTGGGTTGTGGTCATCTGAGTCATGTGTCATCTGGGTTGTGGTCATCCGAGTCATGTGTCACCTGGGTTGTGGTCATCCGAGTCAGGTGTCAACTGGGTTGTGGTCATCCGAGTCATGTGTCACCTGGGTTGTGGTCATCCGAGTCATGTGTCACCTGGGTTGTGGTCATCCGAGTCATGTGTCACCTGGGTCGTGTGTCATCCGAGTCATGTGTCATCTGGGTTGTGGTCATCTGAGTCATGTGTCATCTGGGTTGTGGTCATCTGAGTCATGTGTCACCTGGGTTGTGGTCATCCGAGTCATGTGTCACCTGGGTTGTGGTCATCTGAGTCATGTGTCACCTGGGTTGTGGTCATCCGAGTCATGTGTCATCTGGGTTGTGGTCATCTGAGTCATGTGTCATCTGGGTTGTGGTCATCCGAGTCATGTGTCACCTGGGTTGTGGTCATCCGAGTCATGTGTCACCTGGGTTGTGGTCATCTGAGTCATGTGTCACCTGGGTTGTGGTCATCCGAGTCATGTGTCATCTGGGTTGTGGTCATCTGAGTCATGTGTCACCTGGGTTGTGGTCATCCGAGTCATGTGTCACCTGGGTCGTGTGTCATCCGAGTCATGTGTCATCTGGGTTGTGGTCATCTGAGTCATGTGTCATCTGGGTTGTGGTCATCCGAGTCATGTGTCACCTGGGTTGTGGTCATCCGAGTCAGGTGTCAACTGGGTTGTGGTCATCCGAGTCATGTGTCACCTGGGTTGTGCGGCTCCTGAGCATTGAGTTACATCATTAATCTTTCCCTATAGGTTTACTAACGGGTGTTCTATTTATGTCTGTGCTCCTGGGTCATATCATCGAATTCTTATTTACGCTATTATGAAACTTAATCCTATTGGTTAATTTGCTCTGTCCATTTGAGAATCGTAATAAATATTGCATAAGTAGTGTAAGCTACAGGTAGTGCATCACCTGATTAAATGCAAATTGTTCTGTGATTATCTAACATGCAATTACTTAATCATGCTCAAGCATTAGGGATTATGGATTATTGTGATGGATTTATATTTAATTGTTGTTGAGATGCACAAGCTTGACAGATGTAATGAAGTAAATGCAACAAATATGGAACAAACTTAAAATAGGAGATGTTCAAAATGGAAGCTGGCAACAGATTTACTTGTGAGTTTGATGCCACTGCAAATCGCCAGATTTAACAGGAACGTTTTTCATTGCTTAATTGAACGCCTGTTTTATAGGATATTGTTACAGTGAATGTATTAATATATCTATAACATATCAGTTTTTAAAAAATACTATTCTAATATAATGATCTCTTAATATTTTCGAAAACACATGATTTGGTGAGGAAATAAAATGTAAGTTTTATATATATTACAATGATATATTTGTCAAATTCCCATTTTACACAATTTGTGACAGGAAATATAGCACAGCAACAAAGAATATAACATGACGAATAACACTGTTACTTAAGATGTATTTTGAGAATGAAGAAATTTTAGAGAATTAGAGTGTTTAAATTATATAAAACAATGAAAATTGGTGAACATTCTGTGGCAGGAAATGGTTTTGATAAACAGGAACATGACCAGGCAGGTTAATACGTGTACATAAAACTGAAAAACATAGTTATCCAAATTCAAAAGCTATTGTAGGGTATATAACAAGCGAAATACAAACATTTTTACACCCAGCATATCAGATAACCTGTATAGGTGATCTTAAGTTGGTGAAATTGTTCTTACCAGTTGTGGTGGAAAGGGGTAAGATCATAAAGTAGTTTCTCGTCACAATTGCCTTATGTACAATGGCCCAGTTTGTCATTTGTAAGATCTGGTCATTCCCTGCCATGCTCTCACTAACAGTGCTGTAAAATGACCCCCCAATATGGCAGCCAAGCATCAATGATATATACAACTGCGTAAGAGGTACTTTTTATGACCGGGAAATACTAATAACAATTTTGGCAGAAATGGTAAGATTACGATGGTGTGTTTCCTGGGAGTGCTTCAGATATGGGCCCAGCCGGAAATGCAGCATGTGTTTTGCATTACCAGCTGCACGAGAACATCTTTTAACCCATTTGAACTTTGATGTTGCGGTTAGTGTATGTGTAATGTACAGACGAAAAGGTACTATTCTGAACCTGTTGCAAACTGCCGCTGTATTGCCCCTTGGCTATGTTTCGTGTATACACATTTGTTCCAATATTTCATGGAAATGCAGGTCAATTACTAGAGTTGACATATTTTATGAAATATAGAAAGTAAGCAAGTTATTTGTAAGAAGGTCATGTCCACCTCTCCAGGGCGTCATGAAATCAGGTGTGTTGCTCACAAGATTTGAACATTTATCTATGTGTGTCTGTGCAGTATGGAATAGCTGAATACTGAAAAAAATGTGAAAACATTTAAACTATATCTGTTCAGCATCTGTACACTGTGTAATATATATATGTAATATATATGTGAAAGACTGAGTCAGAGGGGGCATTTGCTATACAAACCCGAAGAATCACATTAAAACTTCCTATAATAGTCATACTCATATCCTAAATAGAGTTTCTGGTGCTGAAGTACTCTACTAGAATAAGTAAAATTAATTTTGATAATAAACTGTCCTGTACAGGAAAGCAAGCTTTACAGTAGTATTTGCTATTAGGCCCACTCTTGCACTCACGAGTATACAGTACACATTTCATTATAATCCATCCACAAGAATTCACCAAAGTTGACAAATTCACACAAGCAAAAACCTAGTCTTTCACAGCCAACTCTATAATCAATTGCATCACCTAACAAGTGTCACTGTCATGCCAACTAAACTGTCTTGCAGTCAGTGTCATCATGGGCATCTGCAGGGGGACATGGGGGGCACTTGGCCCCCCTGGGTCTTTTTGGATGTATATTCATGAGTTTAAAATATGTTAACTTTACATCTTATATATATATATATATATATATATATATATATATATATATATATATATATATATATATATATATATATATATATATATATATATTATCTGGTATATTTAATTACTATGCCTATGCTTTATTATGTCTCAAAATTTCTTTCTTGCCTCTCTCTGGAAAAATTCTGAGTGTCATCCATGTCCACATATGGTAACTCAGCAGTTTGCTGGCCACATCCAGCAATCAAAAGAGTATCGCTTGATTAAATACCAACACACAATCAGTAGACGATGACAAAGCCACCAGTTATTGCCAAGATGTGCCGTGGTCAGAATCAATGAATTAGTTACAATATGCCCCAGTAAATAAACTCCCACGTTATTAATATCAATAACCTTCTTTGAGTACATCTTCTTCTCTAAAACACCTGATGTTCCGGACGTGTGTGTCGTACAATAAGATGATGACAATGAATCAAAACCCACCAGATAAAGCTCACAAGACAAAGCTCTTCAGACAAAACCCACAAGGCAAAACTCACCAAACAAAACCCACTAGACAAAAACACACAAAAGAAAATCCACAAGACAAAACCCAAGCTGGATAGAAACATACCTGAAACAAAGCTCACTTGAAAAAAATCTTGCCAGAAAATTCACCAATCTAAATGTTACCCTAGAGACCGGAGACATGTGTGGCCAATGGAAGGGGCCCAGTCCCTGTGGGCCAGCAGTAATTCTACACTTAATGACACCTCAGTTTTGGTAAGTTCCTAAATTATATTTTCTACCTTATTAAGCAATGCTTTAAATTTATAATCGTATCATGATGTGTAATAGAGAACTGTCCATCTTTTTATGCCAATGTATTTACTTTATCAGTTATAATTATAACTTAATAGTCACTTTGATTAATAACGTGTTGGAAGATGGGGAAGAGTGGCCTTTGGGCTTGGCTTAGGGAAGAATGTCAACAGGGCTTAATGAGATTTTGACCACTTGCTGTCATTAGCTAATACATGTATAGAAAACTGTAGAAAGTTCAGTTTTTATTATGTTTAGTGGTGCTACTGTTATAGTTAATATGTTATGAGATGTGATATACAATGGATATGCATGGACAGATTTTGCATCTATATAGGTATTAGGTAACTGTCCCTACAGTTAAGCCAGGATCAGGCTGGTGTCTCTCTCCCTTTGAAGTTGCAGTGATTAATTGCTCTAGGAGGTGGCTTGGAGAGGGCATTTCCTAGAGACCTGTGCATTGAGCAGTGTCCAAGACTTGTTTGTAAACAACAGAGGAAAGACAGCTAGGCTAGTCAGGCAATGCACATGTGAAATTGACAACATTTTTTACTGTTGATACATCATCTTAACTTACACTGGACACTGTGATATACTTACTTGTTATGTTTGTGTTTGTACAAGCTAATGTCCTGACCAACTCCTGATTGTGGCCAGTCATCTTTAATACCATCTTTTCTTTCATCTTTTATCTTTTGATCTTAACTTCTGTGTCAGTTCTGCTCTTTCTTTTGGTTGTATTTTGAACTTTTGGTTGACATTTTGTACTTTGATGTGTACTGAAGTTAGATCAGAAGTGTAAATTGTGCAATGATTGAGAAATTTGGTTTAGTATAATTGTTGTAGTTAAGCTGTAATAAACACAATTTTATCTTACAAACTTGCCTGACAGTGGTATATTCTTAAATTAGGCATAAGTTTACCACCTGCAGCCTACAATAGGTAACAGATTAATAACTTCATCACTCATCAGGCCTTTGTTTCATAATTTAAACCAACCCTGATAATCTGTAATCCTTCTACCCTGATAGTTCTCTTTCACGCATTTCCCATTTAAAAAAAAAATCTCAAAACATATTTATTCCAAATTCATGATTATGCTTAATGATTCTGTTTTGTTGCGCCTCTGAGCTCAGGTGCCTGAGGATATAGGCGCCATAGAAATTAATTATTATTGCTTATGCAATTAAATATATATATATATATATATATATATATATATATATATATATATATATATATATATATATATATATATATATATATATATATATATATATAGGTGCTGGTAAGTTGTGCCAGAAACACCTGCTGGCAAAAGACGTCATTGATGACTTGGCATTTCACCAAAAATACCTTCACCATCAGACAGACCATTAATAATACCACTCAGTCCTCAGCCCTAGATATCCAAATGTAGGGACTTTAAACACACCAGTTACACATGGGTTTAGAGGCACGATACATTCCATAACTGCCTGCCCATATCCCCATTTCCCTCCTGACCCATCACTCTGAGGGTTTTTGTCCAATATTTACACATATATTTCTGACATAACAGATGTGGATGTCTTTGAGATGAATGACGCTAACCCTGAAACATGCACCTGGTGTGAAAAAATCACTGCATCATCGCCAGTGCATGTTTTTTGTCTGGTGAAACTTTTCAAACAAGATTTGTTCAGGTGTGGGTGCTGAATTTATAAGATGGATCTGTCTGTAGCTATACACACACGCACACGCACACACACACACACATGCACACGCATACATGCACACATCCCTCAAGGCTACAACCCAGGATTAATTTCTTACGGATGTTCTACCATTCCATCTGAACATGTTACCTTCCCTCTAAACCATGACCCTCAAGCATCATATGAATGTCTGTAGCATGACAGGGCATGTTATGTAATCTGTGGCTCCTTGTTAAGGTTTTTCAAGGAATCTGCATCTATCCATATCATCCAGTAATGTTATCACCCATTACTGTAGGTAACACACAAAGACAGCACCCATTACATTGTGTCATATTGTAATAAGCCAAGACAGCACCGATTATGTATATTATGTCATGTTGTAATGTTCAAAGACAGCACAGATTACAGCATGTCATATTGTAATACACCAATACAGTACCAATTACAGTGTGTCTTGCTGTAACATTCCAGCATGGTGCATGTTACAATATAACATACTGTAATACATCAATACTATTACAATGTGTTGTGTTGTAACACTCCTATGTGACATCAATTATAGTATGTCATACTATAACAACTCCAATGTAGCACCCATGACAGTAGGCTGTGCAGTAACATTCCAAATTAACACGTTACACCAACTAAACCTGAACCGTTGTGTTACACCATGTTAACACTGCAAGGTAGCATCATTACAATAACCTCACTTGTAACACCTGGATGCAGTGCGCTTCCTAGTAAACAATCAGAGTGCTAGTTTGTAGGCCCACAGCAGCAGTAAGCTACTTAGCTTCTTTCTTTAGTTCCTGGACTGATTAATTGTCCACCTCAACCCAGACAGCTGTGCCTTGGCCATTGCACTAATGACCAAGGAATATGAATGTCCAAGACACTTGGCATGTGGCTGGAATCAATGAATTTGTATAAGTGCCACCTGTTGTACGTGTGTGCGGAGACAATCTGAAAAAATCTTGGAGGTGGTAGTGGCATATCTAGGTGATAGCTCCCCAAAAAAATAAATGATACTGATAGACAATTTGTCATGTGAGAAATACATCCATAATCACATTGTTACTTACTGCCTGATAGGCAAGAAGCTCGCCTTTCGTTTCCGCAGAATTGTGAGGATCCAGGCTGCCTATAACTTTTTCGAGGCTATTTGGAACCTTATTAAAATACAATAAACATCCACAATAAATATGTATTTCATGTCTATAATCATGAATGATGCCAGTAAGCTCCAATACACCTATGTGACACAACTGTCAAATATAAGAGTGGATATTCTGCCAATAGGGGGACGTAAACAAATTTGAATCAAACATCCCTACTTGCTAGCGCTTTATAAAATGATTAATTGTACCTCACCCTTTCATACAAGAACACATTATTTCATTGCCAAAGTACTAATAAATAAATTGCATAATAATTATATTATTATTATTCTAAATATTATGATAATCTTTTAATGCATTTCTTAAAATAAAAATGGGTTGTGTTCCCCATTGTCACACACTTCATACTTCATTAGATTTCCACACGATATAAATTGAGATATTATACAGCACGTGCATATATGCATTATGCAACAATAAAAGCTGTTCAGCACCTGTAATTTACATGGCATAATAGCTGAGAAACATAGATGGATGCCTGATCAAGGATCAAGGGATTTGGCAGAATTGTCTGCAAACAAACTAGAATAATGAACCATATTGGCAAACACAGGTGTTAAATACATTTCCAAAATATCTGCCACAAAATGTTTAGGTAATTAAGGAATGTGCAGAGGCCGTAATGCAGAATTTGGCATTGCCATGGCAACACTAAGGTGGACGTTTTTTTTCTACCTTACCAGAATCAACAATGATTATCTGAGAGACAACATGGGCATTTTTTTATAGAGAACATCTACATTCATAAGTTTCAAAAGATTTTAGTTGGCATATTCATAATGACTCACAATAATTGACTGACTAACTAACTGATGGACAGACGGATGGACATATGGATGGGCTTACTGACCGATTGACAGATGACTAGTGGAGAGATAGATGCACAATCGACAAATAATTGGGAAATACAAGATAACTATATTACATGAGGCTTCAAGCTGGCCAGAGACAGAGATAGAGACAAAGATAGAGACAGAGATAGAGACAGAGATAGAGATAGAGATAAAGATAGAGATAGAGACAAAGATAGAGTCAGAGATACAGACAGAGACACAGATAGAGATAGAGACAGATAGAGATACAGACAAAGATAGAGACAGAGACAGAGATAGAGACATAGATAGAGACAAAGATAGAGACAAATATAGAGACAGAGATGGAGACATAGACAGAGACAGAGATAGAGATAGAGACAGAGACAGAGATAGAGACAGAGACAGACAGAGATAGAGACAGAGATAGAGACAGAGATAGATATAGAGATACAGACAGAGATACAGACAGAAACAGAGACAGAGATAGAGAAAGAGAAAGAGACAGAGACTGAGATAGAGATAGAGATAGAGACAGAGATAGAGACAAAGATAGAGACAGAGATAGAGACAAAGATAGAGACAGAGATGGAGACATAGACATAGACAGAGACAGAGATAGAGATAGAGATAGAGACAGAGATAGAGATAGAGAGAGAGACAGAGAGAGAGATAGAGACAAAGATAAAGACAGAGATAGAGACAGAGATAGAGATAGAGACAGAGATAGAGACAGAGATAGAGACAGAGACAGACAGAGATAGAGACAGAGACAGAGACAGAGATAGAGACAGATATAGAGATACAGACAGAGATAGAGACAGAAACAGAAACAGAGACAGAGACAGAGACAGAGATAGAGACAGAGACAGAGACAGAGACAGAGATAGAGACAGAGACAGAGACAGAGATAGAGACAGAGACAGAGACAGAGACAGAGACAGAGATAGAGACAGAGACAGAGATAGAGACAGATACAGATACAGAGACAGAGACAGAGATAGAGACAGAGACAGAGACAGAGATAGAGATAGAGACAGAGATAGCAAACATCAGCAATGAAGAGAAGTGATTGGACATTGGTTACTGGAGTAAAACAAGTGCTAGGTGTATGGGTGGAGTATTTCAAGAAACTATTAAACCCGGAGGGAGAATGTAAGATAGAGATACCACATTATGTAAGGAGAGAGCTGGAGGTGAGGACAATAACAGAAGAAGAGGTCGAGAAAGCTGTAAAGAAGATGAAAAGGCTGTAGGAGTGGACAAACTATCAGTGGAAATGGTAAAAGCAAACAGATTAGTGGGAATCAAGTGGCTGACGAGACTGTTTAATGTATGCTCCACAACAAGAGAGATACCAGCAGAGTGGCAAAGAGGAGTGATTGTGTCGATATGGAAGGGGAAAGGGGACATCCATGACCCAGGGAGATACAGAGGCATCACATTACTGAGCCAAGCCCTGAAATTGATAGAAAGGATACTGGATGCTAGGGTGAGGCATATAGTTGCATAAATTATTGAGAAGAGGAGAGAATTTAGAAAGGATGTAGCATTTGGTTTTGTCCATCTGGAAAAGGCATTCGACACCGTGTCGAGAGAACTTACATTTGCAGTCATGAGATGGATGGAGGTTGGAGAGGCAGAGGTCAGAATTGTTGAGGAAATGTACAAGGAGACAACAGCGGTGGTGAGAGTCGAAGGAGAAACATCAGAACAATTTGGAGTGGGAGTAGGACTTAGACAGGGAAGTGCCTTGAGTCCCCTATTTTTCATTATAGTGGTGAACCTGATCAGTGGAAAGGTATATGAACAGGAAGAACTTAAGAAGACATGCTTATGACCTAGCAGTGGTGGCTGATAAAAAAGAGGACATACAGAAAACATTGCAAGAATGGAATAACACCTTTAGAAAACATGGCCTCCGAATTAATCTGGAGAAGACAGAAGTAATGTGGATAGGCAAAAAGGAGGTGGATCTACATGTAGTTGTTGACAGAAAGACCATTAAACAAGTGAACAGTTTTATATACTTGGGTGGTACAGTGTGTGAGGATGGAGGAAGTAGTAAGGAAATTCAGAAGAGAGTGCAAGCAGGAGCAGCAGCGTGGAGGAGAGTGGATGGCATTATGTGGGACAGAAAACTGAAGAAACAACTAAAGGGAAAAGTGTTGGAAGCCTGCGTGGTACCAGCCTGTATATACGGTTTGGGAACACTGGCACTGACAGGGAGACAGGAGGAGAAGATACAGATAGCAGAAAACAACTGGGTCTGAAGAATATGCAAAGTAACCCAAGAAGATAGAAGGAAGATGAAGGAATTGAGAGAAGAGATTGGCATGAAAAAACACCTAAAGATGAAAGTAGCTGGAAGCAGATTGAGATGGGCAGGACATGTGCAAAGAATGGCTGAAGACAGACTGTCAAAAAGAGCATGGGAAGCAGAAGAGGGTGGCAGAAGAAGAAGAGGAAGACCAAAGCTGCGATGGAAAGATTGTGTCAAACAAGATCTTGAAAGGGCAGGTACGAACGGCCAAGAGTGGAAGATCATTGCAGAAGACAGAGGGAGATGAAGAGAATTAAAAATGAAAGTGGAAGAAGCTACCTAGTGACTTGGACCCCACCCCACAAGGGGGCAAGGGGAAGAAGCTACCAAGTGACTTGGACCCCACCCCACAAGGGGGCAAGGGGAAGAAGAAGAACTATATTAAAACAAGTCTTACTAAATAACAAACTGAATGAGTTTAGCATAACCTTAATAATAATACTGGTCCAGGTGGTGGGGATTCCTGGAAATTACGAGTGGCTATTCATGGTCAAGCATTCAGGTGGGGTGACCATGGAATGCACCAATGACGTAGAACATGATGCAGGGTTTGGTGTTGCCATGGTAACACACAGGTGGGCATTACTATTTCCAGACCAAAGTAGGCAGGATGATGTTGATGGCCTACAGGTGGTGTAAACCTCACTCGCTGACTATTGATTAAATCAGCTACCTGGCAACAAGGACAATTAATTACACAATAAAATAAACATACACATAAACAAACGGCTTAGTAAGTTTTGGGGGGCAACAGCCAAGACTTTCATATAAATAACCACTGCTGCAGTTAACAAATGGCAAATAATTTCTACACAAGATTAAACTAATTACTTATGTAGCTGTACTAAGGACTGATGATACTACAATAAATTCTATGCTTGCACAGTAGTTTAAATTTATCAAATAAAATCACTTTAACGAGAAACATGCATGCCTATTTCAAATGTCACATTGCAATGTAGCAACATTAGGAAAACCGGTAAAGTAGTAGCTATTAATATTGCATGCAACATTCTCATAAAATGCCTCTGATTACAATCATGAATGCATTCACACAAAAACTCACTCAAAAGCATTTTACGTTCAAGTCTGCCAATGCATGAAACTTTAGAAATTTTTTGTAGATTAATTGTGATTGTAAAATGTCATGTCTAAATATTTAACTACTCTAACACACGAGACATTTTGATGCCCATTGATTGAGTGCATTTGATCCTAAAAACAGTAGATTGTGTTTAGCCCTGAAGAGACAAATTGATGACGCAGAAGATTTCCCCATGGGTTGAAAACATTTCTAGCTACAATTCCGTTTAAATCACTTGAGGACAAATACTCCACAGATGGCACCACCACTCATTCGAGTCATCTCTGACAAATAACTAAAGACGACCAGCAAAATGACCAACTGTGGTCATGAAAAAAAAATGTTCAAGCAAAATTCTTACAGTATAGATAATTGACTATGCTGACTAAATTTAAAACTTACATTTTTATTAATACATTAATTATTTGTTACTGTTAATCACTAACTCTGCATTGCCCCATTCATCCGTTCACACTTCCAACGAAGGAATGGTAGATAATGTGGCCAAAAGGAGGCGTTGTTGAGGAGTGTGGTACACTCGTTGTTATACCACACCCGTTTGGTCGAGTGATTATTAATGGATGACAGCTGTTACAACATTGTAGTAATGTATCGCAATCTGCAATATTCAGATTATGTTAAAAAACCAAACATGGAACAGCCACCTTAAAAGTGACTACCATCTCCCTGTTGAGGACAGACAGCAGCCAATAACTACAGAAACAAGTAATGACATCTTACTTAGTGCAAAACATTGCAAGGAATTACCGTGAAAATGACCGCAAGACAAAACTGCCATGCTGCACGTCCGTAGGGTTTAGCTGCCTCGATGGCCCTTTGTGGTGGCATCCCGCCGGGCCTCCATCATTTTTCATGATAAATGAATGTGCCTATGATGCCATAAGTCCTCCGAGGCTGTGCGCGCTTAGCAAAGTGGTAACACCGTGTTTATGGGAGCCACTAAATGATGCGAGATCATGAATTACTGGTCAAATACTAATATCAATGGACTTTATCGATCACATAACATGTAAATTCGCTTACAAGAAACAAGCCCCATGGGAATTGACACAAAGAATGCATAATTATGTGCAGCCGTTGAAAAATTGCTTTGTTAATCGAAACCTTTCTTCTATGTTTCATGAAGAAAAGGTAAATCCATCCGGCTGATCCTGCTGCATTGACGCATGCAAAGACCTCATGTATCATGACTCATTTGTTCACCAGAAGCCAGAGGTAATAAGCATTGTGGCACGCTGCAAAATTACATCTGTGATAGTGTGTGATGAATGAGCGAACTTGTAGTTACGATAGCCACAATTATTCATTTTTACAGTTTAGTCTCGGTGCTTTGGTGCAATGTATCGTAAAGCCTCCGTCTTGGTGCAAACACATCAGTGCACGATGCAAACCATAAAAAAATTTTCTTAACAGTCATAGTAACAAACAAATGACCTAGTACATGACGGGCAACGGAAAACTGATATGCCGCCTAACAGGATATTGCTTACAGAAAGCACACATTTTTTCCAGAAATAACTACTTTTATTTTTTCATGTGAGGAAGGATAAAAAAATGTGCTTTCATAATATTGTGTACATACAAAATATTACTAAAGTAAAAGGTAATGAAGAATTAATTAGACTCATCAATATATTGTAATTAATATGTGTGGCAATAAAGTATCTTTTTTTGTGTGTAAGGAAGGGCAAAATAATAAAAAAAAATTCCACATAATATTGTGTATATAGAAAGACACTTTTTTGCCGCAAATATTAATTAAAATAATTATGATAAATCTTAAATAAATTCTTCACCACTTTTCACTTTAGCTGTACAGTAAGTCTACTCCATAACTCATGTGTTTGACTGACTCCTATGAAATATTACATTATGTATTGCAGCAATGCCCGACAGCTAAACACAGAGTAATGTACACTTTGTAGTGATTCCTGGAGCTCATCACTGTATCATAACATTTACCTGGAATCCATTCTGTATTCCTGCAGCAATTTCATTTGGCTTTGAAGCCAAAAGAAATGGGAAAGCAATATTGATTTTGTGAAAGAACAGATACGATCCTGAAATGCAATCACCAGGATACACAACACAGGAATTGTAAAAAGTGACTTTGACAACTACAGCAGTGTGTTGCTCCAAAATTACTTTGCAATATGTTGCAATAAAACAGGCTAATATTTGAGTGACACAATGAAGTGATGCATGCTGGTTCAGTAACACTCATTTTCTGCTGGACAAACACACTGATAGTCATTGTAGAATTAACTGTCACATTATACAGTCAAAGTCTGATTTACATTTACCAGAACATGAGACAAAGAAGAGCTGCTGCTGATCCCATAACTAATAGATTTCTGCCATAAAAACAGTTGAACTAGATTGAATAAAAGAAAGTACTCATTTTCACAGATTATTATTTGTGAAAATGAGTTAATGAATGAACTGACCAAATTTTCTGTGGCATGTGTAAATGCTTTTGATTTTATTTGAATTTAATCATAAAGTGTATACCTCAATCTGACACAAATAAAGAACAACTGCTGATGAAAATACGTGTTGCAATAACTGATCTATATGCTGTAGAAACACGGAGGCAATCCACTACACCATACTGATGATGCTTCTTTGAATTCCATGCAGAGAATAGATGTGCTTAGGTTAACTAGCAAAGCAGAATATTACTGAGAATAGGAATACCAAAACTAACATGAACAAGGAATAGAAAATGGGCGACTACAGCAGAGAAGCAACTCCGATGTGGTAGATTCATACAGAACCCAGTGACCCCTATTTGTCAAGTAAATCTAATGAAAGAAAAAACTGCTTGTTTGTTTGTGCATAACTGGTTACCACTGTGACAGTGCGACAACTTGTATGTCATCATTACAAGATGTCTTTCGCATCTTCTGTGACATCTCCATCTGCTTATTACCACGTACTTCCGACAATAATGGCTTGTACTGTACTGTTAATATGACTCACCCTATATTACAAACACACAATACATGTCCTCTCTAATGACAATTATGAAACTGGGAGTGTGCATCAACTAATTAGGTGTGTCATTCCATCTACTATGGGTGACAATGTGTCACCTGTAGTGGGCACGTCTCTTACAGTGATGCAATTTCTACAAAATGAGCCACACCGGAATTGACTGATATTTCCCAATGTGAATAAAACAATGGTTTGTTCCCAAAGCATATTGTAGAAAAAAGGAACAGAGAAATTTTTTCCAGATTGGCATAAATTTACTTTTCATTAAGAATTATTTTTACTGTTATAAACCATCCTGTGTAGCCTACACACCCTTCGGACCTTAATTAATCAACTGGTTATAAGAACAACATTGATGAGAAAAATAGTTCGTATTTCTCTGTCAAGCAAGAGACATCTCTGTGTTTGGGGCTTTTGTGTTGTATACACCAGAACCAAACATATGGTTTGCTTAGCCTTGGGAGTGGGGCTGTGGTGGGGAAGCCCTGGGGAAACCCTGGGGAGACATGGGAGATGTGTTCCCGATTCCCCTAGTGGCTATGCCTGAAACAACTGTCAGATAATAGGAGGGAAATGAAACCAGACACCGCAGTGGTCTTTCGATGGGGGGGGGGTCTTTCGGCGGAATGTCTTGAGTGTTCTTGAGGAAGCATTTTCATGCATCCAGCTTCATGTTACATGTGTTATTCAGGTGTACTACGTACACTTACACACTGACAAATGGTGGCCGTTTGGCCAAGAACAAAATGACACAACACCACTATGGCATTCTGTAACTCGGTACTGTGGGATTTGTGACTTTCTTAGTGGACTATGAAAATGTGAAAGCTGTCATAACACAGAAACAATATTCTTACTCATCTGTACTGCCACATGTAAGAAATTTAAGAAGTTCTGACGAGACACCAATGGCTAACAGCTTGTGTCATATTATAGTTTCAGATGTTTGCACAATCTGTTTTTATTTTATACTTACAAGATAAATTACTGTTATAATTCATATGATTAAATGAGAGTGGACAATAGCATTGGTCAAAATGTCTATCATTTTCACTTTTTTCCTATCCAGTTCTCCTTTTACTCTGCCTTAGGCGTCCAACACCCTTCCCTCTTCCCAATCTTTTCAGGAGGAAGACACTGCTAACTTTCACAGTTTCTAATCATCAGCAAATAAACTGAGGATCCATCCATCAACAATTTGTGTGTGTTCATCTTTCGACTAGCAACATCTGACCTCGTGGGTGAACGGGCATTTTGTTGAAAACAACTGGTTCCATGTTGGATCTTACTCTGGGAAAACTTCCTCGCAGCGACGTACAAGAAAAGTTGCTACTTCTAACCCCCAAAGTGTTGCTAAATATATCATCTTAATAGTTCAGCTGCCCCCAGTTCTGTCCATGTGGGTTCAGGGGATGTGGTTCTCTTGACGTTGCTAGAATTCTGGATTCCAATGGTGCCTTGAAGTTTGTTTGATGGTTATGTTTTTGATATGTTAACCAGAGAGTTAACCACCATATAGTATGCACCAACAGAGCAGGGCACACGTGTGTCATCTATGGCTAGCATTCTTTGTGAGAATAACTGCCTAATAGGTTGGGATCTCTAGGTATTACATATGTTTCTTGTGCATAATAAATGTTGGTTTTGGTCACAAAAATTATAATCAAGACAATACTGGAGATAATAGAAGCACAGGCCTGCAACGCCAAAGGACACATCTTCAGAATGGTGACAGCAGCTTGATGAATAGCTGGTGAAAGACATCAGCTTCACAAAAAGATTTGGCAGTGGCATTCGGAACAGGATATGCAAATGGAAGAAATCTATTTGGTGTTGTATCGAATACAAGCATCATCTATGTCTTTTTTTTAAACCATCGTTGTCTTCCTTGGCAATCCATTCTTTTTCTGCACAATCACTGTGATCATCGTTTTATCTATTTAAACCAATCAGCCAGTGATAACATCAGTGCTGCAGCACTGATCTGCAACATTGACTGAACATCTTCATGACACAGGCAGCTTCCAACACACCTGTATCCACCTTCACTGCCAGCTCTAACCCAACAAATCTTGCACCTGTGATGCAATTAGACAAATGGAACCTATAGGTAATTGTTCACAGTGTGCCCACAGCTGCCAATCACTGGTGTCACTTTCCACTTGTCACTACTCAAACTCTTGACACTATCAATTACTACTGGGAAAAAGCCAACACCCATTGCTGACAAGACAATGGTTGGCCCAGTCAGTGAGTGACGCCCATCTTGAAACAGTTATAATATTCCAGATACATGGTGAGCTAATCAATTTGCATTTGACATTATTTTGCACCATTTGACTGTATTTTGCAGTCTTACAGACAATATCTTAGAATTTTTTGTCTAAAAATTTTTTTTGACAAGTGAAGATGTCTTTCAGGAAGAAGACACTGCCATCTTTCATAGCTATTCATCATTAGCAGGATCAGTCTACAGTTTGTATGTTTATCTTTCGACTAGCAACGACTGACCTCAGACTGGGTAAAAGGCCATTTTGCTAAAAACAACTGGTTCAAATTGAAGAAGAATTCTATTTGTGTTGTATCAAATACATGTATATTGTATATCTTTTTGTAAACCACCATTGTCTTTCTTATCAATCTATTCTTTTTCTGCACAATAACTGTGATCATCGTTGGAGCAGAAGACAACATGCCATAGGTCTGCCCTACATTAGTAAACTATCAAAACAATTAGTAAGGATTTTCAAGTCCTATGACATCCCAATTTACCACAAACCTATCAACACCCTGAGGTCACTGTTGGTACACCCAAAAGACAAAACAGCAAAAGCAGCAAAGTGTGGGATGGTATATGACATAGTACAATGCCCAGAATGTGACCAACACTATATAGGAGAAACAGCCAGAACACTTGGCACAAGAATCAAAGAACATCTATCTTGTCGCCAACCCCTATCAGCTATAAGTGAACACAAACTGAACACAGGCCATCAGTGTTCTATGAAGGATTCATAGACTATGAGAACTGGCACAGGATGAAAATAAAGGAGGCGATTAACATCCACAGAAAGAAATCTACACTGAACCGAGATGTTGGCCAGGAGCTCCCACCAGTCCTGCTCCAGCGTGTGTCACATGACATTGATCACTTGACACATCCGTAACTACAGTCTGCTGAAGAAAACCACAGAGTGCAGTCGAAATATTCAGATCGAATAACAAGTTTCTTGAGAGGTAGTCATGTTTAATATTAATAACTGAGAAACCGGATCATCTACCCATTCAAGGGTTTTTATAAATGTTTTTATTTTACAAAAAATGTGCTGTCTACCCCAAGAAAGGTGAAGAAATGCCAATATCTTCAAATAATTATTTCTGTTAGATGCTGTAATACAGTGATCTATTTTAACATATGATGCTGCTAGTCATTGCACCCTTTCACTGCTACTCATTGGTAATACGAAAAAATGTGCTATTTCTAGGACACCTATGCCAGTGCCGTCTAGATGGCATGCAAGCGAACTAGCCTGCATATTGATGATGCCCTTCATACAAGTTTCATTATCTTTCTGCTTGCTTGCTTGTTTGGTAAATGTCCTAGAATGATGACCTGCTGTAACTGTTGTGATGTTTCACCTTTGAAACATATTTCTTCTTTCTTAGAATTTCATTATTTCATCTGAAATTTAATTAGAATAAAATCTCTAAAAACTGCGTTTGTTGTTTTTTTACTTTGTTTCCTTCAAACATCTGTTTTGTATAATAAATGTCCAAATTCGATGCAGTAATAAACAATCTGGAGCAGGGCTATTGTTATATATAGGACATTAATATCGCTATGTTTCATCATGAATGTGTAGTAGTTTGATCCTTTTTAAAAACATCTTCCATTGATCCTCATCATTATCATCATTACCATCATTATCATCATTATCATCATTATCATCATTACCATCATTATCATCATTACCATCATTATCATCATTATCATCATTATCATCATTGCCATCATTATCATCATTATCATCATTACCATCATTATCATCATTACCATCATTATCATAATTATCATCATTACCATCATTATCGTCATTGCCATCATTATCGTCATTATCATCATTATCATCATTACCATCATTACCATCATTGCCATCATTATCATCATTACCATCATTATCATCACCATCATTATCATCATTGCCATCATTATTATTAAGAACATCATCTTCCAAACAGTTACTAACTCAATCAAGAACTACAACGTAAATGCCATGGCTCCTAATACAATTATGTTCACAATCACTACCAATTGTTCTTGCTGGAATATGCAGTGGCGGAGATATCTTGACACTCCATTATTAACTACACAGATGTACTTACACGAACACATGCTGCAAAACGTGATTCAGTCGGCCCAGACGCTCTCACATTTGGGACGGCATGTTCTCCAAGCACAGATTGCCTGCCCTGAAGCAGCTGCCTAAATCTACTTCCATGAAACCGCGGAACATGATACATGGACCCTTGTTTGACTACCCGAGAACCGGCAGAAGCAAGCAGCTTTCTGACAACGTTTGATGGATGGACTGGAGCTATGTATACTCATTTGCAGTGAACGTTTTTGCAGCTTGCGCACCCATATGATGTGACAGGGTGATGATTTTAAGCTGATGTCAGGGATGGCTTACACGTGGGTTATCATAAAGTTTGATCATACTGCGGAGGTGCCAAGTCTACCGGTTTTCTAGTTTCTCTGCAACATTATTTTAACTGACTAGTCTATGCTACAATTTAATGGAGTTACGAGGTCTCATTCAAATAGTCAGCCTTTTACAGAACATTATTGCTAAGCCGACCTTTATATGCTGCCAGGGTGATTGTCGTACTCAATGGTTCTTTTATGGCCCTAATTAATCTAATGGAACTGACATTAATGTGATCTTCCTATAGTCACAGTGACACACAGTCCCCAATGTCACACAGTGACACACAGTCCCCAATGTCACACAGTGACACGCAGTCCCCAATGTCACACAGTGACACGCAGTCCCCAATGTCACACAGTGACACGCAGTCCCCGATGTCACACAGTGACACGCAGTCACCGATGTCACACAGTGACACGCAGTCCCCGATGTCACACAGTGACACGCAGTCCCCGATGTCACACAGTGACACGCAGCCCCCGATGTCACACAGTGACACGCAGTCCCCGATGTCACACAGTGACATGCAGTCCCCGTTGTCACACAGTGACATGCAGTCCCCGATGTCACACAGTGACACGCAGTCCCCAATGTCACATAGTGACACACAGTCCCCAATGTCACACAGTGACACACAGTCCCCAATGTCACACAGTGACACACAGTTCCCAATGTCACACAGTGACACACAGTGCCCAATGTCACACAGTGACACACAGTCCCAAATGTCACACAGTGATACACAGTCCCCAATGTCACACAGTGACACACAGTCCCCAATGTCACACAGTGACACACAGTCCCCAATGTCACACAGTGACACACAGTTCCCAATGTCACACAGTGACACACAGTGCCCAATGTCACACAGTGACACACAGTCCCAAATGTCACACAGTGATACACAGTCCCCAATGTCACACAGTGACACACAGTCCCCAATGTCACACCACTACATTACCATGCCATTTTTGATTGAAATATGAAAACTTGTATTCATAATTTCAGTTTCTCTTATGTATGTCTTTGGAACACCAAAAAACACATCCAAGAATTTGAGATTAACCATTTTACTTAGTTACTCACAATCCACTATAACCTGCAGCCAACATACGTTATATAGTGTAAGACAGCAGAAATAGCCATGGATTTTATTAACATTAGCCATGGTTAGATATTGATGGAGCATGTTAAATATATTATAAGTTTTGTCTTCTGCCAGCCGATACAACCCTGATGAATCTCATTAGTGATCTTACAACCCCAATGAATCTCATAAATGGCCTTACAGCCCCGATGAATCTCATAAATGGCCTTACAGCCCCGATGAATCTCATAAATGGCCTTACAGCCCCGATGAATCTCATAAGTTGCCTTACAACCCCCAATGAATTTTGTAATGACCTTACAACTCCGATGAATCTCATAACCTTACATGAATCTCATAACCTCATGACTTTACAACCCTGTCGTATCTTCTAAGTGACCTCACAACTCCGACAATTTTTTATTTACATCCATCTTTGAAAGCTTCTATTTTGTGCCTATACACGTCTATACACAGGTAAGCCAGACGGTAGACAGACTGTACCAAGTCTAGGCAAGTGTAGTTGAGCTTCAAAGGAATACCTGCTCAGACTGGACTGAGTGCCCAGTGCCCCCCCACCCTGGTGGGGCATCAAAGGGGCCTATGAAAGCCTATCAGCCCTCTGCAGAACCTACTTGGGAGACACTTGTATGGGAGAGGGGAGACACCTTAAAAATTGGGGCCACAGTTAACACGGGGGGGCCACAGCTAATATCATGGGCCATGGCTATCACCATGGGCCATACAAGTGCATGGTGTCCAAGTTTCTTTAGAGTTAAAAATTTTTATGGAACTGTACCCCCTGGTGAAAAGACTTAGTTGCTGTGCAAGAGCATGGTAGGAAATCGCACATGGGGAGAGATCACAGGAGGCTGGGTATCCCCCTCCTGTGTGGGGTCTAGTGCAAAAGGATACCTTCTAGAATTAAGATGCCAAATTCAATGACAAATGTGGTCATCAAATGCCTGCGCTATGCTGACTTTTGTCATTGACATACTGACATTTTCTATGATTAATTATACAATGTAGAGAATGTTTAATTTGTGTTCTTTTTCAAGCAATCAAAACTACATATATATATATATATATATATATATATATATATATATATATATGTTGTCCGCCATTACATGATTTTTATAACCTGTTCATGCACCTCAAAGGGTACGCATACCACAGTTTGAAAACCCTTTAGACAATTTTGTCAAAACATAGTCCATCCACCCCAAGCATTTCCTGGATTCTGGTATTGCACCATTGGGCCGCCAGACTTGTTGAGCTAGCTAGTCACACTGTAATAGTCACCTTGGGGGTGGGGGGGTCCAGCGCACACTGATATAACTTTTCCATCAGTTTCTAATCATATTAACGCATATGTACAAAGTAGAACTTGTTCATATGCCATTCTGCTTCAGCTTAAATCTCTAGTCCAGCTATGTGCTAATTATAACTTGTTCATAATTATCATGGGCTGTTTCCATCTACTTTGTATGATTAGTGACTCCTTCATATTCATGTTTCATAGGACCCAAAGGTAAATAACATATTTCATTCACTGCATTCTTACTTCTTAATTAACTTACTTACATACTTAAATTGGTATCACCTGTTTGTACATAATATGTATATAATTATTCTAAACAGAATTCTTGCGAAATAATCATGACTGATGCATTCTGGGACCCTTGGTATTGTACTTACTTCTACTAATAACAAATTCTTTCGATGAAGAAATGTCGTTCTCGTTTCATATCCGTACATAGCAAACTGTCACAGAATCCACATTTTGAAATCACCCCCAATTAACAAGAGTTTATAATTACCCAAACTGGATGCAAGCCAGGTATGCGAGTCACGTAGTTAGTGAGTTCTAGGTACTGCTCCATGATTGAAGAACGGCCAGGACGGAGGACTACGAGAATAGTCATCGACAGCTGCAGGAGCAACTGTTTAGCCGGGCAACAGGAAGCGAGAGACAGAGACTGGGCAGAATGTGGTGAAAGGAGACTCTGAGGGAACAGTCGGGATGTGCTCCTGCACCCAACTGTGTGTGCTAAGATGTCTGCCTGGATGGATGAATGAATGAATGGTTGGTTGGATGGATGGATGGATGGTTGGTTGGATGGTTGGTTGGTTGGTTGGTTGGTTGGTTGGTTGGTTGGTTGGTTGGTTGATTGGTTGGTTGGTTGGATTGATGGATTCATGGACATATGGATATATTGGTGGGTGGCTGGCTGGTTGGTTGGTTGGTTGGTTGGATGGATGGATGGATGGATGGATGGATGGATGGATGGATGGGTGGATGGATGGATGAATGGATAGACAGACAACAGACAGGCAGATGGACAGAGAGAGATGAACAGATGGATGGACTGACTGATTGATTGACTGGTGGAAGGATGGAACTAATATATTGTCTGACAATTTAGAAGGACATACAATAAACAATAAGTAAACGACACACACAGAAATGTGACAATTTACTGCCTGTATGTACCTCACAATTTACTGCCTGAATGTACCTCACAATTTACTGCCTGTATGTACCTCACAATTTACTGCCTGAATGTACCTCACAATTTACTGCCTGTATGTACCTCACAATTTACTGCCTGTATGTACCTCACAATTTCTAAGTGTGGAAATGCTACTAAAAATTAGTACACACTATTTAACTATTGTTTGCTTCTAAAATATGTGCAACAAAAATAAAATAAAACTGTGTAACAATGTATGCATGCCATCTGTAATCTGTGCAATGAAAGCATTGAGAACTGTCATGATGCCAGGCAGTATTAATCAAACACATACACCAACAGAGAAATACACTTATGCACATTCAAGCACACACACACACATACACACACACACGCATGAAAGGATATACATGCACCGGCACGCATGATTCCTCTCTCAAGGCAGCAATTAACACCATAGCCTAAAGCTAAATCTACAATGTACAACAACAAGCACTAATTAATTTAGCTTCCACCTCCCTGAGCCGTGGGGGATATGTTGACCAGGGATTATATTTACCTCTATATTGTTGGAAACTTGTGAGACTAAATTCTAGCAACCAACAGCAGGCATGGTGACCCTCAAATCAAGAAACGGGGGCCTTTATGCAGACCAAACAGGGGTGTTGTTTTATTAGGGCAATAATCAATGAAACCGTTACACCGAGTGCTCTTTGTGAGTGGAATTGTCACAATTTATGCCTGTCTCAAATCATTACTGGATGTTGACTGAATACGCAGAAATAAAAACTCTTTAACATAGAACAATTACACTCCCAGTAACATTTCCTCAAAATGTTTGCAGAAGGACAGTAATATTTTCCCTTGAAATAGCTTTACATAGTTTCTGTGTGCTTGCTTTTTTCTCAAAAATTTGTTAAATATTTACCAAAAATTTTGGAAGGATTTTCTAGGAGCATGATGTCCAGGTAAATAGTATCAGTGCAAAAACAACAGTTTCATTACCTCATTGGTGTTATTTTTGATGGGACCTTTACATACACGGGTGTTATGGCTACATCTTAATCGACATTATGCTGCTTTTTTATTCCATAAACACAGCATAACATTGCCTATGTAACTACCATCTTGTGGAAAAACCTTACAAAAACAACTTCCGCAAAACTAATCGGAAACATTTGCGGAATTTGTGCATGACACACCATCATAACTAGGCATAATAAACGGCTAACAAAAAACAAACTTGTCCGTTTCTGGGAGAATCTGGTTATCATGTCTTTGGGTAGATACAGAATGCAACGGCTTAGCAGGAGATGTTTCCTGAATCACTTCTTTGCGGGCGTCAAAGAATGTCATGATATGTTGGGCTTCGCTATTTTTGGCCAAGGCACATGGCATTTGCACGAGACTACAGGCATGTGCTGGAGGGAAGCATTTAGCCCAACAACCAGTTAGAAAGCTGCGATAGTTGCCATCTTTTCCAAATATCACATGGCCACGAAGCATGTTTTTTGCAGCACATAAAATTGTTTGCTCTGGATGAAAGACAAGTGAACAAGTTTGTCATTTGTGACCTATGTACTTTATATGCTTACTCACGTCTTCTGGTCAAGTTGATATACACTTAGTTTCTTTAGTACTACCCTTAGAGTACTTTGTAAGCCACAAGGTCCAGAGTAACCCTATGTGAGTAGGACCAATATATCTTCTTCCCATATCCTTTACAAATATTCGCGTTATATTAGCGAACACTGAAAAATTATCCATAGGGTTGGGTAGATGATGGACCTTCTACAGTTGTTGCCACAAACAAATGATCCAAAAGGATGAATAATAATCATGATTTCTTAACTTTGATGATACTGACAAATTGTTGGACTAAGCAATTTTTTATATGGTCATAATGAAAACAACCATTCAATATTTACCCATCCTGAACACTGCATAATGTACGTAGCATGTATGGGGATAGAGTTACCTATTTTGCAGCCTAACTACTTCCCTGAGGTGTCCAAATCCCTATGGACAGGCATAAACAGCGATAAACACACCCAATATCAACATCAACAATTCTGTGCTTCATGAATTTTGGGGTTCTTCTGTCAACAACCCAACTAATCCATTGACAGACGTGAACAGGCAGTCAGGCATCTCCTCCAATCATCCATCCTGCATGTGAATCAACTAGCAATGCGTTCTACTTCTGCCTACGATTCAAATAGCTGACTGACGTACAACCGATATACAGTTACAGGTCGCCTGACATCCACCAAAAGCAAGGCTCACCATGAAGTTATCCTGCAAAGCTGCATTTCGCTTTGGTTGCAGCCCAGATGACACAAACGATTGGCTATTTGTTATCATGCATTTAATGCATTGACGTAAAGCCAACAGTATTATCGCTATGAGCAAATTGGTTCCACTGTGTCGTCAGCTGGTGTCATAAAATCCAAGCAGATACATTCACTAGAAGGAACCGTTTAACGCTGTCAGGATTAATAATGTAATGTTCACATTAATGACATTAACAACAATTGAGTTGATCCTGTCTAAGACCAAGAAAGCCTACGGGAATCCCTAAGATGTGCTCGAATACAACACTGGCAAGATATGCCTCTTTCGCATCACATCTGTATTGCTTCATGGTCTTGCAGAAGAAACACAGCCAAGAAATATCATCTAATCTCTATCTTCTTGTTCACCCTTCATCCCTTGTGGGGTGGGGACACATCACTTAATTTGTTCTGCCCTCCAAAAAGACTGTGTTCATCATTATCATTCCTCCTACCCATCCATCAGATTCCAGGAATCATGGAAGACCCAAAATGCAATCTCGACCCTAAAACCAACAAAATATATGTTGTGGCAGCTTTGCACGCAAGTCAGCCAGACTCCATTATAACCAACTTCCAAAGCTGCTTGATGATTACTCTACATTTAATGCGAGGCGGCAGCAATAAGCGATCAAAGCTGACCAGAGCTGACCACACAGCACGCCAGAATAAACTGACCACAAAGCCAACTGCTTGGACAATGACTGGTCACCATTCAGCTACATGCCTGCATGCTTCAAGTAGCTCAACATCACCTCAATGAGTGTCCCTCAAATTCCCTTTGTCCTAACCCAAGGGTCAAGGTCATTGTAATGTAATTAAATCTCACTCCTCAATTCATGTAGTCCATTACTAGTCATGTTCGTTGGTGTTCAAGTATGTAGTGTGCAAATAGTCTTAGCAGCTGGTTAATTATAACCGGGGTTCTATTCCATTCAAATTAATGTTATTTCTTCTGTAGAAAAGTGTCCATTTAAAAAAATATACATATATTTTTATTTCATAAAATATAAATTTATTAAACACCATAGAATGTGGTGAAATGAAATGTTATTTTTACTGTCATTCTTTACACTTATTTTACTCTATAAATAACATTACATTTGTTGCAAGGAAGTGTGCATCTATTTGGTAATATTCTGTAATTAAAATAACAACAATCATTATTTGATATGATGCGACTTCCGGAATCTTGGTGCAGCAGCGACTTGAAATTGATGTATAGAATTTACAGAAAAAAGTTGGATATCGAATAGAATAAGTATTACTATTGCATATATATTATACATAAACGTATTGTAGTAGACATATATTAGAAAACAGTTTTTGTTAATTATTAGTCAGAGGCAGGATTTTAGAGTAAGTTAGTTCCGGACTCCGACAGAGAAGTCAGTGAACGTTAATAGGGTTTTTTACCATTCGAAAATTGAGATCACATAGTGAATAGTCAGAAACAGTGGAATATTGGTTAGAATAAGTATTACTATTACACATATACTATATACACAAATTTCTTATAGACATATATTAAAAAATTGTATTTGTTAACAGAGGCAGTATTTTTTTTTCCGGGACTCAAATTCAAAGAGCAATAAGCTAACAGCAGGTAAAGGCCACCAGGCATTTAATATGCAGCAATTGTAGCAACTGGGTGGACTTCATCAAGTCTGGGTGTGAGAAGTCCTGGGCTGAGATCCACATTTCATGTGGATCTGTTTTAGTACACGTAGGGACAAATACCGTAGAGAGGGAGGGTACAACTGCCATAGTTAGGAAATACAGGAATTTGGTCAGAACACTAAGCAGGTAATACTGTCAGGGATTTTACCAGTAATAGGAAGGAGGGGTCATAGATATCAATTTGCCGGGGGGATGGCAATTAACATGCTAGTTGAGAAGCTATGTAGGGAAGAGGAAGTTGGTTTTGTGGATTTGTGGAGAAGTTTTGTTGGAAGGGCTGATATGTATATGAATGACGGGCTTCATCTAAGTGGAAAGGGGGCAGCAGTATTTGTGGATGGACTCACAGCAGCAGTAGACAGTGGCATGGGTAGCATAACTAATATTTTTGGTAGTAAACACTATTTAAACTAGAAGCGCAGGGAGATTACTAAGATATTCCTAAAGCAGGACAAGAGGCCACTAGTACAGATAAACCAATAACAAAATGTCCGAAAAACATGTCTGAAGCAGGTTATAGATGTATGTGTTTAAATACTAGGAGTATAGTAAATAAGAAAAACGAATTAAACATTATGGTAGAAGATATTGACCCTCACATAATTGGTATTACTGATGAATAATGGTCCAACACAGACATAACAGTTGCTGAATTAGGATTGACAGGATACGTAATGTTTAGGAGAGATCGAATAGGAAGAAGGGGAGGGGGAGTTATTTTATATGTTAAAGAATCTATTCAGGCATATGAAATAAAATTAGAAAGGAAAGCAGATCATGATGAAGCTGTTTGGTGCAAAATAGTTTCAGGAAATTCAAAATTAACTATTGGATTAGTCCAAACATAAACAAAGAGGATAACACAAAAATACAAAATGCTATAAGAGGTTAGTAAAGGAGAATGTATCATAATGGGAGATTTTAACCATGGACACATACAATGGAAATCTCTAGAGAGTACAGGGGGTGAGGACCAACAATTTCTGTTTTTAATTCAGGATAGCTTCCTTACTCAACACGTGCTAGAACCAACCAGGGGAGAAAATGTATTAGATATAGTTTTATCATCACAAAAAGAATTAGTCGACAATGTAAAAATACATGAAAAATTAGGTAACAGTGACCACAATCAAATACATTTTGACATCAATATAAAATCAGAAAGTAAAAATAAAAAAACGTACAATAGAAACTTCCACAAAGGTAACTATTAAGATATGAGAAAATACTTAGGAAAGCTAGATTGGAATAACATGCTGATGAATAAGACCACAATCGAATGCTGGAATATTCTAAAATATGAAATTCAGAGTATCATCGATAAATTTGTTCCTTGAAAAACAAGGAAAATGGTCTAGAAAGAAACATTTGTCAAAAGAAGCTATTAGAAAAATAGTGTTTAAGTAAACTTTGTGGAGGGTTTATAGGCGTACCAGAAAGGATTAAGACTGTGCAAATTACAAAGAGGCACTTAACCTAGCTACAACTGAAATTAGAAAATCTAAAAGAACCTTTGAAAAAAAATTTTGCAGGTAATATAAAAAATTACTTTCTATGCTTATGTAAGGAGTAAACAGAAAGTTTGGAATAAGGTCGGACCACTGGAAAACAACAGGGGAAACATAATTTCAGATGGGTTTCAAATGGCAGAGGTCCTGAATGGGTCTTTCAGCTCAGTTTTTACCACAGAAGATATCAGCTCACTTCAAGTTCCATTTACTAAATTTGACGGCAGTAAATCAGAACATTTAGGGGAGTTATTTGTAACTCCGGAAATGATAGCAAAGAAAATTAAGAAGATGAAAGATAATAAATCACCTGGAGTTGATGGGATACCACCAAAACTGCTTAAGGAAATTGTTGAGCAAATTAGTACACCACTTGCAAAATTGTTTAACTTGTCACTAGAAGAAGGAATAGTTCCTTCAGAATGGAAAGAAGCAAATATTACGCCACTATTTAAGAAGGGATCGAGGAACAAGCCAGAAAATTACAGACCAGTGAGCTTAACATCAGTTGTATGTAAATTACTCGAAACATTAATTAGAAACCACATGGTGGAATGCCTTGTAAAACATAAATTAATAAATACATCTCAACATGGGTTCCTAAAAGCAAGGTCATGTCTAACCAATCTCTTATGTTTTTTTGAAGAAATTACAACATGGGTAGACGACGGGTCACCAGTGGATGTTGTCTACTTAGATTTTCAGAAAGCTTTCGATAAAGTGCCACATCAAAGATTGTTACTTAAACTAAAAGCCCATGGTATAGGTAATGATATAATCAACTGGATAGAAAAGTGGATTACACACAGAAGACAGAGAGTAATAGTAGATGGTGAGATTTCAAACTAGAAATCGGTTTCGAGTGGGGTACCACAGGGATCAGTATTAGGCCCTATACTGTTTTTAATATATATAAATGATTTGGAAGAAGACATATCTAGCAAAGTACTCAAATTTGCAGATGACACAAAAGTATTCAGAAAGGTTACTAATGATACAGATAAACAAAGTTTACAGGATGATGTAGATAAATTAGTTAAATGGTCAGAAAAATGGCAAATGTTATTCAATTTTGGGAAGTGTAAATTTATACACATAGGACATGGAAACATGGACGGAGAATATAAAATGGGGGATGCTGTACTAGGTAGAACCACACAAGAAAAGGACATAGACAAGCTAGAAAGAATACAACGAAGAGCAACTAAAATGATTCCAGAATTGAGAGACCTTAGTTATGAAAGTTGCTTATTACAATGTGGTTTGACAACACTAGAGACCAGGAGACTAAGAGGAGACAAAATAGAAGTGTTTAAAATAATGAATGGTTATGAGGATGCTGATAGGAATAATGTCCTTCAAATTTAAAGAAGGCAGTAGAACCAGAGTACACAAAGCAGCATTAGTTAAGGAGCAGTGTAGGTTGGACATGAGAAAGTACTCTTTCTCACAGAGGGTGATAAATGATTGGAACAAACTGCCAACTGATAAATGCTAGTAGTGTGAATATGTTTAAAAATAGAACTTACAGATATTTGATAAGGGTGGGCTACACATAGATGAGAAAATTGTTGGACTATCGATAAGCCAATGGCTTCCTTGTCCACTGGAACTTGTTTGAGATGGCAATCTTGTTAAATTGTCATGTTATGCAACAGATCTTTGACAAAAAGAGACAGAATTCTAGCAAAAAATTAAGTAAACTTAAAATGAACTGAGATGACTTGGTGGCTACCATATGGCAATTACACTTGAAGCTAAACAACATCAAAGGTTATTTAAAGGTTATTCGCACATGATAACACAGGTCATCCACATGGAAAAATTTGCAAAAAGAAGCAGTGATGGTGAAATGCTTTCACAGAAACAACACAGACATGGATCAAATTAAGTTGTGTCTTCAGTCTGGACGATGGTCAAAGATGTCTCTTTAGAACTGACCGATACATTGACCAAATGAATTGATGCTAAAGCAGTGCAACAGAACAGAATACAATCCTCATTAATTCAAGGTCAGGCAAACAAATTCATAACTGTTGTTTAATTACTAAGAAATGTGATACTTCATGAGTAGGAAAATCACAAACTGAGATAGCAGCATTTTTCATAACTTCAGTTTGAAATTTTCAGTTAATCAATTTCTGTTTGTTGAATGTTATTCAGAAATCTATTCACTTTCAGAAAATGCCGAAATACTAATTTATGCTTTTTTCTAGGTTTATTTTTACCAAATAGCACTGAATATGTCTCACACATACAAATTACGGTACTCTTTTTGTGACTTTGATGAATAAATGTCCTGAAGCTACTGTATATGGAGGACTGAGACTGCAGTAAATTTCCCACAAGAAGACCCAATTTAAATATTAGTTATACTTGTACACGTATAATTATTATTATGTCAAATGGCAAACAGAATGAATTGCTAGTATCACAATGAATGATCAGACTTATTATGTTTCAAGTGGTAAGTGCCTGCATGCATGCACACATATGCTCGCATGCATGCACACATGCACACACGCCAGTGTTCTACCTTGGCCCCCACAAAGTTCTGAATTAAAAATTTTATTCTTTAAAAAATAGATTCCTCTGCTTCACCAACTTTGTTAACAAGATAACCGTATCAGATTCAATAAATTAGAGAAAAACCCAAACGCTGATCCAACCAGCAACTATAATATTATTCAATCAGAAGTTGAAAATGCTATAAACAAACATATGCCAATAAAAACTATAACATTCAAGAAATACAGACATAAGAAATCATCATGGATAACACAAAGTATACTTAGATCAATACAAAATAGAGATAAATTATTTAACACCTTAATATGACAAATCCAAATACCTCCAAATACTAACCAAACTAAGAACATACATTGGTGTTTTAAAACGATGTATCCAAGCATTTACTATGAAACTCTTTTCAGAACATACAAAAATGATGTCAGGAAAACATGGCGAACAATAAATGATATTTTACACACAAAAAAAGTAACACCAGATTTCTTTAGAGAAAATAAACACACATGAACTGATGAGCTACTACTGCAAACAAATTTAATTCATTCTTTACCAACATAGGACCTGATCTGGCAAAAAGTAAAACCTGAAAGCGACAAAATGCATAGCCACTATTTAAAGAGATATTTGAGAAAAGTGTTTGAATTCTAAAATATTGATGAAGAAGCAATAATTTAAATAATGGATAATTTTCCCACTACATTTATTTAAAAATCAATAAAATTTGCCCTAATTAAATCACTCACTTTAATTACTACACAAACATTAAACACTGAAATTTTTCAGATAAACTCAAACTTACTAAAGTTATCCCAATGTTTAAAAAAGACGGTGAAACACTATTCAGTAATTACATACCTATATCCATATTACCAGTAATTTCCAAAAATGATTGAAAAAGTTTTTATAATCAAATCTACTCTTTCTTTACTGAATATATATATATATTAAAAAATACAAATTGTAAAGTGCTATGGTGGTGTTAATTAATTAATTGCATTTTACGAAAGACAGATGTTCTATGCAAAAAATCAAAACCTTAAATTAACAGATGTTTTTTTAAAGAAATGCTCTGTAAAATTTGTAAAACACTGTTTATTCAGCTTCTATATTGATAACCATATATCACATGTACACATCAGGCCAATATTTATTCATACATGCTTCAAGAGTTTTGGGGTGAAAATGGATGGAAATTAGATCCGCCAATGAAAAATTGTGTGGTGAATGTATCAATGCAGGCACGTCATAATTTTTCATCCTAGAAGTCCAACAAATTCACAGTAGCCACAGTGATTGGAAGTGGCCACAGTGATTGGAATCTGTCACTGTATATTTATTTGAAGCCACGATGGTGGCATCTGCACTGCACATGATAAATCGCTCAATCGATTTGTGGACAACACAGTGAGCAGGGAAATTGCATTGGCAAAGGCACCATACACAGCATACTGTGCTACATGACACATGACCTAGCATTAATTGACACTACAAAGCCCTACGAGGCACCACCCACTTCGCTATATGGCACTACACACTGCACTACATGACACTACACAATGCACTACATGGCACAACATAATACACTACCTGGCACTACATAATGCACTACTTGGCACTACATGATACACTACCTGGCACTACATAATGCACTACATGGTACTACATGGCACTACATACTGAACTACTTGGCACTACATAATGCACTACATAATGCGCTACAAAATGCACCACATGACACAAGCACTGCACTATGCAGTACCACATACGGTACCATGTAGCACTACATAGCACCCTGCACTATGTGGCACCATAGTTAAGTGGTTGGACAAGAATGTTTGAACAGGGAGTCATTATTCTAATGTGCATATGTTTCATTTGACACCAGTGGATAATCATAATATTATTTAAATTTCTGACCCATTCTAAGGCTTAGACTTTACACATAACTGAACCAAATAAGTCATATTTCTTTCCGCGCACCTAACCCATGTCAATTTGATTTGCAAATGGCATCCTGAATTTGTTTGCAACTGAAGCTCATACTTCAGTTGTTGTTCTCCTCCTTTTCCCTGTATTCCAGGGTGAGGCTTGCACCAATGTTTCCCCTTCTTCTTCATAACTAGTTCCGTTTTACAACCGTCTCCACCAATTGTCTCCACTCCCCCTATCCCTCGCCCTCATTCTCCACTCCCCTCTATCACTCGCCTTCATTCTCCACTCCCCTCTATGCATGAGCTAAGAATCTTTCCTTTTAGCTTCCGATATATATATATATATATCTGTCTCCCATCGCCCCTTCCACTTTCCTCTATGCACTCGCCCCAGCTTATATTCTCCTGCAAATTTCCATCTCTGTGCCACCATCCCCACAAACCGCTCCACCCAAATATACAAAGCTGTCTCGTTGGTTCAGTTTCTTCCCATCCAGTCTTATGTCAAGATCTTTTTTTGCTGCCCGACCCAAAACACCTCAATCTTCTCTAGACTTACTCTCAGTCCATGTTTGCCAAAGATTTCCTTCCAATCTACCAAGTACCAACCGCTCTTGAAGGCCTGTCTCAGCTAAATTTTTATTTTGCCCTCTGTTCATCCACTTATCCCCTTTTGGTTCGCACAATAAATTGTGCATGCATATATATATATATATATATATATATATATATATATATATATATATATATATATATATATATATATATATATATATATATATATATATGTAAATATATATGCACAATTTATTGTGAGAATAAACATCAAGTAATTTATACCAAACATAAACCTGCATACTTTGTCCACGTCTAATTGTGCCTGCACACTATAGCTATTTATATCACAACAGTATTATTACATGGAAAATGCTTCAGATCAGATTACAAAATGCATTATTCGGCCCTCACTGTCTTGTTTTAATCAATCAATCAATCAATGTCAGTTTATTTGGTTACTCATTTACAATGGTGTTACAGGTATGGTCATAAATAATTTGATTTAGGAACTCAGGAGATTCTCTGGAAACCCCAAGGGGCTTATTGCGAGAACCACCCATGATTACATATAGTAATCTTGTCTTGGAATGATGCTGCAAGTTGGCAATTATGTTATATGTTATATGTGACACATAGAAAATTACAAGTGGTTATAATCCATCATTCTAGCACAATATAACAATGTGAGGCAAAATGATAGTTGAACGATATAGTGATGATTCATTAGTATTTGCAAAAAAAGGAACAGTGCAGGAACACAGGAACACAGAGCAGATATAAAAAAATTGCATTCATGATATGACATTGGATTACCTCAATCCCCAAATCAAGGATTTTTCCAATAATTTTATTTTACTTCAGCAAAAATTCATTACTTTCCAGTTGAAAAACAAGACTTTTTCGTTTGATCCATATACTTTCCCAAGCTTTTCAACCCAAATTCATTGGTATGTGCTGAAATGAACATACATTCTTCCTGTGTCCAATTTACCCACATACTTTGCCAAGTCATTCATGCCTACAAGGCACAGATTTAAATCCTAATTCGCTCGCATAATCTGAAGAGAATACCTTCCCCTGGACGTGAAGCCAGTGTATTACAAATTAAACTCCGAAGCGACAAGAGGTTAGTACTGCAACCAGCAATGATTTGCAAAGCCAAGTGAACTGCTACAATGGGAATTTAACAATGCTTCCTAAGCTTCTGATGATGGCCCGCAGGTGTTTGACCTTGGTTACCTTCATTAGGGGTCATTGCTCAAACCATTGCGCCGACACATTCAATGATTTCCCACAAGGAAACCAGAAATATATTAATTCAGGAAATCATCAAATATATTGATTCAAACAAAGATGCATTGTACAAGATAGCATACCTTTGCAGAAAATATCACTGACAATATTCTTTCGAATATATATTATTATATTTGAATGTATATTATTTTCTTTCTTTGTAGGAAATGTGCCTCAGCATATTCAGAATTTATCGGACTATACCATTTTGGGTTTACATAATATTTTGCAATATTTTGTTCTCCATCCACTGTAGAATGGAGAATATCTCAGGTTTGACATTTTGCTCTTTTGGGATAGCACTGCTATAAATCTTTTTCTATCCATAAGTAGAACATGAATGATTTTAACGCTACATGTTTTATTCTGTTCCCTCTAGCAGATTTAATAAAAACACTACCTCAAAGAAACACAACATGAATCATGACCATAAATCACTGATGCAGTTTTATTTGGGGTTTCTAGGTACACAATATTTTGTAGTTACATGTACTTGAGAGGGAACAAAAGCAATGTGCCAGGACTGTGCTCTCTTGTTTTGTCGATTTGGGATTAATGACATGAACAGAAGTCTCTGAGTATATTCGTCATCAGATGTGCAGTTCTTATCTTACCAATGTGTTTAACCTCTGGTAGCACATTTCCATATGGTTCTAGTGATGGATATTGCATATATATATAACAGAGAGAGCTATGCCAATGTGGCTAGAGGCATGAAGCCTTAACATTAAGCTGCGATACCTGGTTCTGTCCAAGGTGTAACCTGGCAGGTACACATAATCCCACACACGCGTGTTATTAAAACCTACTCGTAGGTAACGTTAACAATATAACATAATGAAGTCGCACTTACATAGGGGCCTACCTTAAGCCCACTAATGAAGCCCATATTAATGTGACACCATAAATGCAATAACTTCTTCACCAGAATCACTACATTGGCTGCTATAGTATAAGACAAGAATACTCTAGAAGGAAGGTAATGACTAAATGATACAGTTACCCTACCCAATGATGCCGCTGTTTGAATGTCTACTAGTGTAGCTTAATTAAACTCACTGTGCTTAGTAAATCACACGTGATGCACTCCCCAATTTAATGTATAATTGTGATCGTGGCACCGTTTCCTTTGCCTCAACAACAGTGCTGAACACATTTATGCTTCTATTAAATTCACATCATAGCTGGGCAGTGCATTACCAGTGACACAATAAATACACCCAAGCACTACATATGACTTACCAATTAACTGTTCTAATTATCCTGGTAGCGTAAGGTTTGTTGCAGTTTGGTATCCAAACTAATTTTGCATTAAAAAAGGCACATATGCATACAATTATGTACAATTTTCCTGCACACGCATAATGCATTCATTTGTGAAATTAACTCCAGACATATTCCCACTAGCAAACATTTCAGTAACATATTCCCACTAGCAAACATTTCAGTAACATATTCCCACTAGCAAACATTTCAGTAACATATTCCCACTAGCAAACATTTCAGTAACATATTCCCACTAGCAAACATTTCAGTAACATATTCCCACTAGCAAACATTTCAGTAACATATTCCCACTAGCAAACATTTCAGTAACATATTCCCACTAGCAAACATTTCAGTAACATGATCAGTAAAGACAGCACTTGCACGTCCTAATCTCTCAAGCACCTGGGGGACTGACAACACCTAACAAAGTGCAGGAAGCCCCCCCCCCAAGGAGAGAGGCAGTAACAAGACCTGAGGCATTAGGCTGGAGTGGAATAAACATGCATTGTGCCTTCGTGTGCCCCAGTGAGACTGCATTTGCTTCATATCTTTGCCACACTGTGTGGCTGCTGGTGACTGATTGTCAAGAGAACAGTGGCCAGAGTATGTTTAGTTGGCCCAAGCAGCAGAGGAGAGCATTAAGACACCTACTGAGGTTGACCAGGACAGTGGGTGGGTGGGTGGGTGGGTGGGTGGGTGGGTGGTGATACCCATTGACCTGTGTAGGTGTGTGATATTGTCTGCTTGGATAGGCATGTGTTTATGCAATCATGCATGCACATAGACGTATCCATTGAATGTCCAGTGTGTGCGTGCGCTTGTGAGTGTGCCTTTGTGTGTGTAATTGTGTATGCGAGCATGTATACATGTGGGCGTGCATGCATGCATGCATGTGCGTGTGTGTGTGCATGTGAATCCGTGTACATAAAGTGTATGTACATATAATTACATGTATATAATATATTTTTTATTACTGGGTAATACAAATATTCAATATATAATATTTAACATAATGTCTGAATTATGTATAATTATATATATATATATATATATATATATATATATATATATATATATATATATATATATGCTAACATTTTGCTTTGGTTCACCTGCTGGGCCAGCTGTGCTACTCGGAAACTAGCTTAATTTCCTCAGTAATATGGCTGCTAATAAGCTCACACACTGTCATGTATGTTGCTGGAATAAACAAAACTCACTCGTAATACTACAGAGATCTACTGAGCCAAATGTAAACGTCAGAACTGTCTGCCATGGCATGTGCACCTCTTTGTGCCTTTCACGGGTAAATACAC
This sequence comes from Lamellibrachia satsuma, assembly GCA_033239005.1. Lineage (NCBI taxonomy): Eukaryota > Metazoa > Annelida > Polychaeta > Sabellida > Siboglinidae > Lamellibrachia > Lamellibrachia satsuma. The sequence continues at coordinate 665,709 of BSQZ01000057.1, forward strand.
AAACTAATTACTGTCATCACTAATCACAACCTGTGATTGGTGATGATGACACCTACAGTCATATTAATGCCTGTTTGTGATATGAATCCATGAATTCATTAATAACATATTAACTAATTTGTCATTTGTCATTAATAAAACTTTCTATATAACTGTAATCAATTATCTGTAAATTTTGTATTGTCCACACGGATAGCTATCTCCCATGTTTTCACATGGGTTGTGTTTTCACATGGGCTGTGTTCTGACTTGTAGTAACCTAATCTCCTTCACTGATGGGCACGCGGGACAGTGGTCACAGTGATGGGCACGCGTGACAGTGGTCACAGTGATGGACACCCATGACAGTGGTCACAGTGATGGACACCCGTGACAGTGGTCACAGTGATGGACACCCGTGACAGTGGTCACAGTGATGGACACACGTGACAGTGGTCACAGTGGTGGTCACAGTGATGGACACGCAGGGAAAGGCAGGGAGCAGACGTTGACGATGCAGTGATCTGATGTTCCCACACCACACAAGGGGAAGTAATCGCTGCATATTTCCTTACTTGCGGACTTACCCTCTTTGCTCCATAGTCAATGCATGAGGCCACAAATCATTGCATATTTAAAACATTACTATAGTGTTCACAAAGATGTTTAACAACAGTGTAGCTATAGGTTGTGCCAACACATTCTGCATGGACTCTCTGAAATAGTTAGTACTTGTGGGAATGTTGTTCTTAATACAGGTTTAATTTAGCAGTATTCATACACATTCCAAACTAACTTCCACTGTCAGATGTACAAAAAATTTCTTCAGCTGGGGTCAACTTCCTTGTTGATAACTTATGGTACATTGTAAATAACCAGTATGACAAATGGCATGCATCTACTACTACAATTATAGTGTGCAGAACACAGAACAGTAACAACATGTCATGTGATTCTAAGAGGAACAAGCCCACGTATTCATGGAAATGATCACAAGCTCAACTGAATTACCTAGTATGTTGGTCGGTCTAGTCAACATGTAAATCGTGCCTAATACAAACACCTGCAGTGGTGCCGTGATCTGGTGGCATTGCTACCTTAAACCGCTCTGTATAAAGTGACCAGGAGAACATCGAAGGTTCCAGTGGTGGGAATAAACCAAGTAGTTAGTTTGCAGCTTGAATATGCCACGAGAGGCGGGAGAAGACACAACCGGATACAGCAGAGAGTTGTATAAGTGGAGGAGGTTGCTTGCGTTGATAACTATAACAAAACTACTAAATTTCCGTCTGACTCTTCTGTAATGTAAATGCTTCCAGGCCAGTGATTACTGTCATGCTAACGTTAAGCACGTGTTGCACGCCCGTATGTGCACACGCGACCAACACTGTCGTATGTTCTCTCGCGCGGAGACGCAAGCACATACACATCACGCACGCGCGCACGCACGCACGCACGCACGCGAAAGGACAAAGAGCCAGCAATACTCACTCAGTTTGGTTGTTGTCAAAGACAAGGTCCCCCGTCGTGTGCACGAAGTCCCTGTCGAGGCCCTTGGCGGTACCATCTAGGGTGTGGTAGCGGATCTTCACCAGTCCACGGGCTCCGGACGCGCGGCACACCTTGATGCCGGCCTCGCCGATCGACTCGGGGAAGGTCTCCTCGCGCTTGTCGAAGTGGAACACCCCGCAGTGGTCGTCGTCGAGGATCATCACGGTCGCCATGCTCGGATTGTCGAGCTGCGCTACGGTGCTCGTCTGCTGGTCGTTAGTGAACATACCGTCGGGGCCGCCGATGCGGATGTTGCTCAGGCGGATGTAGAAGTGCTCGTCCTCCTCGAACACGTCATCGTCGATGATCGTCACGGGGATCTGCTTGTGCATCTCGCCCGGCATGAAGACGAGAGTGCCGGTCGCGTGCTTGTAGTCGGTGCCGGCGTTCGCCGACCCGTCCTCCGTCGCGTAATCCACGTAGATCGTCAGGCTGAGGTCGCCGCCCTTGCGCGACACGGTAGCATCGAACGTCCCGACGTTCTCCATGACGGTGTAGTGGCCCGGCTCGAAGAAAATGCGCGTCACGATGTGGTCCTCCGTGTCTTCGACCGCCACGTCTTGCAGACTCGACTTGCGCTCCAACTTCGACTTCCTGATGACGTTGCCGCCGCCCGTCAGCTTGCGCGTCGCCTGGATGCGGTAGAAGGCGCGGCTCTTCGGTCCGCGGTTCATCGCCTCCAGCTCCGCCATCTCCTCCAGCGACTTCATGTCGACGTTCGGGTTCTTGCGGCGCAGTTCGCGCAGGATCTCGATGAAGTCCTTGCGGTGGCGCTCGAACTCACGCACCTCCGAGTCCTCGCTGTCGAGTCCCTTGAACGTCACCTCGTCGATGTGGTTCGATTTGCCTTCCATCTCCAGGCCGCCCTCCGTCACGACGACCGTCTTGCTGCGGCTGGCGCGGTACCGCTTGCGCAGGAACTTGTAGATGAAGATCTTGCGGTCGGCGATGTAGGCCGTCACGACGGTGGCCGGAAAGAAGAGGAAGGTCAGCACGCCTTCCCAAACCTCGATGATGCCGCGCGAGAAGACGGCGATGATCAGGTACATCCACAGGTAGGCGAATATGCTCCAAGTGGCCGTGATGAAGAACACTCGAAGGTGTTTGATGCGGCGTACCTCGTCTTTCGGGATGCAGAACACGCAGACGCCGATGATGACGAACAGATTGAAAGCGGCGCTGCCGACGATCGTGCTTGGACCGAGCTCCCCGGCCTCGAAGTGGTTGCCGATGATTTCAATGACGGACAACATTATCTCTGGCGCCGACGAGCCGAGCGCCATTAGCGTCAAGTTCGACACAGTCTCGTTCCAGATTCGCACGCACACGACAGTCGTCTCGCCGTCCGGCTTGCGCACCGTCACCTCCTTCTCCTTCGACGTGATCACCTCGATGGCGGCCATGAAGCGGTCGGCGATGATCGACACGCCGAGGAAGAGGAACGCCATCGCGGCGAAGTAGACGGTGGCTCGGGCCACCTTGTCGCCGACGCTAAGGTTCGTGTGCGGCTCCCACATGGGAATGACGACCCCGGGCCGACAGCCTCGATGGACGGAGCACTTACTGTGTGCGTCTGATGTGTCGTTGTGGCCGGCTTCCACCACGACGCTACCGACAACCACCAAGAGGGCGACCTGCAAGAGACACCGTCCCCATCTCGCACCGTTCGTTGTCGCAGCCATTGTTGGCGCTGCACTGCGCTTGCACTCCGACACACCCCGACTGTATCGACAACACTCACTGGTGCAGCGACTGTTCCGAACGCGCGTTCAGACGAGCAACACGTGCTGCGACGCCATGTCGCCTTCAGCGCCGTAATCTGTGCGAGGGCACCGGCGGAAAGACTAACCTAAATATACGCGCCGCGCTGGCGATCGACGCAGCGCCGACGACGGATTAAAATTAGCGCGAAAAGCGTGCCTGCCAGACGCCGCAGCCGCTAGAGAGTCGAGGGCGATGCGGAGCGGCGGGCGATGTTAGAAATGCCGCCACCAACCGACCAACTCGAGTGACGCTCTGCTAGGCTATATAAGGCCAAACTGTCGCTGCGACGTTGCCAGCTAGCCAGCGCTGTGTGCCCGTAACGTCCGGAGCCTACAACTGACTGGACGCGGTGGCGTCGCGCGGTCAGCACAAATCGGCGTATTATCGATCCTAACGCAACCGACGTCCGCCCGCAAACAACACGCCAACGACGTCGCGTGCGGCACTCAGGCGCTAACGTAATGTGGCGTTTACGTAGAGAGGGCGCCGACGGCTGAAGCAGCCGAATAGCTGCGGCGGTGGTACGTGGCAACTCCGCGGCCTTCGTGCGACCCGGGTAACGTCAGATGAGCACTGCGCTGCCACTGATGCAGCGATCCGCTTCGACAGGTTGCAGCCGTACGCCAGCGACGATAACGACCGTGAAGCGCTCCGTCGAGATACGAACTCCGCGAGGGACGTCGCTGACTGAGCAGTCCTATGCCGAGCCGCTACGTCGATGCGCCGAATGAGCAGCCACGCCCGCCCCGCCTACCTTCCTAGAAATAGCCTCATCCCGGAAACCGACACCACGCTCGCTCGCTTGCACGCTCGTTGGCCGCGTGCCTGGTCGCCCGGTCGGTGGGCGGGCGAACCTCGTCGTCCGATCACGTCACTGCTTATGTAGTCGCGTCATCAGCTGTTCCAGCGGCAACCCGGCTCTGCTCAGTGTTAGCACTGGGCCGCTCGCGCTACAAAGGGGTAGCGACCCGATGTGGGACGGTCAAAATTATATCCCGTTCAACACACCATGTTTTCGATACACGTTAAACGAGACTGTTAAAAACAATCTGCTGTGTTTTCAACCTAGGCTCAAAACACTATGGTTACATTCAAGGCACTCATAATATATCACTTTCACGAAGAAAATCTCATATAGCAATGTTGGAATGTATGTAAATACTATGTATAAATATACATTATTACAAATTATTACATATAACTTCGACGAAGAATTTTTTGTCATTTTGCTTCGAGCCATATATTGATAGTTAATATATTATAGATTATAATTAATATATTAATTTTGGACCTGTGTTTTGAATTTACTAGTTGATTGGTTTGCACGTAACAGTTACCGGACCGTGAGTCTACCGTTTCCGAGGGTAAATGTTTCGCATCCACTATCTACTATCAGTGAACAAATTAAACGAAGTGATGATGTCAACTAATAAAAGTTGATCCAAAGTGTGCGTGCGTGCGTGCGTGCGTGCGTGCGCATTACATTTTGCAGAGGTGCCCAGTATACCGCTTTGGTGGTAGAACCACCGTTTTTTCTTCTGTGTCTACATAATCTACCGCTCTACCGCTTTCGAACCAACATCTCCCGGCAAACCGCAATTTCAAGGTTAAAAACATTTCATTTACTCATTTCGAATCCAAATATACTGCCAAACTACCATTTCATGTAGACATTGCAACAGCAAATGTACCATAATTAAGTAAATATACCCTAAAAGTGAAGCATTCTTCCACCAGGAGCAATTACCGCCGACGTGGTGACTTCGTGTGTTGTTCCTACTCCGCCGGCCGCAACACAAATCGACGTCAAAATCTTGTGAAACTTCGCGGGCACCCGTTAACGTTCTCTGGGGGTAATGTTAGATTCGTGCGATTTCTGTTTGCCCACATGGAAACCCTGGACAAGTCTTACCCCAACATAATCTATTCCTGATGTATTAAAATTAAATTCGACAAAAGCCAATCGTTGCGAGGCGCTATGCTAAATACCGTTTTAACCGTTGCATGGCGCTTTTGTAAACACCCGCAGCGTTCATCAACGCTGAACCAATGAACTAAATACCACACCGTCTCAAGCGTTACGCAATTTGATGGAACGAAGCCGGACCGCCGACAAGGAATCATTAGCCAAGGGCGTTGCCTGGGATTACAAAATGTGTACGCACAAGTGTTTATAATTACGAATTGCGACCACGGACTACGGTCGACGGCAGACTTTCTAGAACATAAGTGAATATGTTACTGGTACATTCGTCTATTGTGACGTCGATATAGTCATGTGAACAAATTAAACGGAATAATGATGTCAACTTATAAAAGTTGATCCAAAGTGTAAGAGCGTGCGTGCGTGCGTGCGTGCGTGCGCGTTACATTTTGCAGAGGTGCCAAGCATACCGCTTTGGTGGTTGAACCACCGTTTTTTCTTCGGTGTTTACATAATCTACTGCTCCACCAAATCAAATAACTTTCATTTTACATATCCAAGGTGTGTTTAGTTTACCTGGTAGAGGCTTTCATCAACGTGTCACGTTGATTTCATCAGTACCTATGACGCTTGATGACGTCATCGTACACGTGAGGCAGTTCATGTTGTCTACATCCTTTCTGTGTTCCTCCAGTCGTGTTTTTAGTAGTCTTCCTGTCTCCCCAATGTACTCAACACCTCAGTTCTTGCATGGTATTTGGTACACCAGTTCACCCTGTTCTTCTAGCTCTACTTTGTCCTTGGGATGTACCAACAAGCGCCTGAGGGTGATGTGGGGACGCATAGTTGTTGCTACTCACAGGAAGAAGACACACACCGACCAATACTTGAACTTTGCGTCCCACCACCCCAAACATCAGAAGTTAGGAGTGGTCAGAACCCTTATGCACAGGTGTGAGACGATAACTACAGAGGAGGGGGACAAGAAGGAAGAGGTGGAACACTTGAGAGAAGCTCTAAGAGTATGTGGCTATCCGTCCTGGGCCTTGAACAAGGTGACAGAGAGCTGTAAGAAGAAAAAGAACAACAAAAAAACAAATGACAGAAATTACAGGAGCCAAGTAGTCATCCCGTACGTAGAGGGGGTCTCAGAGAGAGTACACCGAGTACTGAAGAAATATGGAGTAGCAACAGCCATGCGTCCCCGCACCACCTTCAGGCGCTTGTTGGTACATCCCAAGGACAAAGTAGAGCTAGAAGAACAGGGTGAACTGGTGTACCAAATACCATGCAAGAACTGAGGTGTTGAGTACATTGGGGAGACAGGAAGACTACTAAAAACACGACTGGAGGAACACAGAAAGGATGTAGACAACATGAAAAAAGAGAAATACACAAGGAGCGGGAAAAAAAGATTGATGTCTACCATCAATAAATCCGCCCTTACAGACCATGCGACAACTGAAAACCACATCATAGACTGGGAGGGAGTGAACATTGTAGACAAGGAACCCAACCGAAGAATCCGGCACATCAAAGAAGCCATCTGGATCAGAAAAACTACAACACCCATCAACAGAGACGAGGGCAATTATGAACTGCCTCACGTGTACGATGACGTCATCAAGCGTCATAGGTACTGATGAAATCAACGTGACACGTTGATGAAAGCCTCTACCAGGTAAACTAAACACATCTTGGATAAGTAAAATGAAAGTTATTTGATTTGAAAATGAATTATCCTGAAGAATGTTCAGTAATACTGCTCCACCGCTTTCGAGCCAACATCTCCCGGCAAACCGCAATTTCAAGGTTAAACAAATTTAATTTACTCATTTCGAATCCAAATATACTGCCAAACTACCATTTCATGTACAAATTGCACCAGAAAATGTACCACAATTAAGTAAATATAACCTAAAAGTGAAGCATTGTTCCACCAGGAGCTGTCACCTCCTTTCTCGCAAACCCCCTGGCGGCCGCGACGACAGCCCCGCTGCATGAGTTACTCATCCACCGCCCATGAAAAGCGGCAGATCCACCGCCCTCACATCATGAAAAGCGGTAGATCTACTGCTTTTTGTTCAGTGCAACTCGGCACCTCTGCGTTTTTTTATATATATAAAGCCAGGCATCCCGGGATTAAATCTACGATGACAACGTAAATATAATCCAGGTTACGCTTATAGCTATCAACAGTGCCGGATTAGCATTGTGAGTGGCCTGGTACACACTTGTGTAGGCCCTTCGTGGGAAAGTCGAAGAACGAGTGGTATTAACGATGGGTTTTCAGTTTACGGGAAAATTTTGCTATATTTCCTACAGACTTAACACTAACAGGGAGTGAGTTCCACAGAGTCGGTGCAGCAGCTGAAAAAGCTGTAGTTCCGACATTTGTCTTAACACTGTGAAAAAAATAGATTAGAATTAGATGATGTCTGGGCTGTCTTGCAGGAGTGAGCAGTTAATGTAAACATGCTGGTTGTTTGGATGAACGTGCTTGATACGTAATTGTACAGATTTTAAAAATAATGCGATATCTGATAGGGAGCCAATGCAATGATTTAAGAAGTGGTAATGAGTGAGAGAAACGAGGAGACCGGGTAACTAAAAACCGGGTAAGCCAAAACAATTTCACACGTTGAAGTTTCAAGATGTCATTGAGACGAATATTATGATAAAGGGAATTGCAGTAATCAAGTATATTGCTAACAAAAACATTTGCAAAAAAATTGGCAATAGCCAAAGACATATACGGGCTAATACGACGAAGGTCACGAATATGATAAAAGCAGCAACGACAAGTTTGCGAAATATGCTGTCTAAAATTTTAATTATAGATGTTGGGAAAAACATTCAAGTTTAACATGCTGCTTTTGTGTACCAATAATAAGAAACTCTGTTTTATTTGCATTTAGCTTTAATTTGCTGTTAGTTATTCAGTGGAATACATTCTGGATACAATCCCTGAGTTGGTTGAAGGACTTTTTTACTTCCGGAGTAGCCAAGGAAAGGTATAAAATCTGTGTATCATCTGCATATAAGTGGTGGTCCAAGTTGTGGGTTTGAATATACGATGTCTTCGCGCAGTTAGTCCAAATATTGCCGACAAAAATCATTCCCGCGTGGGAGATCTCTTGACAACAATGCAGTGTTATATTTCTATGCAACAAGCTGTCAGTTTGCAAGCGAAACACAGAAGAGTGACGTCATACATATGTCTACACTCTATATGATAATCGGCAAAAACTCGAAGGTTATTAAGCCAATGTGGGGAGGACTGCTAAAGCTCTCTACGAAGTATAGATCTGCCTGCCCAATCTATTTTTGAAAGTGTCCACAGTGGCAGCAGACACAACTGTTTCTGATAATCCATTTCAGTTCTTTACAGTTCTGTTGAAAAAGCTATTGGCATAATTGGATAAATATGTCACTATGGCAACGTGTATTGATATTTATTCGAGAAAGATGATCTGGTAAAGGAACAACTGTCTGTTCATGAAATGATTTTAAAACAATACGAGGCAGCTGATCTCTCTCTCTCTCTCTCTCTCTCTCTCTCTCTCTCTCTCTCTCTCTCTCTCTCTCTCTCTCTCTCTCTCTCTCTCTCTCTCTCTCTCTCTCTCTCTCTCTCTCTCTCTCTCTCTCTCTCTCTCTCTCTCTCTCTCTCTCTCTCCCCGGCGCTCCAGGGACTATCACTTAAGGCTCCAGGGACTATCACTTAAGATTTTTCGTCATCTCAGTGACACTGCTTTGCTGATTATTGTGTTTTTTTACCAATCTTGCTGCTTGTCGATGTACTTTCTCGATTTCTTTGGATCTTTTATATGGATCCCCTGCAGAGCGAAGCATACTCGATTTTAAATCACCCTGCAATTGCTACATGAAACAAGGGCACCTAAGAGTAAGAGTTGTGTTTTATAATACAAGGAATTTTAAGCATATTTTTATAATTTATAACTTTAATAAAGGTATTCTAAAATAACTACTGCTTCTATTGCTTCCCCATCCATCCACCCTTTCCAGTCCATCCACCCTTTATCATCCATCCACCCTTTCCCGTCCATCCACCCTTTCCCATCCATCCACCCTTTTCCTTACCTTACATCGTGGCTGCAGTGCTTTCTCACTTCCAATTCCGTGATTTTTTTTCTGTTTTACACACCCTGTGCCATGTTTTTCATTATCTTGTCATCATTACTACATTGCTGCATGTTTTCTCACTCTCTGACCTACGACAGAATAACAAACAATGCCAAGTAATCACAATTTCATTGACGTAGTCAATATGATGTGGATTTAATGTAATTAGCATTTAAAATTAGAGTTCACTTACAGCTGTGAGAAATGCATTCAAGGCTGAATATTATTGCTTTAGAATTATACAGTTGTATGAAAGCTTATCGAAATTTGCTTCTTCAGAGATGGAGCCCAGTTTCTGTGTGGGAATAAGAACGAATAACGGTGTTGAGGCCCCCAACATCAGTCTAAAAAATGTGTACCTGAAATAAGTGGACAGGTCACATTTAGCACTACCATCACAGTTCTTATTGAGGACTTCATTCCGGAACTTTGGCAAGAATACAATTGAGCCAACTCCACTGCTTTATTCTGTTCTTGAAGTTATGGACTTGCAAATACTTGTGCTAGATGTGACGGCAAGCTATATTTTGATAGTAAAATATTTGTTATGTGATTTTGCATTGCTTGCTTAGTATAATTATAAGTACTCATCTATTACACAATTTGTACAGACAAGTCATCGATGGTTTCCTAAATCTGTTGAGGAATAACCAGAATCATGGCAATGATGACACTGTCTTTGTCATACCTGCAACAACAACTGTACAGTGAGAAAGAGGCTGCTATAATATGAAATTGTATTCCTCTAAGCTATAACTTTTTTTAACTCACTTCCATTTCACCCGTTAATTAGTTTGAGATTACCTCTTTTTCTTCTTCTTCAGCATCACTCCTTTTATATTATAACAATGCAGTTCTGCTCAGTGAATACAACCTTAATACTCTTTCATTCCCTCTGATGCATAGACAAGAATTATGAGAGGCAGGGTGCAGCCGAGAAAGCTGAGTGATTTGGTGGAGTGCAGGCAGGGTACTGTGGTTCAATCCCTGGGATGGGGCTGGTTGGCTGGGATTAGTATAGTTTTAACATCTAAAGTGCTATCGTGCTAAATGCTGTTTTGCTTGTCCTTTGTGCTGCACACTATGAAGCCTTTGTATAAACGAGGGCGCATGCCAAACACACAGAAATTTGAACAAAAGATTAATCATAAATGTGTCAACTTGAGAAAGTGAAATGTGTGTCCTTGAATTGTCCCAAATGTTTATTATGTCACCGTTTCTGCTTGCTAAGGAAACGTGTCCTGAAGAATGAAGTTCCCAAATATAATCATGATGTGAATGACATTATCCCTCAATCTGAAAGTTTTGTAACTATTTTTGTTGTTGTTGGGCTTTGGAAACTCTCTGAAGTAACTTGGATATGTTGCGACCTTCCTTTAGCCAAAGCTGAGGGTGTTCAAATGGGTATGTGCGTCCATCAATGTGAATGGAAACCACTTGGTCCTACTTGTTGTCGACACGGTCAACAAGGTTTTGTCTGGTTTGGACTCCCGCCTAAAGCAACAACAAAGAGGAGATGCACAAAACACTGACAATAAATTTATGTTATATACTTGTCCGTGCCTTAATTACTAATAAACAAACGAAGCAGACTGATTGCCTATGTCATACTTATTGTCTTTCCTATAATTTATCGTTTGTTATACATACATGTGTTAAGTTGTCACTGCAACAAGTAAGCCTAAGAAACTGCAGAATATATTACATAATCTTGATTTGTGTTAGTGCTGTTGTGTTTATATCATACACAAGTAATAAGCCATTTGTGGGGAACATTTTTAAGCCATTCATTGCACTACTACAGGAACTTCTGATACAATACAAGTTACTTCAGCAGCCTCAAATTGCATGGAGAGAAGGCCACCTTGTCTCTACAAGAAAAGGCCACCTGGTCTCTACAAGAGAAGGACACCTGATCTCTACAAGACAAGGACACCTGGTCTCTACAAGAGAAGGACACCATGTCTCTACAAGAGAAGGACACATGGTCTCTGCAAGAGAAGGACACCTGGTCTTTACAAGAGAAGGACACCTGGTCTCTACAAGCCAGACATATTTCAATTCATGTGGAATCCTTGTGCTTATGGTAAGTTTGCTTCTGTGTGATGTAACACAAAGTGTGTGTTGACGGGTGCAGTTAACAACACTTTAATTAAATCAATTGGTGGGCTTCTTGGCTGTTATCCAGTGAAGGAGTATGTAGATAATGGTAGGAGCATGTATATAATGAACATTATATATTTTTTCGTGTGCAGAAAATGAACTTTGTGTATTCATTGCCATTCAAATTGTTGTGAGCTTTTTAGACATGCGGTGTATGTTGCCTAAATATATGATATGATATGTATAATAGATAAAACAAAATATGTTGTTCATCTCTTTTAAGCACTGCTCTAAGCTTGTATGGGAACCTTGAAATAAAGTTGTCAATCTTGACAATTTTCAGTTATTCTTTTCAAGCAAATGATAATATTAAACCATATGTACAGACATACATGCATGAATTTAATCAGAGATAAAATGCACATCATTCAGTTGCACTATCCAAATACACTCTCTACTATAATATGGAACTCATCCATTGTAATCAATAACGCCTGACTATCAGATATCATTTGACCTCTTTCTCCTCTTCTCACTTCAGAATGCATTTGGAATCCTGAAAGGCATTGACCTTCAGAAACTCACACAGGCTTTGGTACATGACTTCAGGCATCTCATCCTTCAGAAGCTGGTCAAATCAGCAGGTCCTTCACCAGCCACGCAACTTGAATGTGATATGCCTGGCAGTCAAGCCAAGCCCAAGGAGAAAACAACAGAGTGTTGTATTTGTATATCATGATTCACAATGTTAGGAAATCAAAGAAACGTGAAAATCTCTGCACAATGTAGACGCTTTTTTGCACACCTGCTAACATTTTAATAAATTACGGTGTCAGTCAAAAATATGCCTTGCTCTGATTTGGTCACATAGATAATACACTAGTTTCTTCCTCCAGAATGGTCACATGTACATGAAGCCTTCTGCATCATGCAGAAGATATAATGCACACCTACATTTATGAGGTGAATTATGCTGTCTCTCACCAAGATACCTTGCAGTGGGTTTATAGAGTTACTTATGCATTAGTTCCTCCAGCATTGATAAAGTTCATAGAGCAACAATTATACATCATACAATGTCAGCTAAGCACAGACACATGAAACCTTCTGCATCACGCAGAAGGTTTCATGCACGCCCACAAAAATTCGTTACGTCACAGAGTGCACGAAACCTTCTGCAAAGAGTCGCCACCACGTGAATTGCTGTAGTCTCGCTTATCCGACTCTCGCTCGCCTTCGTGAATTCGCCGAGAAGAGAGTCTGGCCTCAAAAGCGTGGATTCGTTGTTGTCCAGTGTCACCACTCCATTTTGTGTATGTGTTCCCGTGTAGCGCCTGCCGCCATACACCAATTTTTTTGTCAGATTTAACGTTTCCGTCTGACAGTTGTGTAAACAAATATTATAATCAAACTGTGAAGTTAATTCGAACTGCATCGTATACACTGATTACAGTTCACTCTTATTTTACAAATTAGCTAAATGCCCGGATGACAGCGTAATTAGCTAACTACGTATGCACCCAGAATATGGGTGCATACATAATTTCCGTCACAATAAAAAATACACGTTGCATCCTGGAGATGATTTGTGCGAAAAACAAATCATAATTTTTGCGAAAAACAGTGGCGCCACATCACGGAGGCTAGAATCGCTGAGGCGGCGTCACGAGATAACCGTCTGCAAGCCTTGTCTTCAGTTAGTGTCACACAGGAAAGATAAACCGCCGTAAAAAAAGTCGATAGTTTGTATTGCTAATAATAAATAACTATGCCCAAATGTCAAAGGCGCAGTTGCATCATAATAGTTATCGTATCACGCCACGCCGATTCCCAGAATCTTCTGTCTTCTGCAAGGTGTCGATAAGCCGAAGTGTATCACGCTTTAAATTACGTATTAAGGTGGAGGAAGGCGTTCGTGTACGTCCGGTGTGCGTTTTTCGATCGAAAACAATGATTTCGAACGAGCCTTTGTTACACTTCATTGTCTCAATTCTACTTAATTATTGTCGTAAATAAAATAAATCACGTCGATTCGACGAGAATGCTCGTCGGGGCAATACCACACATTGTGTCATTGGGTCATTTCTAACGTACCTCCAATTGCACCAAATCTCTCATGCACACAAATACTCATTCTTAGCCCCAGTAACCAGACTCATAAACATGTGCCGGCATCTTTCCCGCGACACCTGTTTCCGATGCTGGCGAGGAACACCTTGTTTATTGGCTTTTTGACGGAACGTCCGTGTTATACGACTGGAGTATTACCACAACGGGTGTTATATCTTGTACTACGACAAAAATAATGATGGATCCCGAAGGTGACCGAGTTGTAATCATGTGCATAAATGGAATAGTTTGCCAGGTAAGTTTGCGTCTGGTTCACGAAATATAACGTCATTGGCGGCGAGGATGGCTACAATAGGAAGTGTAGAACCGTTTAATCCAGACATTGGGGAGTTGTGGTCGCAATATGTTGACAGACTTAATTGAGTGTTTCTTTGAAGCGAATGACACTGGCGCGGCGAAACAGCGCGCTGTTTTGCTAAGCGGCATTGGGACCGCGGGGTACAAGCTTTTTGCGAAACTTGTGTTGCCCTGAGAAACCAACGGACAAAACATAGGCAGTATTGGCGGAGCTGATGCTAACGCATTTGAGTCCACGACCATCAGAAATTGTAGAGCGATTTAAATTCAACAAGCGATTGCAAGTGCCGAATGAATCGATTGTGCAGTTATATGAGCGAATTGAGGCGGTTGGCGCCACAGCCACAAGACTGCAATTTCGAGGCCACACAAAATAAAATGCTGCGTGACATTTTTGTCATTGGGGTGACAAATGAAGGAATCCAACGGAAACTGTTAGCAGTCAAAGACTTGGATTTAGACAAAGCTATAGAGATAGCGTCCGCACTCGAAGTAGCCACGAAGAATGCAAGGGACATTAAAAAGGCACAACACAGTTCACACACCACTGCGCTGGCGGTGGGTGTGAATCAAATGATGAACAAAGACAAAGGCAAATCGACTCCAAGACCAAATGGCATACCGCAGCCAAAGTTCGGAAACAAAAGACAGAAGGTCAGATGTTACCGTTGTGGTGGAATCCACAGACAGGAAGACTGTCGATACAGGAATCCAAGATGTTTTTTTCGTGGAAAATGGGACACATATCTCACTGTGCGTGACAATCGCACACATCTGGTAAATGATACACAACAACATTCGAGCATGACAGACGTCACTCAATCTATGAGGTTACCACTCGAAGTAATCCTCAGAACCGTCAATCGCGATGGAGATGGAGAATGCATATCAACGTATTTTAATGCAAACGTTTCACTTGATTCAAATGCAAATGCCATTTTCCAGAAACGCATTCAAATGTAAATGTTTTGGGGTCGCACTCCAATGCAAATGTTTTGGTTACACATTTGCAAATGCATTTGAATTAATTTCAAATGTTTTGGTGTCATATTAACGTTTTTTATTTGGAGAAAAAACAACGTAATGTATACAAACACATTATTAATTTATTTAATAAAGTGTGCTAAGTGTTCTCGAACACCTGGATGTATCTGTTACCCCAGCTGACATTTCCGCTTGCCATCGGGTCGGAAAGAAAGGAAGACAGTCTAGACCGATCATCTGCAAGTTCGTCTCCAGAGCCAAAGTGCAGGACGTTTTAACAAAAAAAGAAAGTGTTGCGTGCTAGTGAGGCCACAAGGAACATCATGATCTGTGAAGACCTCACTTATCTGCGGTATAAGACATTCCGCTACTACAAAGACATGTCGTGTGTTAACAAAGATTCACTGCCTAATCCAGGAGAAGGCGCACGACATGCACAATCACATCATTGTTGACACTCCAGACGATCTATTCAAAGTTGGAGTGGATAACCCCGACTGGGGTTAGAAGAATGGGTGTCGCTATCGTCATTGCAATTATCCGAGAAACAATGATTCACTAATGGTAGTTCACATGTTGTAAATACACATCGTGCTTCATCCACAAATAATATAAGAATAATTGCTGATGGCTTTGATTTGATATAGACTTAAGTGATAAGTCATATACACAATTTGATAGTGCATTTGTGGATGAACACAACTATTGTTTGCAGCCTAAATCAGATGTTTTTTCTCTGTTATATATAAATGTAGGTGGGATTAAAACTAAATCAAATGGTATAGATTTTGTACAATATATCGAACCATTTGACAATGTCTGTCTTGGTGAAAATAAATGTAAATTGTAATTCCTGGTTATAAATGTTACATGTTAATTCGAACAGTATGCAAAACAAAATCTGGTGGGATTGCTTGTAAAAGAGTATCTTTTAGTGTTTGTTAAGCCTCTTGAAAGTTACAATGAGTGTCTTTTGATCTGAAATTGATGAATAACTTGTAGATAAAAACAGGTTTGTTTAAGGTTCAGCTCACAAGGGCAGTACAACATTTGACTCGGCCACGGGCAAACATGTTTTTACTTTTATCAGGCGCATGACCGCGCATATATACACAACACAATGGCAGTTACATTTAAATCCAAGTTAACACGGATTTATTTACTCAACATTGTCATTACGTTGACGCGCACAGTATTACATTACATCTCACGGTATAGTGGCACACAATGCTGCAGGGCCGACAACCAGTGCTATACATAGTCTTAGAGCCAAAAGCGCTCGAAGTCAACTTCTTCAAGTTCAAATGTGAAGGCTTCGCCGTCGCTTGCTCCCAAAACCGGATACGTCGCTTCAACTCGCTTCGCGACTTCACGCCGCTTCTTGTTGTCTGCCCATTTCTCCGCAATGACTAGCGCTTGTACCTCTGACAGCCTCTCGGGGCCATTGAACGACACGTTCAGTAATGGGATCATGCCTCAGTTAGACTTCCTGGTGTGTTACAGAATGTAGGGCACAGTAATTTTAGATGTGCTATATTAAAAAAATCATATCATCTGACATAACTGCATTTGAGCCAGGTACATTGGCAAGTTTGCTGGTAGAACATGTTGGCAATGTAACTGTGAATTTTTAGATAATTTCAATAGGCGGAAGGGATTTTTGGCAATTTTTTCGCAACAAGGCACGGGTGCATAGTAATTCATGCAGAAATTGGTTAAAAAAATGTACGGGTATGGCACGTTCAGACATTTTAAATGAGTTACAAGTACGAGACTTTGACTAAACTCGATCAGCATGTCAATGAGATGATGGCAACGGCAGGTAAGAAGTTTCAGAATTTTTTATGGTCCCGTTTTCTTATAATCGTGCAAAACGTTAACATGGTCGCCAATGGGAAACGTAAAAGGGAGGCTGAACCCTAATGCGCTCAGAGTATTGTCGATGAGAAGGTTACGCAACTATTCTTGACTCGCGGTAGCGCAGAGAAGCCGCGTTCGGGCCATGCGATCGACATGGGCAGGGTGAGCGCGATATCCAGCTCTGGAAAACGATCAAGATTGTCCAACAGGTTGGAGCAGTAGGTAGCAGCCAGTTCCTTAGCCTGACTTGCGTCTTCATCAGTTAACTCTCCCAGGGCTGGAGTGTAGGCCACGCTGCACGCAGCGAGTCGCAGACGTCCCTGCAATCAGCTAGCACTTCGATCGCATCAGTGCACTCCCAAAGAGAAAAAGTGACATGTGCGAAGTTCAAGTCGCCTGTTTGAAATATCAGTGACAGGTTCTTGTGACGCTTGATCGCTGGAGTCAGCAGATGGAGACAATTGGTGAATGACTTGTTGCGGGTCAGCTTCAAGATGCCTATTGCGGTCGCATCGTTCTTCTGGCTGTCGAAGTGTTGCAACGCGGCCCAAACTGCTGTAGTTTCCGACATGACAGCAGTGACAGCTGCGTCATGTGAAAGCCGCCTTGTCTTGCACGCCTTTGCCAGCTTTCGGCCGTCCGTATTCAGCATCTTCTGCATTTCGGCGAGCTTAGCACTTCTCAGAGGAGACATGGCGAAGTACTTCCAAAGCTGGATGAGTTTGCTTTCAAATTCGCGAAAAACCTTCAAAGCTTTGACGGTGTCGGCGCAGGCCAACGCAAGCCAGTGTGCGTGACAATGGATTGGCACTGTGCAGCGAGCCAGCTCTTTCACCTTCTGCTACAAGGAGTTATGGCGGCCGAGCCTGGATGCGGCGCCTTCACAGGCGAGATCAACGTGCTTTGAAATGTCCAGGCCGTATTCATTCGCAACATTCTGCCCGTACTTAAATAGATTTGCAGCTGCAGCGCCTGCCGCATCAAGTCGACGAATGTCAAGAAATTTGGTCAACACTTTGCCTCCTTTAACGTAGCGAATGAAGTTGAAGGGTTTCAACGTTCTGAACGTACTGTGCTTGAGATCTGCGACGATTTCATTGCTTGGTTGGTCGGCGATGAATAGGATCATCTCGCTAACTGAGGCCAAGATTGTGTGCAGAAACTTATGCAGGCGAGAATGATCCCCGACGTCGCCAATGAGTGCTTGCAGTGACGGCAGCTTCGTGTTCGCAATCTCCTCCTCCATAAGCCAGTAGATCATGCCCACGCGCTGACTGGCTGTCTTAACATGGTTGGCTGCAATGTCCATCAACTCCTTGTGTGTTGACAAGTGGCGTTTCATACGATCACGGGCAACCGACTCTAGGGGTAAGACCACAGTTGACCTTCCTGTTTATTGTTTCGAATGTAGGGCGTATGAACTTGTAAAATGGGAACTTAATAAATTAATATTATGTGACATGAGTGCCTTTGAGCAGGAATATTCACAGGGCTGTTTGTAGAAGCTATTGGCTGTGAAACAGTGCATTTTTTAAAGAGTTTAACTGGCGGAGGGATTTATGGGAATTTTTCTGCTATGGGCCACGTGGGCGCATGAATACATTCATATAATGAGGCATCTTTTATTAAAGCAGAGTTTCACTGCACACAGTGTGGAAGTCCAGACAGGTTTAATCTTGGTAATAGTTTGCCTCGCCTGTTCAATCAGAATTTAAGGGGTCTGTGAGTAACACGATACGTATGAAACTAAAATCAAGTTCTTTTTATAGCTAGGTGAAGGAACAAACACATTACACTACATATGTGTGCTTTATTGAAACAACAGTGTTATATAAGCAAGCATCGCGTGTGTGCGTTTGCGTGTGGGTAGTGTTCATGCATTAAAACAATTTCGAGTAGTCTTGGGCCTTTTTTAAATGATATAGCGGAAGTTACCACAGTGGAATTTATTAATCATTGGATGTATCCAGCAATGTTAAATACTTTTCAAGTTATTGCAGTTTGTCCGTGCCCGCATAAATTAGTTTAAAGACACAACGTGAAGCGCTGACGAGGCGCGCTACTAGCCAGATTATGAAGCCGCTTAGTAATAAGCAACGAGATGATACCTATCAAATTTCACAGCGCGCTCGCACAAAGCCATACACGAGATCAGTCTGACTCATAGAGTTACATCATTAATCATCCCCCTATAAACTAATGCTAGCTACATTATAGTAATAATTAAGCTATCCATAGACGCGGCTTTAAGTTGAAATTACTTATCACTGTCTTTTTCTCCACGTGCAACGCCGGGTAACTCATGCACCTAGTTCGTTTATAACGAAAATATGCTGATGGTGCACTTTCCGCGACGCGTCTGGTGCGGCTTACGTCAGCTGCATGTCTTGACACGTTTATAGCTTACGTCAGCTGTACGTCGGTATGGCAAGAGACTTTAGAGTACTCTGTCTAACGTTTGTGGACAATATTGTATCATTATTTTCAAATATTTAATAAAATTTGCTTGTACTCTTATTCAATAGGGGAATTATGGGTAAATTGTAGGAATTATGGGTAAACTGTAGGAGTTATGGATAAAGTGTAAGAGCGTATTATTTTAAAGCAACATTGTCACAATTGTTTTACTGATAAGGACGGCTCCGCTGTAACATTGTTCTGATTGGTATCCTTTGATCTCGCATTACGGCTTACAGGTGGATAGACGGTTGTGCTTAGAGTTAACTCCAGTCGTTACGGAGTCGAGTTAGTGTTAGCTCGCCACTCGGACTCGGGGTAGTGGTCACTCCGTCCAGGTCAGGGTCAGGTCAGGGTTCACCGCAGACGACAGACATTTAGGGTTACACAGCCGTCAACAGGTTGGGGTTACACTTAGGGTTATCTCCATTCGTCAGGAGGCGCTCCTACAGCCGCTAGGGGCGCTCTAGTGTGCTGCGCGCGCAACCGGAAGTGGTTCAGACACATGGTCTCCGGAATTGATGATTGAGAACTAGTCACCTACTACTACTGTGGTCTGACTCCAAATAGACGAAAGTCGGGGTCGCAAACACGGTTATAAAATGTTGATATGCTTATGTTTTGGTCGTTGTTATTAGCTTAATTGTGGATATTACACGTAATTTGGATGAAATTATTAGTTTGTTATAACAAATTTCTTATAATTTTTTTAATTTGCAACTCTGATAATATAATTATTGCTCATATTTTTAAAAATAAATAAAAACGGTTGCTAACCTATCCCATGTTGTGTGTGTTTGACTTAGACAATTGTCGGTGTTAGACTGGATAATATTATATTATCATATATATATATATATATATATATATATATATATATATATATATATATATATATATATATATATATATATATATATATATATATATATATATATATATATATATA
Source organism: Lamellibrachia satsuma (assembly GCA_033239005.1). Taxonomy (NCBI): domain Eukaryota; kingdom Metazoa; phylum Annelida; class Polychaeta; order Sabellida; family Siboglinidae; genus Lamellibrachia; species Lamellibrachia satsuma. The sequence goes on from BSQZ01000057.1 coordinate 685,850, forward strand.
TATATATATATATATGTTATTGATTCCATCTAGTCAACAATATCATTACTGGTTAAACGCCGCTACTATTTAAACTGTTTAACAGTTTCCCTTAGGAGGTGTCCTATAACCGATCTACTAAATATAAAACATGTCAAATAAATGTACATTTTAGTTTTGTACTATAACGTTTGATGTGCACGAGCTGACATATTGCGCAAGTTGATGTTTAATATGATATTTCATTGCTAATTAATACAATTTTTCATATGCTAAAATAGCATTATGGAGCTTGTGGTAAGCTAAAAGTCTACAATAAGCAATTTTTAATATTACACATAACTGTTGCCTTTCCAAAATGTCTATTCACCACATATCAGTACTAATTTCATGTTGTGTGCAGTACTTTGCAACCCTAACCGTAGCTAACCCCATCTCTAGCTAACCACATCCCTGGCTAACCGCATCTCTAGCTAACCCCATCCCTAGCTAACCATAACTCTGAAGTGGCTAACATAAGATATAATCATTCCCATAGGCACAGTTTGATAGGAAAAGTGAACAGTTTGCTTGGAAAAGGCAGACAGCAGTAGCAATCACGAACATCCTGGTACAGATCGGATGCCAAAATGAAAAGTTGGCGAAAATTAGGGGGTATGACCCAAATATGTGACGGAACAGGTAGCCATTTTGAACTAGAGCGGTCATTGGTGATATTTGTGTTGTGGCCCAGTGCATTAGCAACATTGTGTAACATATTTGGACAGAATAGTTGTATTTTGGTTGTGTCACACCCACTGGAAGCACTGCGTAGATCAGCATTTTCAAATCTGGCCGCGACTGGCATCTGGTCATGTGATACCCTTTTATGGTGGCGTATCGAAATCAAGCCGTTCGCCTTGTATCTTATCAACTAGAAGTATGAAAGCAGTCACATAAACAATAAAATTTGACAAACCTGACACATTGGAATTTACCCTAAATCCTGTTAAATGTGAAAAATTTCCAATTTTCTTACAAAGTTATGCCAGGTTTGGTTTAAAATCAAGCAATTATATAAATACTAATTTAAAAATAAACTCATTAGTATATTCAAAGGGACAGTATGCAGGCTTCATTGGTTCGCAGTGCTATGTAAATCTAGTGTATATGATCTATGATTTATCAAGTGTCAAAATCGACCTATAATTAAATTATGTGACTGGTTTTCAGATAATAATACGGGCAAAGCATTGTTTAGACCTGGCTGTCAAACAAATAATAATGATTTGACAAGCAGGAGTGATGCATAATGTGTCTACATATACACTGTGCCGCAACTTTATATAAAATTTTTACACTTTCTCAAACAAAAAATTCCCTATTTGGGATAAGACCACAGTTGACCTTCCTGTTTATTGTTTTGAATGTAGGGCGTATGAAATTGTAAAATGGGAACTTAATAAATTAATATTATGAGAGATGAGTGCCTTTGAGCAGGAATATTCACATGTTTGTTTGTAGAAGCTATTGGCTGTGAAACAGTGCATTTTTTAAAGAGTTTAACTGGCGGGGGGATTTATGGGAATTTTTCTGCTATGGGCCACGTGGGCGCATGAATACATGGCTATTTTTGTCAAAATTGATAGGCATCGCACGTCGGGGCGATTTAAAAGAGCTGGAGGTATGTGATTTTTATAAAATTTTGTCAGTATATCAGTGAGATGATGGCAGTTGCTGTGGACAGTTTTAAGAATTTTTTATGGTCACGTTTTCTTATAATCAGACAAAACGTTAACATGGCCACCAATGCAATTCTCAACTGTGGTCTGACTCCTCTACGTGTTTGCAGTAGGTCAGGTGGTCGGACAAGTGGTAGCGGCGTTATGGATATGCTGGCTCCTGGCTATACTGAAACTGTTTGTAACCGCCTCTGCTGGTCTTCGTGCCATGATCATGGCATATATATATCACATAGGATGCCGCCATCTTCTGGCATAACGAACACATTGTTCCCAAACTATTCATTGTAGCCAATGAGCTTGATCCAGTCTAAGCGTTAATTGCCTGGAGATGGAGAGGACATAGAAGTGGAGCGGGCCGACGATGATCGGCTTTTGGTTGGGACAATGTCATTACGAACAGGCTCGGTAGGAGTCGGTGTAGACTCCGCAGCCGGATTAGCGCGGCATATCAGTCTTCTAGACCCGATCCAAAAAAAAACTGCATGATCTTCTTCTGACTGCCAGTTGGTGGGGACGGCGAAGGCTGTTTACGTTTGCGGTCAGACATCTAGACACAGAACACAGTTATTCGTTTGCGAAACGAAAGGCATTTTTTGGACCTACGCATTTATAAAGATTTATAAAAAAAACAACAATTTGCAGTTACAATCAAGAATATCACAGAGCACACCTCGCCGTGCCACTGCCGTCCCGCCGCTCAGACATGTCTCCCCAGAAGGCATCCAGTCAGGTCTCGCCAGGAACATGGGTGGGCAGGGTGCGATCATCACTCGAGTCGAAGTGCATCGCGCTGGTCCTCTGCGATGATGTGAGGGGGCAACTTGGCAGCCAAACGACACACTGAAAAAAAATACACAACGAATAAAGTTAAGAATTACATCTCGGAATTCGCTGATCCAATTTCTCGTTGAATTTTGCTTTTCGTTTTGGTTCCACACGTCTTCTCTTGAAATTGGGTGCCGCCATGAATGATTCGGATAGGCTACGGTAACGGGATTGCTCACAATGCCTTTCAGGCGGGAAATGTTTCTCGACTATCCGGTAGGTGGCTCTCGACCAATCGAATGGACCGATTCAAAACACTTTTTCTTCGAAAATAATCTAAAGTTCGACCTAAAAAAATCCTCAAAATAAAAATGTTTTTTCCTGATTTTGCGAAAACGCGGGACATTGTCTCGGTTTCGCGGGACGTTCGACAACATTTTCCTGGTAAATGACACAGCGAGAGGGCATTCAGCATGGTCCGCAAAATCGAAACTGACTTTCGGAGTGAGTTAGCGCAGGGCAGAACATGTGCTCTGTTAAGATGAACACTGATGTGCGCCCCTCTGTCTTTGCTCCCAGTGCGAAGGTGCTGGAGTCAGCACGCAACGCTGTGTCCTCATACAATCAGGAACACCGCAACATTGTCAAGAAATAAATATTTCACTGAATGCCGACATATGAGTTGTTATTGTTTACATATTAGGTATGTTTGCTGTCGGGTCAATATTGCGTTTTAGTCGCACAATTTTTTAGTGAGTGAGGCGGCGAACTTCGTTTGCGCGCTGTGTCCCGCATAAAAATCTCTCGGAGGTGACACCTCTTTAGAAAACCTATGTTCACCAGAGAATGTCACTGCTAAGATCACCGCTCACCATAATTATGGAAACCTATTTGTAAACATCCACTCTTATGTATACGTGCCAATATTGTTTGCATCTTAACTAAACTTATCCAGCGTAGTGTGGCATTTGTATATTCTAATAATGTAAGGTATTAAAAACGATACATTAATTAATATTAAACAGTGATTTCAAGAAGTGGCGCCGCTTCCTATATGTCAGACCGGTGCGACAATTAAACGCGTTGCGATTTGGTGCAAGTCTACGCAACATCTGCTTCAATGTGTGGTCGTCAATTGGGTTTAGCCTCGGCAATGTCGGCATCCAGGAAAACTGAGATTTACTAAGATCTCCAACTTTTAAAACAATTTCCTAGAAAACCACTGGTGTTATATTCTTAATTGTAGTTGCATATGGTTAGTTTTTATTAGCACTTATACTCTGTAGGTGCCCGGCCCAAAGTCGCTTTAAGTTTAGTACTAAATCCAAAGGCTTTAGTTTAACTTATGCATAAAGTTATCGCAAAGTACGCTAACACAGGTGATAAGAAGTCGCATTATTTTGTTGTTATCAATGCGTTAGGGTGCACATTTCCATGACTACTTTAACTGGAGCTGTTATTATTTGAATGAATACCGTTTATCAATGGGTGGGCTGTCTGTACAACTAACGTGGAAGGCAGAGACTTACCATTTCTGCAGACATCTAAAATGCGTCATAATGATCTATGAAACGGTAAAACAGCATACCGCAGTAATAAACACGTTAGGTGTAATCCGTTTCAACGATGCGAAATCGTCGTAAATAACTTGCTAATTATTTACGAAGTACACTATTATGAGTACAATCTAAGTCTTTCGAGAAAAACAATTTACATACATACAATTTGCATATATCTACTTACTTACACAGCAATGTCTTTGATAATGCAAAGATCCTGTCCCTGTTGCTCTTGGGCAAATTGTCCGTGTGAAAGGCCTTAAAAAAACTGGATAAAAACTTGCTGTTAGGAATTGTTTATATTCCTCCGGAATCATCTACTTATTACCTAAGTGTTAGTATTTTTAATAATATTGAATTATATATTTTTAATTTTGTGGAGCGTAAAGACTATCAAGTTTCACTGGTTGGAGATTTTAATGCCAGGTGTGGTGTCCTCTTGATTTCGTAAGATTTGATGACCCTATAATGGAAGTACTGGGTTTAGAACAAGTAGATAGGAATTAACTTTTCAATGAATGTACACTAGAAACTAGCTTTTCCAACTGAACGTAGTTAGTGTGTTTGTAACAAATATGTTAACAATTACGGTCACGGAGACTTGTACAGTTGTGTAGCAATATGGATATTCACACTGCTAATGGAAGAGTTGGCAAAGATTGATACATAGGTAGTCTTACATGTTGGGATACTAGTACAGTAGATTATTTGTTTGCTTCTCCTCCATTTGTTATTGACGATTTTAATGCACTGTTGTCTGATTATCATAGAACACTTTGTATTAAGTTTTGTACTCCAGCAAAACAACCTAACACGTGATCTTTCTGGTTTATCAAGAATGGTTCCAACTTATGTAAAAGACCAAAGTGGAAGCCTGAACACTCATTACGATTCTGTAGTAATATTGATGAATACAAACTGGAGTTTATACAAGCAGAACTTCATAAAATGTCAAATAACATTAACAATTTCGATAATAACGGTATTGACGGAGGCGCGCGCAGGAATTTGTTCAGGGAGGGGCAAGAAAGAAGAAATTTGTGATTTATTAATAGATTCTTCAAAACAAATATGTTGCTTTCGTGCTACGAATCGCAGTAACGTTTCCATCAAGAGTAGAAATAATAAAAGTCTTGGTTTAATCAATCTTGTAGGCATAAGTGCAATATGTACTTTGGTGCAAAGCAAAACCATAACAATGTTCACTCAGATTTAAGTAACCTACAACTTAAATATGTGTGTATAGAATATAAGAGATAATTTAATTTGCAATTAAGAAAATGGAAGAAAAGCTTTCAAAATGAATTGAGGCGTCTTAAAAAGATACTAAGGCTTATTGGAATTTAATTAAAGGGTCTTCAGTTACAATAAAAAATGAGCTTCAAAATATTAATTTGAAATCTTTTGTTGATCTCTTTTGAAAATTTAATTGTAATGATGTAACTAATAATGAGGGTTATGTAGACATTGATGCTCTAATTAGTTCTGCTAACAATGACTTTATAAATGCTCCATTTACTGATGAAGTATTAAAAGCTACATGCAGTTTAAAAAATAACAAGGCATGTAGTTCTGATCTAATAATTAATGAACTTCTAAAACTTCTACTCCTAAAATGTTATCTGTATTTACAACATTGTTCAATTTGGTTTTCAAATCAAGTTTTATTCCTAAGTCATGGACATATGGATTTATTAAGCCAATTTGCAAAAGTAACATCTGTTACAGATGCAAATAATTACAGAGGAATAACCATCCTCAGTTGTCTTGGCAAACTATTTACAGCTGTATTAAATAGCATGTTGAATGAGTACTTAGATAGCATTAATATGATAGAAGAACAAGCAGGATTTAGGAAAGGTTATTCAACTTTGGATAATATATGTGTTTTTAAAGGCTTAACTGATATATCTTATATACTTAAAGGTAAAAAAACTGTACTGAACTTTTATTGATTTTACAGTAAAGCTTATGATACTATAAATAGAACTGCTTTGTGCAAACTCAAACCATAATATTAATGGTAGAGTGTTAAATGTAACATACAACATGTATACTAAGGCCAAGTCTAGTATTAAAATTAATGATAGTTGTATGTCTTTGAAGGCAATCAAGGGGAATAATCTCTCGCCATTGTTATTTGCAATTTCCTTAATGACATGAAAGATTTTGTTAGAAAATCTTTTAATGGTTTGACTATGGTTTCTGATCTCATTAAATGACAAACTTCAAACTAATGATGTATGTGTTTTCCTAAAGTTATATCTATTATTGCATGCTGATGATACTATCATTATGGCGGAGCACCCACTGAACTTCAGGATTGCTTAAATGCAGTGTTTCATTATTGTAAATTATGGTCAATAAAAATTAATACAACTAGACCAAAGTTTTAATCTTCTCTAAAGGTAAAACCCGTAAAATTCCTATATTCTCTTTCAATGGAACAGACCTTGATGCTTGTCTTGACTATGTTTATCTTGGTGTCAACATGAATTATAATGGAAGGTTTGTTCTCGCTAAGCAATGGCAATACGTGCAAGCACAGAAAGCTATGTATAGTTTGATTATGAATCACCTTGGATACAAATTTTTCAAAATATTTTATATGAAAGTGGTCTTTCTAACGTTTGACGCATTCCTAATGTCGTCAATCACAAATGGCTAAATAAATGTCTTAAAATTAGACATGACGAATATATTCAAACATGGTTATCAAATGTATTTCACAATGATAAATGTACTACCTATAGAATATTTAAAGAAGTATTCAAGTTTGAACCATACTTGACATTGTTACCAGAGGCTGGGTAACACAAATTTGCCTATTGAAACATGCATAAAATGAGATTGGGGATGAATTTCATATATTGTTTCAATGTGACACTTTAAGAGACCAAAGACATATATTTCTGGTTTTAAATATTTTTTTAATCATCCTAATTATTTCAAGTTCTCTGTGTTGTTTAATATTCATAGTTATAATAAACTAATAACAAATTTTTAATTGATCAAAATCATAACTGGTAAGTTATAATTTTCATATATTCTTTCAATGTGACACTTTAAGAGACCAAAGAAATATATTTCTGGCTTTATATATTTTTTAATCACCCTAATTATTTCAAGTTCTCTGTGTTGTTTAATATTCATAGTTTAAATAAACTAATAATATTTTTTTAATTGATCAAAATTATAACTGGTAAGTTATGATTTCATATATTGTTTCAATATGACACTTTAAGAGACCAAAGAAATATATTTCTGGCTTTATATATTTTTTTAATCATTTATTTCAAAATTATTTCAAGTTCTCTGTGTTGTTTAATAATCATAGTTTAAATAAACTAATACTATTTTTTAAATTGATAAAAATCATAACTGGTAAGTTTAACTAACATTGACTGTTCTTATTATTTAAAAATGTTATGAGTACTTGCAAGTACTATGGGTATTGTATATTTAACTCATACACCATTGTATGGTATTATAGAATAACACTTGACTTGACTTGACGCTGATGTGAATGAGTCACTGTGGAAATTACGAGAACGAGTAATGTTACCTTTTGTTTATCCCTAATTAACAATAATAATAAAAATAGCACAAAATCAAATTCACCTGTTGTGCTTTGCAAATACGATACTCAGTGGCAACGGCGTTCATTTCTATCTAGTCCATGGGCCAGGTGGAATATTGGTACCAAAATTGGAACTAAAAAGTTTGTTGCTGTTGTTTAAGGGTGTCCAAATTATGATAATAAAATGTATGATGGACATTTCAGTTCGGTAGCTTAAGCCCGCTATAAGCAATTTTTACTTTTGTGAATTGGCGCGAATTCTTGAAAAAAGAGGCACTAAGCCATCCAGCACATAACCACTTGGAACTTCACCTTTGATCCAAAATCACTGTTGTTATTGTTTTTGACACGTATGTGTTTACCCACTTCCTCACAAGCCCACTATTTCTTATTTTTATTTCAGTATGCGAAAATAGGGATTTCATGGGGCACGCAATGACACATATTTTTTTGCAGTCATCATTACTGCATCCTTCACAACACTGCATTTCGACACGAACAGTTTAAAACTATCTCTGCCACTTCTACACACGTGTACTGACATAAAAGGGCGAGTGTGATTTGTGGTAAGCGGTTCTTGTGGTTGCTTTGACGTGAAAAGAGCGAATGCGCTCAAGCGCCTGGATGACCACCACCAATAATAAAACAACGGTCGAGTGCATAATCATGGAGACTAACAACCCCAAAGCCACCATCTGATTATGTCCAATGAATAGACACTTTACCATAATTTGACAAGATTTAACAAGATTGCCACCCCAAACAACAAGTTCCAGATGGCAAGTGGACAAGGAAGCCATTGGCTTATCGAGAGCCCAACAATTTTCTCATCTATGTGTAGCCCGCATCTATGTGTAGCCCGCCCTTATCAAATATCTATATAATCAAATGATGGATAACCCTACTCCTTCCAGCAAATCATAAGTATCAGTGGCGGGATCAATACAACCGCCAGTACAACTGCGGAGTACGTCTCCACAAGATTGTGTGTGAAGCTCTTCTTCTGAGACTGGAAAGGCTTCAATCAATAGTTAGACGAACACCACGTTGAGGATACGCAACTTCTACCTGCGGCCATTAAATGTTTGGAACGGCTCCAGCAAAACACATGCCACGAAAACCTCCAGGCAGTGCTTCATCATCCAGCTTCCAGTCAAACACTGGGACGATTCGCTGAGTATCCGACCCTGCTTCGCCACAGCAGTGGGGATCTTGCAGCTTTCTGGGTGTCCTGTGTTGACCATGTAGAGCTCCTGTTCGCATTTATCCGAGCACCGAGGGAGGGAAATTGGATGCTACATCTCCATTCTATTCGCTTGCTCATTCCATGGTGCTTTGCAAATGATAAGCAAAACTATAACATATTTCTGCCTATATATTATGTAGAAATGTCAAGGTTGCCAGAAAACCTCCCAAGCGTCTTTGAGCACATCCAGGATGGGGGTTTTCTATAAAAAATAGTAACCACATCCCTTTTGGTCTGATCAGCAGGGATTCGACCGAAAGGGATGTGGTCACCAATTTGGTCAACATAGGACATCCAGAAAGCAGGAGACAGTCAACAAGGATACACAGACTGCTGGAGGCACCAAGGGGTTCAGTCTCAAACCAGCCGCAGTTAGCAAATACTACCTCGGTGCCAATTACTGTAGCATGTGTCTGAAGAATCTGCGCGATATGATCGAGCTACAGAGTTATTGTGTCAGCCATGCTGATTTACATCCATCACGTATCCGAAGGGAGGAGGGTGACGTGGATTCAGTTGTTGATATTCTACAAAACCAATGGACAAACCCATTCAAAATCAACCATTCTTCTGTAACCCTTTCAATCAACAAGCGCTGCGGCCCCATTGGACGTTGTCCATGGCCTACTTAGCGCTCAGGACAAAAGTGAAAGAACCTGTCAAGATTTTCAGAGACAAAGACTGCAGACACGAAGGAGTAAACAGTTCCATGACCGCATTCCAAGAATGAAGCTGAAAAGATTCAGTAGTATCAAGAAACAGCGGAAATCCAAGAATATCAACAAAGATACTATCCTGAAGGCTGATCACAGATTATTTGGTCACATGGTACTGATAGCAACTAGCAGAAATATCGACATAAAAGAAGTGCCTAAGCATCCCTTTGCCCCTTACCCGGGTCTCTTGCTGTGAAAACTACCAACAAAGCTGTTTTCGCACGAGAGTTGGAAAGACGGTGATCCCTGCTGAGAGTTTATCACCATCATCCGCTTGCATCATTGATGGCATGAGTGTCATTCAGAAGATGCATGGTGAAAACTGCACCTTTGCTGAACTGTCTGGACAGGTGTTTGCTCATGTCGGGGAAGCTGGAGGTGAAAATGAAAGAATCGATTTCATATTTGACGTATACAAGGATGTACCGATCAAATCAGCTGAAATGATGCAGAGAGGGTGTAATGACGGTGTGGTGCTTGCTAACATCATGCCTGGCCACAGAATCAAGCAATGGAAGTGTCTGCTAGTGTGTACAAAACCAAACTGGTGCAGTTCATGGTGGAAAACTGGAAGAGGCCACAAGTTGGAAAAGTAGGAAGGCAAGGTATTATATGTGACATGTTGTGATAAGTGTTTCAAGCTGACAGCAGAAAGGTCGGAGGAACTGTATGAAATGAAGACGTTGCAAGAAGAGGCATACATGTTGTTGCATGCAATGCATGCAGCTGCAGACTATGAGTCAACCATAGTTGCCACAGGTGACGCTGATGTGTTGATTCTTTGTATGGCTGTCCAAGCTCGTATTGGCTGTAACTTTTACGTGACGTGTGGCACAAGAGTCAGGACACGCACACCCGGTGTCAAGAAAATGTGTGGAGCTGTTGGAAAATGAAAATGTGCTGATCTGGAGGGGATGCAGTGATTGCTTTGTCGGGTCAAGGCAAGCTGAAGGCCCTGAAACTGCTCCTTCATAATACAAGATGTCAGTGACCTACGCTACCAGCTTATCCGACCCAAGAAAGGGGGTGTGGAGTCTGGCCAGCTCCCTCCTTGTAAAGACTGTCCCCACATGCATGCCCATCAGAGCCTATCAGTCTGGGATATGGCATCGGAGTCTAGACTCTCCCCCATGATGGTCGTGGGTGAGAGCTCAGTGACGATGGCAAACTCGCTATTAACTTGATGACTGGATCCCCAGCTGCAGAGGCTGTTCTGGGGTTGCTTTCATTCAAATGCAGGCGTGTTTGTCAGGCCCCAGACTGCGAGTTTCTTATGAATGGACTAAGATGCACAGATGGTTATTGTCTCCAAGACTGTTCTAATATTATACCTGATGTGGATAAACAGACGGAGCAAGATAGTTCAAATGATGAAGTGTGAATTTATGGACATATAATTTAAGATATATAGTTAATATACTTAGCGTAGTTTGTTTGATTATGAGATCTCTTGTTGCTACAACACGCGCATACTTGAAACAAAACAGAACCGCATCGTAGCCATGGTTGTAACCAAATAGTGATCAAACTAAATATTTAATGTTCATATTATATAATTTATGAATAACATACATGCATTGCAAATAACTATACAAACAACGGACTGAACAAATTTGTTAAGATAGTTCATATGGATACCAAAGAGTTTTGTACATATTACGTTTCACTGTACTGTCAAAATAAAATCCCGCATTTTGACTTAGGGATCACCAAAACAAACATTTTATTATTTACCTGAAGCTACATCCTACATAGGTCCATCACATTATGTCAAGCTCTACACACATGTAGCTAATCAAAAAGCATTCTTAGGTTTAGTTCGTCCTGATGGTACCAATTGGTCACATTTCAGGTCCTGACCAATATCCTATAAAACCAAGTAATACATCTATGTTAACTGTGTTAAATATATTAATGCGTATTGAAATGGTGAGCTTAGATATGAATTGTCCTCTTCAAAACCTTTGATTTTATACCAAATCTGGTCATGTACTTGCTAAAAATATATTATGATTACGCTTTACTGTCAAAATGAAGCCCAGAATATTTACCTATGGGTCACTTACAAAAGACTGTGATTACTTACCTTACCTTTACGCCCTACATATTAGTTCATGCCCTACATATTAGTTCATGCTCTACAGATATGTAGCTAATCAAAAAACATTGTTAGGTTTAGTTCGTCCTGATGGTATCAATTGGTCCAATTTCAGGTCCTGACCCATGGCCTAATCTTTATTACATTATTATTATTATTATTGTTTTGGCCCAGACGATGATATAGGCTATTTTAAAATGGCTGTAAAAAATTGCTCAATGATGTCAACATGGCATCATGCCGTTGCTGGATCAGTACACCCTAAAGTACCAGAAACTACAAAAGCGTCCTATTTTATATTGCTGGCAACCGGACTAGTTTACGTATTCGATAAAATGACGTATTCGAGTCGAATGACTTGAATGGACGCGATAGTAGCCAGACAACATCTAGATAAGTACTCTTTCTTACAGAGGGTGATAAATGAATGGAACAAACTGCCAAATGATTGTGTTAATGCTAGTAGTGTGAATATGTTTAAAAATAGAATTGACAGATATCTGATAAGGGCGGGCTACACATAGATGAGAAAATTGTTGGACTCTCGATAAACCAATGGCTTCCTTGTCCACTTGCAATCTGGAACTTGTTGTTTGGGATGGCAATCTTGTTAAATCTTGTTAAGATATACGATACATAATCTTCTTGCCATATATATATCATAGACAGCATATTTTAATGTTGTTCCTATAGTAAGCATTTCACTGAATCCGACCGGGTTAGAAATTGATCTAGAAATTGGAAACTTCCACGGACCTGTTGTCACTCTGTCCTACAGTCACAGTTCCTGCACCGCATCGAACACAGTCAATTTTCGGTAGGTACCTAAATTATTCACATACACACGCGTAACTTTCCAGAAAATTTTAGATGGTGTTAACAAGAACAATTAAAACAAATCACATTGGATATATTACGGTTTCTTTATTGTCCAGACGTAAGGTGGGCCTACGCATCTTTTGGATTTGTCGCGATGTTTATCGTAATAAATAAATAATGTTTGTACAAAGATACTATAATATGTCAAAAGCTATGAATAATAGATCAATACACTTGTATGCGCAACATAATTTAATTAACACTATTTGACTAGATATTTAAATTGAAACTTGTTCCAAACACCTAGTATGTTACATAATAATTCATTCCATGCCTGCACATACCGGTGTGATAAAAAATAAGACTGGCTGCATGGATAACATACAGGAATAGACCAGGCAAAGTTTATCGATCCTGTTACGCACATCAGAAGACCAAACTAGCGAATACTATGGAAATTGCATCTCTACGACCGTCATCGGTCAAAGGATGAAGCTGAATTCGAATTCATCTTAGTTCAAGCAAAAAAAAAACAGTGTCCCTTATAAAAGTATAATTAATTCGTCCAATGTAGGCGCGATGAATAAGACTGTGTAACGAGGAAGTAAGCCTACGCAGGGTTCGAAATGACCACTGACTCTTAGGTACCCTAAAACATTGGTCCCTCCAAAAAAAGTCTTAAACAATCTTCTTTACAGGCACTGTAATGGATATTAGCGCCTATTTTTGTGTGAAAAGACGTGATAAAATGTGGGATCCCCCAAGCTTACATTTTTCTTTCTTATGGGAGGTTCCTCGTACCTTATGGAACACTGCGCCTACGGCCAATTTCATGCATGTTGACTTCAAAGATTAATGAACCAGTGTTTCTTGCAAATAAGTTACTTTAGCTCGATAAATATAGACGTATCCACTTGACAGTGGCGTATTTAAGGGGCTTTGGGCCACGATCCCTTTGGCTTTAGGATATGATTATGAATAACCTGCCACTACGTGGTAGCGTGGCAAACTAATAGGCTATTATTATTTGGCCCCCTTTCCGAGTTCCTAAACATGCCACTGCATGCCAGCAATGACGGGGGGGAGGGGAGCCTAGCTAGTCACCCATGCTACCGTGTAGCGGCGCAACGGAAAAATACGAGAAAGAAACTTATGCCAAAGGTGGCCCAATGGCCTCACTCTAAGTACGCCACTGGGCCGCTTGTTTGCCTGGTGTTATTTAAAAGCAAAGATTGTCCATATATAACACTGTCGTCTCTGCAGCAGAATCCTCGTCGATCCAATTAACACGTTCAATTGCATTTACTGACACGCGTTTTACTTAATTAGTTACTGCAACGTTCAGACAACACCGGCGGAAACACAAAGGTTTAATTCACCACAAGTTCAGTACGTTTGCCAGTAGCAACGTGTTGGACGCGAATAGACGATGGTCTCCCAATGACGTCTCTGATGACGCACTGCGGGATTACTATAAGCGTTCCCAACACCTGTTGCTGCGGCGGGGGGCTTGTTCGCTTGCATTCCTTTCGTTCCCACGCGTGAGCTACGGCAGTCGCCGCCCGGGACTCTCTGTTTTCGTCGGCGTCAATGGCCCAGCCTCAAGGTTGCCTTGTTGGCGGGATAACTCGGCTTATTAACTGACGATTACTGTCGATTCAGTGCTATTTCCAGTGAACATCCACTGATGGTGGAAACGTCCCAATGCCCTAAGTGTGTGGCATGCAATTCTGCAGCCCACTGACAATTGTGCTCTGTTGTGCCCTAGTATTTTGTCTCTCGTTGGGGCGTTGGGGCCCTCTTTCTTAACTTGGAGAGCCTCATGTATTCACAGGATCTTCTCATGTGTCTCCCTCTTGTGCCAGGACAATGGAACTGTTGCATGCTATTACGTCGTGTTCTTGTGCAGCGTGCTGTTATTGTTGACTAGGAATTCTGTGATGGCTGTCGTTCGGGTGGTTCTGGTATATGCGATGTGCTGTAGAATGTGTAATTTTTGCTGTGTTCAGTTTTCTAGCCGAAATTGTCTGCTGGTTTCTCCGATGTTCTTCTTAGTGCAATGTCCACATGGTAGGCAAAATATATAGTTTGTGACTTGTTCCATTGTTATTTTATTTTGGTCAAGATTACTATCAGTTTCTTGAAGTTGCAGTGCTGTCTCGTGGCCATGTTTCCTTATACTCGTGTTCTGGTTTTCAACATACCTTTTATACAAGGTATCCATGTCTGTCCCTTATACTAGTTCGTTCCATTTCGTTCTGGTTAGTTCACAATGTTCTTCCATACCTTTTATGCACTGGAATTGGTATCAACATTTTAGCTTCCAAGTTTGTCAGATACTGTATGTGTGTTTTCTTTCGACTGACTATTAAATAGTTTTCGAACAACTGGATTTTTTCCACAATTATCTTCTCATATTTGAACATAAATGTTACCCGAGGGATCTACTTAGTTGATATGATCCGTTGGTGGTTCTATTTATTTCAGTTTTATCATAATTTCTAATACATCATGTACACATTTCGTCCACAGCAGAAGGGCTACACTTCCGCATGCAAATCTGAAACATGAAATAAATACTTAATAAATACTTATTCATAAAAGCGTGTTGTCGAGGAATCGCCGTCTATCGCCGTCTATCACCCTAATACAAACCAGACAGAAGTCGAGTTGGCGTTGGAATGAACAGGTCTGTCAGGTGGTGAAGTGTAAAACGCTTTGAGCAGTCCTAAGGACTGGATACCACGGTATCTAAGAAATAACCTTTACCTTTTGAAAAAATAACGCACGCACGCACGCACGCACACACATACACACACCGAACTATCTATGCATCGCAATAGTCATCAAGAGTCGTCGATCAGTGGAGCGTCGGTCATGGATTCAGCATTGTTAATCAACTACCTCCAAGGCTACTCGACAGTGCCACCCATAAAAACTTTTTGGGACTGTTTTCCTGCCTATTATTTCAGGTATGAAACTATCGCAACAGTACTGCAATTGTTATACAGTTATTGCGATACTATAGCAAAAGTAAAACTATCCCCGATATTTGCCCCTAGCAGCAATGTATGGTAAAATGCCCCGACGATGACTGGGTTTCCTGTTACTGCATGGTCTCTGGACAGATCAACCCTGATAGTTAGCCCGGGTCTAAACGGGAACACGCGATATCTGAACTACGATGTCTGGCGTGTTTGCGCGCGCTGGCTGGCGTTGTTGTCCGCGCTCGCTTCTCCTTTCGCGTCATCTCTCGACGGCCACTAATTACGAAGTGTTGGTACGGCTGCTGATGGAATCTCGTTTAATTGAAGTCAATCTGACCACAAACTCCACACGCCTGCGGACATACATACCTCGGAATGCGGCAGACGTTGGATAAACAGAAATGGTTTATTTGAACCATCCTCTGGTATCACCTGTGGTTTCTGTCTACGCCACCTCCAGTCGACGCCATCGAGCCACTTTTGCAACGGCGGGCAAAACAGAGATCTCTGCTTTCATCAGATAAATTATGTCTTGCCAATATACCAGATGTTCGGTTTGTGTTCAAAGTCATGTTAGTACGGAGTGAGTACACGACAGGTATTTTGTGCATTTGAAATAATTCAAAACAAAATATTGAAGTGGACTGCGACATTTGCCGGACATTACGCCAAAACAAATGCTGTCGTGTATCACAGGCCTAGCCAGATTGCAATCACACAGTTTGGCCGATAAACACAGAACCAGTAGGAAATATAAACATGCAATGCATGCTAGTCAATTACGCACGACTTCAATGAAGATGCACAAAACAATCTGACCGATGCTTTACACCCGATCAGATAGATCCATCAGTGGTGATAAAAGTAGAGTTATCAGCGAAAGTTATATTTTCTAGAAACAAACTTTACGTAAACGTGGGTACAAGTTGTTTACTGTTGGCAATGCCGGATTAACAGTGTCGGGGGCTTTGTAGGCTTACACACTTTCTGGGGACCCTTACCGAGTGCGTGAAAGACGAAGATCGAGACGTGACTATTGACTATGGAGGTAACCACATACCTTAGCGTTTATTCAAATATGTTTGAGCATACGCGTTCACATATTGTTGTTGACAACGGCATGCACACATACATACATGAAAATTCAGCGTATGGTGACTAACAAGAAAATAGCATACACTGACTGACATACAAAGGATTATGGTTGATTTTGTGGGGTTCTTTGGTGAGAGAGGGGGGCTGGTACAAGTATACCAATCACACTGTCACCCGGACGCATTTTGATTGATAACAGCGGATAATAAAGGAAAAGCATATTTTCACACTACCCAACAATAACATGATTCTACATGACACACTAAATATAACGTTCATTTCTAAGACAGACTCATCAAGTCTGCGAGTTCACATTAACCGATGAAATAAATATAGGCTCGCAGCAATGCCTGCATTTGCCCTCTGTGGCGTTTTGAAAGACAATGAATTGCCATATGCAAATAAATACCTATACCAAAGCATTATTGATCCAAATGCATTTTCCGATTTGCTTCACCGAGTCATAGAAAATGTCGTTAGACACGATGTGGCGACTGGCGACAGTCAGCGACTGAAAGATCATGTGCACTCAATGTGTATTTAAGTTGTAAACCATATACACAAATAGAACAGTAGTAGGCTGCCATTCTTTTTTATTTATTGTAGTTAGTACTGGTACCAGTGCTATACACAGAACATTAATTAGTACACTTTTGTTGTTGACTTTGCCTTAGCATCTTAGCAAAACAAATGTATCCTAATTATCTCACACAAGTTTCATACTTGTGAAAATCACCAACACCAAACTCAAAGACGGTTATTGCGTTTCCAATATGGCCGTCTTGCAAACGTCGGGTCTCCGACTGGCAATTCCTGCTTATCCACCCGCTGACGTTTGTTAACAAGATACACATTGGGGATGTTAACGACGCGCGAAAAGGCGTGTGGATTGATCCTGAAACACATTAGTGTTACCGCTAATGTACCCGGTCACTGTCCGCCTGCAAACGAGAGCCATTGTGGAAGAGTTTAGGCCCTATGTTGGATGTTAACGGCCATAATATGACTAACATTACAAGTTACTTCACTGACAAATGTTATGCAATGGAACACTGACGATTTTGCTATAACCAATGCGAGAATTAAAGTTAAGTAATTTCTGTCCGGATCAGTATGTGTAGATTTTGATCCTTGTTATGCGGGGGCGTGGTAGGCAATCTCCGACCCGCGCATCCTTGTCATTATGAGTGGCTCGCCAAACGTTTTCCAGATGTAACCATGTATCTCAACATCAATTCAGCTACACCCTAATTATCAGTAGCCATACTGTCATTTCATTTAGCAGGCGCCAACCTTATGAAATTGTTCGAAATTTAGGCGCAAAAGTCGCACCAGAATACGACATGGTTCACACCTAGCGGGAAATTGGTCTATGTTGTCGCGCCTGGTGTAGTTTTAGTGAACCAACCGTTAATGGCTTCTAGAAGAAGTAGCACTGGACATTGTATAATCTTATCAGACATGCCGTTTCGCACGGATTAGCCATGTTCATTACGGATTTTGCCAGGAATGCTGCCGTAGACCCTATTTATACTGATTTGTTTTAAATTCACTGAAAACTCTGCCGTGACGAAGTATGACATAAAGTTATAAAATCAAATGACAAACTTATAGCGGCCGAAGCACGTTTGATATTTGCATGTAAAATAAGAAGATAGTTAGAGAGATTTCCGGTGTAACCTAGTGTATTTCTAGGCATATTTTGTAGCCCGATCGATGGCGACACTCGATCGGAATCGGAATGTTGTTGCTGACTAACCAATGACACATTGTATACAGACTCTAGAATCACATTGACTCTAGAATCACATTGACTCTAGAATCACATTGACTCTAGAATCATATTGACTCTCCAATCACATTCGGTCCTCGATTGAAAAGGGTTGCCCAGACCTGGTTTAGCAGAAACAAAACGCACACAGTTCACTAGATGTCAGCGTTTGTTAAAACTCCATCCTCAACTGATTTAGGTTATCGCAAATCCGGATTTTTGATGTCCAAGTATGCAATGTGTGAATAGTTTAAGTAACATCTGCAGTCGATTTAATGAAAAATGCGTATTTTTTTTTCTTCAAATAATCGAAAGAATTGACTTTAGTCGTTAGATCTGGTAAGGATCATAATAGTGGATATACAAAATGGTAAGCACTGTGTGGGTCAATGTGGATCGTGGGCGTGACGTCCATACTCTCGCCGATCACATGACAAAGTTATGAAATTTCACCAAGGGTGAAATTCGTGAGTTTTCAGCGTTTCCATTTTCACTTGACTTAATGTTTGACCAAACATTAAGCAATTTAATAGTTTATCTGATTCTGATGATCTCTAAAAAACTACATATAAAAAGTTGCACAAACGAGTTAGCTTGTTGCAGTGGATACTAAGTAGGTATGACTTTTCGCAAAATGAATTTGAAATGAAACGAAAAAGAGAATGGAGGAGGAACCGCTAACGTCCAGCATTATCAGCCATTCAACTAGAATGTAATTATTTAGGCTTATAGCGCCAGTTGTTGTTTCCAGGATTTTGTCATATATGGAAATAAAACTGGCTTAGCACAAGAAAAGAAGATTGCGTTATGTTGCAACCGTGAATCGGACGGAACAGGCTAAACACAGTCGTCACCCGTGGCCTATGATTGAAGACCACGTGGGACTTTCTATGTTTGCGATGGTTAATATCTAAAATCGAATTATGCTGTGTTTGGTAGCAACACTACAACAGTCAAACACAAAACGAACGAATACGTGAGACAGCAAATAGATTCCCTTGCTGGAAAGAAAGAGCCTTTGTTGTCGACGGTCCTGGTTTAGCCACATCTCCCGACACAACACCCTTTCAAGCTTCATCCTACAAAGAATCCAGGAGAGCAAGAAACGACGGGCAGCCATGGGAAAAACTGGTTGGGTTGTATACAGGAATGGGTCGATCAAAGCATACCGACCCTACTATGTACAGCAGAAGAGATACCAAGCTGGCGAAGTCTATGCACGTGGAAATGGCAGACCTACCAACAGTCAGGTAATCGCATGCACCAATCGAGCTTAGATTTAATTAGTCGCACTAGGTAGCAACTAGTTTTTTTCACTGTCTGTAAACTAGTTCGGGGAACTTTGTCTCGCAACAAACCAGAACTATCCAGTTACTGCTTGCTCGATCTTCAGTGATTACTAGCTGAAGTTTGAAATATGGCTGGAAATACGACATAGAGCCAACTTCATATTATCATCGTTGTTATACAAAACATAATGTCTATACTTTGTCACGTGAACGTTTTAAATGAGAATGTATTTGGATATTTCCCGATTGTCAACGAAAACGTTTTCGGATTCCATTTATGAACGTAACGCCCGTGCACCTTGTTGTGGATGGAAGCATGTAAGCTGAAGCTTGACCATGAATAAGCAGACCTTATTATTACTGACACTAAACAACAACGAAATAGGGTTATCAGCCATTTTCTAATTAAATTGTTTGGTAGTAATACACCCCCATCAGACACCGTTCGTAATGTAGAGGTGTTGTCTATGAAGGCGACTTCAATTTCCGCAAGTATATAACTCAAGTATTATGCAAACCCTGTTTCTACCGTATACGCGATCTCCGTCGAATTCGTCGTCACATATCTTTGTCTACTGCTAAAACTATCAACTGCACAAATTAATAGCTGCCGTAACTATTGCAATTCACAATTAAACAACGTTGCTAAAAGAGACATAGCTAAACTCCTAAGTGTACAACATGGTCTTGAACGTGTTGTGCTCAGGGCGCCTCGTTTTTGACCATCACTAGTCTACCACTACTTAAACAGTTACACTGGCTAACCGCTACTTAGCGAATCAAATTTAAACACTCCACTCTTACAGGTCGTGCTCTATATACACAACAACAACCCTCCTTGGTAAGCCTTCTCCATTGTTCAAATATCCCTAGGCAGCTCAGATCATATAGGCCCATTTAACAACAACTTCTTGTGCCAAAAACCAAGCTTAGCTTCGGCAAACGTGTTTTCTTTGTAGCTGCGCTTAGGGTCTTGAACGAACTCCCTGAATCTCTTTGAAATCACCTGAAACTATAGTTCTTCTTCTGGGTATGACTTTTGCACGTCCCTGTTTATGATAATTCTTAATGGTTCTGGTGTGTTGCGCCTCTGAGCTCAGGTTCCTGAGAACATAGGCGCTATGAAACGTTAGTATTATTATTCATTACAAGGATAATTCATTGTATTACGCGCAACGTGCTAAACTGATGTGCCAACATGCGGAGTGAAGACGTGACAGGCGCGATGCAATGATGTAGGAACAGATGTGCGCCCTGGGAAATGTATCAAAGTGGTTGTACCTAAACATTAAGAATGCTTACTTCAAATATGTTTTACTAGTAGAGGAAAGAGGATTAACAATGTTGGAGCATGGTACACACTTTTTGCTGGGGCCTTTACGGTAGTTATCGAGTACGACGAAGATCGAGACGCGTGGTATTTGACTTATAGCGTTTATGCAACTATGTTTGAACGTAGGTATTCACACATTGCTGTCGACGACGGCATACAAACGCACATACAAAATCATGCAGCGTATGCTGACATGCAAGAAAGCAGAAAATATCATATCAAATATCATATCACAGAGACCTTCCAAGGTATCTTGAGCAAACAAAGAGTAACATCCAAATACTTTCCACCAAATTAGTTCCCAACTGTTCTAGAGATGTGATCACGTGAATAGTCAGACCAGTACATCTGTTAGCTTTCTCAACAGCTAATTAACTGTTTGCGCATTTTGGCAGCACTAAAACCCGACAAAATATTGTCACGATTAATCCGACGCATTAATTAATTCCGTGCTGAGCGTAGTCAGATGATCCAGTCTGTTCCGGCTCATTGTGGATCGGGGCTCATCTTTGATAAGTTTTAACTTGGAAAAATATATCTTTCCGCTAATGTTATTAATCATCAAAGTCATATATATATATATATGCGAAGCAATACCTCCACATCACATTGGGAAAAACATCCCTGAGAATTCTCTTGATCAAAGTCAGCTCCATCGTCGTCTCTGGCGAGACGGCATGCTCTATAGGTCACCTGTGAGAGTTTCAGGCTAATCAGGTTGATTATGATTGATTTTGTGAGGGTCATTTTTTGGGTTGGTACGAGTGTACCGATGGTTAATCCAGCTCTGACTGCTTGTAACTTGCTTGTAACAATCTTACGAGGATATGGAAGTCAACCCTAAACGAGAAGCTGAAAGTCTTTTCAAATCAGCAGTTGAACATGTGCTGTTTTATGAATGTTAACTGTGAATCATGAACAATTACATTTACATCAGAATGTTCACGATGGCGTTAAGCCTACGGTGGAGCCAGCCAGCGAATTGTATGGGGAGGCAAGAGAGACGAGACGAGAGAGGCCACTGCATCAGGAGCGAGAACGAGCCAGTGTCTGATACACGGGTTACCAAAACTTGGAGTGCGGAAGCCAGGGAAGCCTGCACTCACGTACATTGACATCCTGGAAAGCGACACAGGCTTGGAAAAAGGGAAATTAAGACAGCAATGCAAGATAGAACAATATGGGGGGTCATTGTGATTCGAGATACATGTAACGTGAAGCGAGAAAACAGAAGTAAGACGAGGGAATTAAGAGAAGAGATTGGAATGAAGAAACACCCGAGGATGAAGGTAGTGGGGAGGATGAAGGTAGTGGGGAGGATGAAGGTAGTGGGGATGATGAAGGTAGTGGGGAGGATGAAGGTAGTGGGGAGGATGAAGGTAGTTGGGAGGATGAAGGTAGTGGGGAAAATGAAGGTAGTGGGGAGGATGAAGGTAGTGGGGAACAAACTGCGATGAACAGGACACATACAGAGAATGAGAAAGTAAAGCTTGACAAAGAGAACATAGAAAACAGAAGAGGGTGGTAGAAGAAGAAGACCGAAATTAAGATGGAGGGACAGTGTTGAGAGAGATCTCGAGAGGGCATAGGTGAACAGGTGAGAGTGGGAAAGAATGGCAGAAGATCGCGATGGATGGAGACGCGGCCTCCACCCGGCAAAGGACGAATGGGGATGAAGAAGATTCTGATTCGAGAAACTCGTTCGACATAAGCAAGTAAACAAAGTTGTCGGCGTCCAATTTATTGCAACCACTAAAACAGGTCGCAGCTACCCCACCTGGCGGGCAGTGTTCGGTCTTCCCTAATGTATCGACCGTTGTATCGTTTTGTGCATTGCTAAACTTCAGATCGTACCACATCGTGAATCTGCAAGGCCATATATATATATATATATACAGGTCTACGGTAGGTGTCGCAGAATTAGCCTGCAACCCGCCGAATATAGACAGCGCAACGGCTCGGCCACCGGAAGAAACGTGGCGAAACGATTCCCCCCGTCAACAGCTGCTTTCTATTCGGGTTCCCTCGGCCATTGATTAGACCGCACGCGCCAGATGCAACAGCACTTGTCTAATTACGAAGATCTTATTAGGTGCTGGCATTTAAAGTGCATGTTTGCAATGCATGCCGATCAGCACTACTGGCTATGCGAGACGTCTTCCGTTCCAGTGCCTATACCACGTCCCCAGACGGGCAACTAGATTGGTTCGAACAACAGCGGCATAAGTGATCTTTCCAACCGGGACACGAAGAAAACGATGCTATAAATGTTTCAGACTTAGAACACAATATTACCAGGCGTACAGGCAGAGGCATCAGAAAATGATGGGTACCCCAGAACTAACAGCTAGGCTCACGGCTGTCGTGGAATAGCGGCAGGTGCGATGAAGAATGCTGTAGGGGTTAATTAAAGACATCCTGCTGTCTTGAAGGTATACTAACGGCAGAGTAGGCCACATTGACGCTACCTAAATGCCAACGCAACGAATATATAATCAATGTATTACATCGTTGATCGAACAACCAAACGTGTGATTTTTAAGAGATTTTCAGACATACGGGTTATATATCATCAGCCTGGCATATATCAAGAGTAGGAATTTAGCGAATGGTGATACATCAAACATGTAGGCTTACTGCTACAGACAACTTTGCACAACTTCTACATGCTCATCCAGTGCCGTATTAACCCCTACAGCCAATTGTAGGGGTTAATAGTATGAAGATTGAGATTGTTTTCGTTTCTCACTATTGGTATCAAATGCAGAATAACAGCACCTACCATCTGTCTATTATTTGTATAAGTACAAGTTTCGAAGCAGTGAACAGTAGGGTCTACTATCCTGATGAACATGAGTGAACTGAAGTATATATGTGAGTGTGTGTGTGCGTGCGTGCGTGCGTGCGTT
This sequence comes from Lamellibrachia satsuma, assembly GCA_033239005.1. NCBI lineage: Eukaryota > Metazoa > Annelida > Polychaeta > Sabellida > Siboglinidae > Lamellibrachia > Lamellibrachia satsuma. The sequence continues at coordinate 709,720 of BSQZ01000057.1, forward strand.
TGTGTGTGTGTGTGTGTGTGTGTGTGTGTGTGTGTGTGTGTGTGTGTGTGTGTGTGTGTGTGTGTGTGTGTGTGTGTGTGTGTGTGTGTGTGTGTGTGTGTGTGTGTGTGTGTGTGTGTGCGTATGTGTAAGGTGTCAACCGAGGACATTGGCCAGAATACACACCTTCTAACCGAGGTCCTACCGCCAACCGTTTTTAAACGCCTACTAGTGGTTTCCTGTGTTAATTTGATGTAGACCTCGGTTAGCCGTTCAGAGCCTGTTTTTGTGTGAACTGTGTGTATAACTCTCGAGTCGTTGAAATATGTCTTCACACACTCGATTTGACGCGCGTCCTCGGTTCTACGGTGAATATTCTGGTCCAAACCGTTGCTGGGCAACGTCGTCATTTCACTGTCTGCGCGACACCCACGTCCCGTAATTGTTTTTTTTATACTGCCATGACAAATTTACGAATATCAGATAACGTTATATCAGATAGTTATTCGACGCTATTTGGTATTACGTACTTACGATCTTCCACAAAATACTATATTCACGTCACCGACGTAATATTCGGCTAGCGTCGGTATGTAAATATAAATTCGGAGAGAGACAGTACTTAACATGAAATCCCACAAGATACTTCATTGACATGCCCGATATTAAGATGGCATTGTTTAGACTCGTTGTTCTCACTATCTATGTATTTTTTCCATTAAAATAACACTGTTTATTAATGTATTGAAAGTTCAATATGTACGCATCATTTGTTTAACGAACGTTTCATACATTATTTATTAATTCACTACAAATAAAAATCTTCAACAACACTGAGCAAAAAATATATGCTTCAGATCTGACCGATTCAATATTTCTTACTACACTGTGCATTCGTATATACGCAAAACGTAAAAGGTGTCAACCGAGGACATTGGCCAGAATACACACCTTCTAACCTATCGCCTATTTGATGTAAACCGCGGTTGGCCGTTCAGAGCCTGGTTTTGTGTGAATTGTGTAGGTATATATGACTCTCGATTCGGCAAAATCTCTCTTCAAACAATCGCTTTGACGCACGTCACGAAGCAGTTGCATCTGCCCGATTTCTTTTAGATCTGAATAATTTATCCGACAAGACAAGTAACATATAAACAAATTCAGAGTACTACGAATTAATACAAAATGTATGAATTTATAACTCACGTCCCGCAATTTTTATCAGGAGCGTCTCTGATACTGCCATGGCACATTTACGAATATTGGATAGAGCTTTTTGGTATTGCGCATCCGTTTTTTTAATGAAGTGTCAGCAAAGATCTTCCACAAAATACTATATTCACGTCACCGACGTAATATTCGGCTGACGTCGGTATGCAAATATGAATTCGGAGAGAGGCAATACTCAACATGAAATCCGATAAGATACTTCATTGACATGCCCAATATTAAGATGGCATCCGCTACGCATTGTTTGGACTCGAAGCTGTTGGCATGTTCTTAATATCAATGTACTTTTTCCATTAACATAACAATGTTTATCAATAAATAAATTGTGTACTTAAAGTTCAATATGTACGCATCATTTGATTGACGAAATTTTAATAAATTATTTATTAATGAATTACAAATTAACATCTTCAACGGTGCAGCAAATGGCAAAATATATGCCTCAGATCTGACCGATTCAATATTTCTTGTTACACTGTGCTTTCATGTATACGCAAAACGTAAAATGTGTCAACCGAGGACTTTGGCCAGAATACACATCTGCTAACCGAGGTCCTACCGCCTATTTGATATAGACCACGGTTAGCCGTTCCGAGCCTGGTTTTATGTGAATTGTGTAGGTATATTTGACTCTCGAGTCGGCAAAATCTCTCTTCAAACACTCGCTTTGACGCAAGTCTCGATGCAGTTGCACCTGACCGATTCCTTTTAGATTTGACCGATATAGTTGCATCTGCACTGCAGTTGTATCTGAATAACTAATTCGACAAGAAAAGTAACATATAAGGAAATTTAGTGTACTACGTATTAATACAAAATCTGTGAATTTATAACATAAGTCCTATAATATTTACCGGGAGCGACTTTGATACTGCCATGACATATTTACGAATCTTGGATAGCGACGTTTTTTGGTATTACGTATTCGTCTTGTGAATGAAGTGTCAGCAAAGATATTCCACAAAATACCATATTCACCTCACGGAAGTAATTTTCGGCTGGCATAGGTATGCAAATATGAATTCGGAGAGAGGCAATACTTAACATGAAATCCCACAAGGTGCTTCATTGACATGCCAAATACAAAGATGCCGCTCGCTACGCATTGTTTAGACTCGAAGCTTTTGGCATGTTCTCAGTATCAATGTATTTTTGTCATTAACATAACAATTTAAATGTATGTACACATTGTGTACTGAAATTCCAATATGTGCGTATCATTTGTTTAATGAACGTTTAATACGTTATTTATTAATTCATTACAAATTAACATCTTCAACAGTGCACCACAGGGCAAAATATATGCCTCACATCTGACAGATTCAATATTTCTTATTACACTGTGCTTTCATACATACGCAAAACGTAAAACGTGTCAACCGAGGACATTGGCCAGAATACACACCGGTTAACTGAGGTCGTACGACCTATTTAATGTAGACCACGGTTAGCCGTTCCGAGCCTGGTTTTGTGTGAACTTTGTAGGTATATATGACTCTCTAGTCGGCAAAATCTCTCTTCAAACACTTGCTTTGACGCGCGTCACAATGCAGTTGCATCTGACCGATTCCTTTAGATCTGACCAGGTGCTTCTGAACTGCAGTTATATCTGAACTGCAGTTGTATCTGAACTGCAGTTGTATCTGAATAGTTTATTCGACAAGACAAGTAACATATAAGGAAAGTCAGTGTACTACGAATTGATACAAAATGTGTGAATTTATAACCCACGTCCGGTAATTTTATCAGGAGCGATTCTGATACTGTCATGACACATTTACGAATCTTGGATACAGCGCCGTTATTCGACGCTTTTTGGTATTACGTATTTGTCTTATGAATGAAGTGTCAGCAAACATCTTCTACAAAATAATATATTTATGTCACCGACGTAATTTTCGGCTGGCGTCGGTATGCAGATATGAATTCGGAGAGAGGCAGTATTTAACATGAAATCCCACAAGGTGATTCATTGACATGCCAAATATTAAGATGGCGTCAGGTACGCATTGTTTATACTCGAAGCTTTTGGCATGTTCTCAGTATCAATGTATGTTTGCCATTAATAAAACAATACTAATGTACTGAAAGTTATATTATATACGTATCATTTGTTTAATACATTATTTATTATTTCGTTACAAATTAACATCTTCAACGGTGCAGCACAGTGCAAAATTTATGCCTCAGACAGATTAAATATTTCTTATTACATTGTGCTTTCATATATACGCAAACGTAAAATGTGTCAACCGAGGACATTGGCCAGAATACAGGCCTGCTAGCCGAGATCCTACAGCCTATTTGATGTAGACCACGGTTAGCCGTTCAGAGCCTGTTTTTTTAACTGTGTAGGTATATGTGACTCTCGAGTCGGCAAAATCTGTCTTCAAACATTCGCTTTGACGCACGTCCCGAAGCAGTTGTATCTGACCGATTCCTTTTAGATCTGGCCGATGGATTTGCATCTGAACTGCAGTTTTATCTGATTAGTTTATTCGATAAGACAAGCAACATATAAGGAAATTCAATGTATGAATTTATAAAAAAAAATTCTGGTCCGAACCGTTGTTCAGCAGCATCACCATTTCAGTGTTGCACGACAAGGAAGAATGCGCAACACTCACGTCTCGTAATTTTCTATCTAAGAATTATACACAAAGCGACACGTCACGATGCAGTTGCATATGACCGATGCCTTTTGGATCTGACCGATGCAGTTGCATCTGCACTGCATCTTTCTGGATCGGGAGTCAGGTATTGTTTATTCGAAAAATCAAGTAACAAGGAAATTCAGTGTACGACGAATTAACACAAAATGTGTGAATTTATAACCCATATCCCATAATTTTTATCAGGAGCGACTCTGGTACTGCCATGACACATTTACGACGGAGCAAGAACTGTGAACTACGTGAAATGCAGTCAATTAAAGCGATAATCAAGTGTTGTCAGATCTTATCTGGCTGCTAATGGCATCCCTGGTGTGCAATGTAGGCTGAATACCATCGGCTGGTAACTGGAAGGTGCAATAAAATTAACCAGGCTAGTTGATAGATTCTAGGGATTTGATGCTGATGGGAGTATTTAAATGTACAATAGTACTAAGTTTACTCTCTGAGGGGAAGGAGGCAAGGGTCTCAACCTTCCTCTTTCCTATGAAGGGAAGGAGGCAATGATCTCAACCTTCAACTTTCCTCTGAGGGGAGGGAGGCAAGCGTCTCAACCTTCCTCTTTCCTCTGAAGGGAAGGAGGCAAGGATCTCAACCTTCAACTTTCCTCTGAGGGGAGGGAAGGAAGGGTCTCAACCTTCCTCTTTCCTCTGAAGGGAAGGAGGCAAGGGTCTCAACCTTCAACTTTCCTCTGAGGGGAGGGAGGCAAGGGTCTCAACCTTCCTCTTTCCTCTGAAGGGAAGGAGGCAAGAATCTCAACCTTCAACTTTCCTCTGAGGGGAGGGAGGCAAGGGTCTCAACCTTCCACTTTCCTCTGAGGGGAAGGAGGCAAGGGTCTCAACTTCCCACTTTCCTCTGAGGGGAGGGAGGCAAGGGCCTCAACCTCCCACTCTCCTCTGAGAGAGGGAGGCAAGGTTCTCAACCTCCCACTCTCCTCTGAGGGGAGAGAGGCAAGGGTCTCAACCTACCACGCTCCTCTGAGGGGAGGGAGGCAAGGGTCTCAACATACCACTCTCCTCTGAGGGGAGGGAGGCAAGGGTCTCAACCTCCCACTTTCCTCTGAGGGGAAGGAGGCAAGGGTCTCAACCTCCCACTTTCCTCTGAGGGGAGGGAGGCAAGGGTCTCAACCTCCCACTCTCCTCTGAGGGGAGGGAGGCAAGGGTCTCAACCTCCCACTCTCCTCTGAGGGGAGGGAGGCAAGGGTCTCAACCTACCACTCTCCTCTGAGGGGAGGGAGGCAAGGGTCTCAACCTCCCACTTTCCTCTGAGGGGAGGGAGGCAAGGGTCTCAACCTCCCACTCTCCTCTGAGGGGAGGGAGGCAAGGGTCTCAACCTTCCACTTTCCTCTGAGGGGAAGGAGGCAAGGGTCTCAACCTCCCACTTTCCTCTGAGGGGAGGGAGGCAAGGGTCTCAACCTCCCATTCTCCTCTGAGAGCAGGGAGGCAAGGGTCTCGATCTTCCACTTCTCCTGAGTGGATGGAGGCAAGGGTCTCAACATCCCACTTTCCTCTGAGGGGAGGGAGGCAAGGGTCTCAGCCTGCCACTCTCCTCTGAGAGGAGGGAGGCAAGGGTCTCAACCTCCCATTCTCCTCTGAGAGGAGGGAGGCAAGGGTCTCGATCTTCCACTTCTCCTGAGTGGATGGAGGCAAGGGTCACAACATCCCACTTTCCTCTGAGGGGAGGGAGGCAAGGGTCTCAGCCTGTCAGTCTCATCTGAGTGGAGGGAGGCAAGGGTATCAACCTCCCACTCTCCTCTGAGGGAGGGAGGCAAGGGTCTCAACCTACCACTCTCCTCTGAGGGGAGGGAGGTAAGGGTATCAACCTCCCACTCTCCTCTGAGGGGAAGGAGGCAAGGGTCTCAACCTCCCACTTCCCTCTAAGCGGAGGGAGTCAAGGGTCTCAACCTTCAACTTACCTCTGAGAAGAGGGAGGCAAGGGTCTCAACATCCCACTCTCCTCTGAGGGGAAGGAGGTAAGGGTCTCAACCTCCCACTTCCCTCTAAGCGGAGGGAGTCAAGGGTCTCAACCTTCAACTTTCCTCTGAGAAGGGTCTCAACTTTCCGTGACTAAGACTGAGATATGCCATGTATTATATTGCCCGATATTATATAAAATTAAATTTACGTTCTTGTTTTGTAAAATCATGAAGTTTTTCTTACGAAACTTGATGCCCGTTGGTGAAATCTCCCGGATGCAATGTTCAAAAGGTTGGGATGCATGCCACATTGCTATGATACTCCATGCTGCAGTTACGTGGAAAATAAATAAAGACCGAAGACAGAAGCTGCGTGTTTGCTCTTTTTTAAGACGTCTAGAGCCTTAGGGCAACAGAACACACCAAATCCGCATGTTGGAGGGGAAACCCACCTCCCGAACCCTCCACCGCGCGGCGTTGTCAAATATTTCCTGCTACTTTTGCTTTTACAAATGGTTGCATGCATGCAATTACACAAAATAATAAGTTAATTAGTAATAGTTAGTTATTCCTTACAGACATTGGATGGGAAAACCCCGCTAACAAGAACAGTCAGAAGATTCTGCATATTATATAAGATGGGACACACCTTGATAGATATGTAGATATATTAATACACCAAACACACTACTAGATGTTCGCGAAAGCATAGCAGTAAGTTTCTCCAAATTAGACACCAACACAATTGGAAATAGTTTCTTTTTCCATACGAGTGAAATACCCATTTCCTCTTCTCCATGCTGAATCTTTATATACCTAAGCAAATTGCTTCTTTAGCAATTTGGGAAGAATGTAAGGGTTAGGGTTTGGTTTTGTTTGACGCCTGGTCGTGCAATAAGGCTGTTGAGTAACATGTGGGTAGGGGTATCTTATTTGAATTTGGGCGTTTGAATTCGGTGTTTAACTTGAGGTTTTTCGATTTAGGTTATATGATTACCTATGTGATAATCAATGAATTTAATTTCGAATCTCTTGAAGTATTACTCTCGTTCGATGGTATATTTTGCTATCAACATATTCTCCTACAATGACAATGTGTGTTACAATGCTGCCAGTGACATTGACACTAAACATGTGCATTAATACGGTTAACAAAGGCAAGTATATAACTCAACTGTGTCATATTCAGTTAACCAATTTTAACATACATGTGACAATTTTGTTTTAAATTGCGGCTAAGAATGTTTCCTTATACTTCCTGTGATCCTTACGATAAGAAGATTGTCTTAGCAAATTACGCATTTAATGGCACGCCTAACGCCCTCCTAAGTGTTACCCCAACCCCCATGGAGTAACTCAGTTGCATCTGACCGATGCATTTGTAATCTGATATGCGTGCGCGTTCCGGCAAAGCGCTTATTATACTCACGTGCCTGACCGACGACAGTTTGAGATCACATTCCACTCTCTCGTCCGGCGATTAAAACAGACATGTCACATTTGTTTGGTTAAAGTCGGTATTTTATCTTCAAATTGTGTATAAATCCGTACAGCATTTTCATTGCTTTACCGCCCTTATGAAAATATACCATCGTATTCCATGTTAAAATACCATATTATTTTGTAAAAGGTAAACCATTGTATACCATGCAATTGCAATACACAACATATAAAAAACATGATCTACCACAGTTTACCACGTAATGTCATGGTATACCATGGTATTACATGCAATACCATGTAATATACTCCGACTGAGTGTCAACATTTATGAGGCTACAAAATATACCTACATAAGAAAACTCCGCTAGGTTTTGTCCGAAATCTGCCTAGGGTCAAACGTATTTGCTCTTTCACCGCTACTGTAAGTTTGTCATTGCATGTTAAAATAAATGTAAGTTCGCTATATACTAAAGAGTAGTATGTCTTCCTCTTATGTTAGAATAACTTCTTAAATATAAGGTAAAAACAGAAATTATTCACCGTGAGCAATCACGCAAATGTTGATAGCCTATACATTCAATTGTATTTACACAATGTGATCCTGTACAATATATATCTCTCAACTGGCAATATGTATGACAGGTTCATATAAATTGGGAATACCCATACCTCTTGATTGCTGCTGGTTTGCACAAATGCTAAACTACACAGCCTTTACGTCTTTACGCCTACATTTCGTAGCCATAGCAACTAACTGGTTGGCACATATTGTTTTTAATACATACCATTAATCATGGTCCACAAAACGTGGGCAAATTATTGTAGGCCCTACTTGACCTTTCAGCCAACTCTCTGCGTTCCCCGGAAAAACTCTCGCTTATTCGGGGCTACGCGTACTCCAGGTTGGGAACCGCTGGTTCACAACATAAAGCCAAAACGTTACCAGTTTGTTATTTCTACTCAAGATTACTGTGCACTACCAACAAACTTCCGAGTCTAAACTGCGTCTGACTGACGCCATCTTATTATAGGGAGTGTCTCTGAAATTATGCATTGTGAGATTGAAATTAAGTATCCCCTCTCCCCGAGTTCATATTTGCATACCGACAACAACTGAATGTAACGTCAGTCGCGTGTCAGACTTTATTCATAAGATGATGACGCAATATCAAGTAGGCGTCGCATTATAAATACTCGCATACGAAAAAAAACGGCGCTATACAGGATTTCTAAACTTGTCTCGGCAGTATCAGGACCACTCCACTGTGTACGGCATTGAAGAAAATCACGGGACACAGGTGTTGCTCAGTCTTTAGTGTTACGCGACAAAAGTAAACGCAAGTGTATCGCGAAATCGCGTCCTGCATGGCTCAAACCCTGTTATCGATCTAATTTAAGCAACGTCATGACCATTTCCCCGATAAAGCTACTGGACTGAATATTCCAACAATTGGCGCAATTATAAATACACTGTCCAATACAACTAATTCCTACATAACATATTTTGTGAACGGTGTGCCGTACATCAACCTATATATGTATGTATGTATGTATGTATGTATGTATGTATGTATGTATGTATGTATGTATGTATATATATATATATATATATATATATATATATATATATATATATATATATATATATATATATATATATATAATATACTAGAAAGAGGCAAGTTGGTTTCTTTGTTATCTGTACTGTAATATAGTGACCCAAATGAGGTCATCGCACAGCGACGAGTTCCTTATGCACCATCAATTTCCTTAGTGTATTGCAACACCTTCGTAACCGATGAAGAGATGCGGCAGCGGCGGACACAACGGGTGTACCAACATCGGGATTGGACACATATATGGAACCAGGTGGATGAATCCCGTTTTTGGTTGCCCAATTCTGCTGGCCAGGTACATGTATACAGACGTTGTACGGAGCGGTACTCTGATGCAGCAGATGTGCCACGTGACAAATGGGGTGGACCGAGCGTTAAGTTGTGGTCAAGCGTATATGCCAATGTAAGGACATAACTGGTGGTCAAAAGCGGCAATTTCAATGCCCAGAGATAGATGATGTCATAATTCCTGAAGTGGTACCGTTCATGCGCAAACACCCAAATATGTGCTTGTTTCTTTATGACAATGCCCGACCCGTGTCGCACGGATTGTGCAAGCAGCAGGTACATATGCTACCTTGTCCTGCGTTTAGCCCGGACATGAACCTCCCATTGAACATACCTGGTATGAACTGCAAAGTCGGTTTATCAGCGACAGCAACAACCGACCAACATCAATCAGCTCACAGAGGCGTTGACTGAAGTATGGAGAGTCATGCCATGTTATCGATTACATAATCGAAGCAGAATCCTGGCTTGCCTTGTTGCCAGAGGCGGCTATACACTTCACTGAACACTTCTTACACACACACGCACGCACGCACGCACGCACGCACGCACGCACGCACGCACACACACACACACACACACACACACACACACACTATTGATGTTACCATGTTCGTATGAGTTATTCATCGCACTAGACACAAAGAGTTTCACCGAACTGAACAATGCTCACATTTCGCAGTGCTGACTGGTATGCATGCTACGGCATAATGTAGGAGACTCAAAGCTGGATTGACTTTACTGCCACGTACAACTTTGAATAGGCCGAATCCTGTGTTGGCCTCTTCTTGGTCGATGTTACGTCTCCTGGCAAGACTAACCATTTCCTTGTCTCCGAAACGAGGTGTTTCATTATAGCCATTAGGTTGTTGGTTCCAACAGAGAAATATGCATGAGCAATATTCCAATAGCGTCATCAACAGTGCTCTCTGTTTAGGAGAAAACAGCGAGAATCCGGGCTTTTGCAACAGTTGGTTGCTATTGGTCAACTTGACAGTAGAACTATCGATCAACTCAACGCCCGTGAACTCACATTTCGTGACTTCAGAAGAAACAATGGTAATGACGGGACATGGTTTCACTTTCATATTCTCTATACTCTTGATAGGCTGACTGATATGCTTGTGTGCGGCGAGAAGATAAACATTACAAAAGGAAGTAGGGTCTAGAAACGTTAGTGTATCCATCAAAGTACCCAGATTGGTCACGAATAATTTGGCAATAACTCTCTGAATTTGCTTTGCTCTACGCCAGACTTATCGCTAGACGGAATACCTTTGCTGAACCGTTCAGCCAGGGAGAAAAATAACCTACACATTGTCTGTTCTGGTCTCAGTCACAATGCAGCTCATCTGGTATTTAACACACTGCCAAGTTTGAGCAGTCCAGTGTGCAGCTCTTTAGAACATGCTTTGATCAGTTCTTCCTAGATTTTAGAGGTAGGATGATACGATACACTGTGTACAGTGATTCAATGGATAATTTGAAGGGATACGTTCCTATGACCGAGCTGACAGCTTCACAGTGCCACGGAATGATGTAGGAGAATGTTCCCTTCCGACACCTGATTCACACCAAGTCTCGACAGAGAGCAACTATCAGAGGCCCACATGTGATGATATCGTTCCCACTATCAAAGAGGTAAGGGCATGTTATAACCGTGCATACCCACTCGGTTTGACCCCTAGATGTTCTTCTTCTTCTACTTTTCTTACTTCTCTTACTTCTTCTACTGCTGCATCCGCCGCCGCCGCCGCCGCCGCCGATTCTGCTATTTGTTTTTCTTCTAGTTGTTTATTTGTTTTTTTCTACTACTTCCTTTTAGAAGATGTAGACGATGTAGAAGACGACAAGAAGAAGTAGAAGAAGCTTAAAAAGATTTAACAAGATTGCCACACAAAGCCACAAGCCTCAGACGGCAAGTGGACAAGGAAGCCATTGGTTTATCGAGAGTCAAAAAGATTTCTCATCTTTCATGTATAGCCCGCCCTATATATATATATATATATATATATATATATATATATATATATATATATATATATATATATATATATATATATATATATATATATATATATATATATATATATATGTGTGTGTGTAGCAGGGTGACGCCATGTTAATCGATAGGCGTCACCACCAGCTAATTAGTATTTTAAACAGCTGACGTACCAGCCTCGTCCTGGGTAACGAAAAAGCCGAGTTTCGACAGCCACCTAGCTCAGTTGGAGCAAGTGCTGCATTTTTGATGTGTATGACTATCAACTGATAGAAGACCCACCGAGACGACCACAAACGGTGCCAGGGGTGGGATTTGATAACGCGACGAGACCACGAAGACGAGGCGAGGTGGCGGAGACGTAGAGTCGAGTAAGGAGCCTGGACCCTGATGACAACCACGAGCGACATCCTGACGTCCTCGACATCCGGTCTGACGTTTGACCGAGAGTAAGGCGACTTCCGGTCCGGCCCTGTTCGAGTGAGGACCGTAGATACTGATGACGACCTCGAGCGACTCAAGAGTGACATTTCCGGTTTAACACTATTCGGCCGCGACGATGACTAGCCCCGACACGCGACGATCGAGCCACGTGACGTGCCGTGACGCTAAGTGACTTAGATCCTGACTGCATTGACAAACGATTGAATTTTGAATTGATACCCGTTCACTGTATAATTAGGAACTGTATTGTGTATCCTGTCTGTGTAGCTATAGCAGCATTATAGAGATAGCCAGTATCAGAATTTTTTTTTTAGAGGGACTTTTTGACATTTGCGTGTTAGTTAGGCATGTTTTCTGAGTAAGATGTATCTGTAGTTGTGAGGGTGCAGAGTAGTCCTGTAGATACGAATGTTATTCATGGGTATAACGGGTATATAACTTTTGTTCCGTACTGGGAATTTGGTATACATCTGGGTTAATACTTAGTAGGGCAGTCGCAACTAGCAAGCAGACATGAGTATTGACGGGGCCACTGGATTTGAGCCACCCGACACGGTTCAGGGTGACTTGCAGGACCAACTGGTCACACTGCGAGAGGAGCTGTTACAGCTGCGGCTTGCAACCAATGACCGTCCACGCGTTGCGTACGTACCGCGCGAGCGGAAGGTGAAACCTTTCAGTGGACGTGGTGAGGTGACAGTGCAGGATTTTCTAGCAGATGTCGAGAGTCTATTTAGGACACGAGCGATGTCTGATGAGGAGCAGTGTGACTTCATGACGTCACACCTCGAAGGTGATGCCAGACAGGAGATCCGGTTCCGGCCTGTGGAGGAGGTGCGTACCGCGACGTGTATCAGGCGGATTCTGCTGGAAGTGTTTGGCGAGAAGAGGTCGGTATCGCAGTTGCAGGAACTCTTCTATCTTCGTAAACAGGCTGACGGGGAGGGGATCCGTAGTTTTGCAGGTGTTCTGCAGCAACTGATGGAAGCGCTTTTGCGCAAGGACGGACATGCCGTCAACCAGCCTGACCGTGTGATCGCCGAACACTTCGCAGAGGGCCTGAAAGACCGCGTACTACGACGCGAGGTGAAGCAACAGCACCGGCTGCGACCACAGATGAGCTTCGTGGAACTGAGGGAAGAGGCTATTCAGTGGTCCGAGGAGGAAGAGAGGCCGCCGCAATCCAGTCGACGACAGACTGCTGGTGCATTTGAGCTGGTCGCCGACGCAGGGGAAGCAGGTAACGTTACAGATCTGCAACGAGTGCTCTCAGAGTTAGAGAAACAGCAGCACGTCATCGAGGCGCTGACTGAGCGTGTGGAGAGGATGGAAGGTGTTGCGACAGGTAGGACGGGTGGACGACGGTCCAACACTCCACAGAGGCCCTGGTCGGACCAGCGACCCGCATCTGCGCCGCAGAACTTGCAGAAACGACGGCCATTTCAGGAGCGACGCGCATTTCAGGGACCCTCGATGCAGTACACACCAGACGGGCAGCCAATTTGTTACCGTTGTGGTGGAGTTGGCCACCTGGGCAGGCAGTGTCGCAATGAGGCGAGCACTGGACCACGCCGGGCCCAGACGGAGGCTTGTCCACCGGGTGTGCAGACGACGGCCCCTACGGCACACAGACGAGAGCACCCAGACGATGTTAGAGAGAACACACATCCTTTAAACTGACGCCGCTCGTTACCAAGAGTCGGGTAGACGAGCTAGTGCGTACAGGCTCACACGCTACCGCGCCAACTGACGCGACCGTTGGTACTTGCCCTACGGCAACTGTCTTGATGGGAGGTGTGGAGGTCAATTGCTTACTTGACACAGGTTCCCAAGTAAGTACTATCACTGAGTCTTTCTTTCGTAAGTACATTGCTCGAAACGACCGAGAGCTGGCGTCTTGCAGTTGGTTGAAGCTCACCGCTGCAAACGGTTTAGATATACCGTATGTTGGGTACGTCGAGTTGGACGTGACGACCATGGGTCAGACCATACCTGGCAGAGGTATCCTGGTTGTCTGCGATTCCCCTGATACAGATCAGTGCGCGCATAAAAAGAGGTGTCCTGGCATTCTGGGAATGAATGTCATGGGAGAGCTTGACCTTGCTCTATGGAAACGATCAATGAACACAGGTAGTTACAGAGCAGAGTCGGTGATGGCGTCGGTCATAGACGCGAAGCAGCGGGACCGGAGAGGATTTACTCGTGTGGCAGGGTGGAGCGCAGTGCGAATCCCAGCGCAATCTTGTGCCACATTGATGGTTTCCGGTTTGCAGAGACAGGCTGATGCGACATGGGTCGTTGTAGAACCCATTGTGGGGGCACTTCCGGTGGAGGTGTCATTGTGTAGTACTTTAACTAGAGTACACCAGGGTGCTGCACCTGTGCAGGTAGTCAACACCAGCAGAGAAGACGTGTGGCTGAAGCCGAGGATACGAATAGGTATCTATCAGACCATCGCGCACGTCAGTGAAGAGGACAGAATATGTTTTGAGCGAGTCAGAGTGTCTGAGGAGTACGTGAGCAGGACTGAGGACCGACCGCCAGGTGTAGTCGACACGCGTGAGGTACTAACCAGTACACTCGATGTCGGGCCACACGTCACCGCGGAGCAGGTTGCTCAACTGAGAGATCTCATCTCGCGGAACGAACGAGCATTCGCCCGAGATGATGACGACCTTGGCTATACAGACTTAGCCACGCACACGATAAGGACCACGACTGAGGTACCCGTACGACAACCTTTCAGAAGGATTCCGCCTACACAGTATCAAGAGGTGAAAGAGCACATCAAGGATCTTCTGAACAGAGGTGTTATCAGAGAGAGCCATTCGGCATGGCCTTCGCCGATCGTCCTGGTCAGGAAGAAAGACGATTCGCTGCGCATGTGCGTGGATTATCGGCTGCTCAATGCGAAGACCCACCCAGACGCATTTCCGCTGCCGCGCATTGACCAGAGTTTTGACGCCATGAGCGGCGCAAACTGGTTTAACACATTGGATCTGGCTTCAGGATACCACCAGATCGCGATGTCGGAGGACGACCGAGAGAAGACGGCCTTCACCACACCTATGGGGCTGTACGAATTCAACCGTATGCCGTTCGGGCTCTGTAACAGTCCCGCGACCTTCCAGAGGTTGATGCAGAGGTGCTTTGGAGATCTGTGTTACCAGACGGTACTCTGTTACCTTGATGACGTTATCATCTTCTCCAAGACGTTCGACAGCCACCTAGCTCAGTTGGAGCAAGTGCTACAGCGACTGCAGAGGATTGGACTGAAGCTGAAGACAAGCAAGTGTCACTTCTTACAGCGGGAGGTGCTATACCTAGGACACCATGTGTCGGCCGACGGCATTGCCACAGATCCGGCAAAGATCGATGCTGTGAAAGACTGGGCCGTGCCGAACACAGTGAAACAGCTTCGCTCCTTTGTAGGATTCGCGTCCTACTACCGTAAGTATGTGCAATGGTTCAGTATGATTGCAGCGCCGCTACACGATCTAGTGACCAGTGTCAACAAGGAAATGAAGGAGAAGGGACGGTTGAGAGGAGCCTTCAAGGACAGTTGGAGTCCAGAGTGTGACGGAGCTTTCAAGGTTTTGAAGAACGCGCTCTGCTCAGCTCCAGTTCTCGGGTATGCCCAGTACCAACGACCATTCATAGTGGAGACGGACGCCAGCCACCTGGGTCTCGGCGCTGTCCTGTCTCAAGAACAGGAAGGACGTCGTGTCGTCATCGCGTACGCGAGTCGCAGGTTGCGACCACCCGAACGCCAGTATAGCTCGATGAAGCTAGAGATGCTAGCACTTAAGTGGGCGGTCACCACGAAGTTCCGTGCCGACCTTTACGGCGGAGAGTTCGTCATCTACACTGACAACAACCCGTTGAAGTACCTGAAGACCGCCAAGTTGGGAGCCATCGAGCAACGATGGGCAGCTGAGCTGGCCCCATTCAACTTCACGATTGAATATCGAGCTGGACGTTCAAACGGAAACGCAGATGCCTTGAGTCGACAGCAACTCGACTACGAGCCCGGGGCAACCGACTTCGACGAGGAAGACGACGTGCAGCAGATATGCGCAACATATGCATCGTGCACGCTACTCCCGCGAGAACTACGCCAACAGATAGAGAAGAATGACAGAGTACGACAAGAATTCCAGGTTGAAGTAAAGGAGATAGAGGTAGAGTCAACCCAGTCACCTGCCTTGCCAGCGTTGTCACCTGAAGAACTTGCAGAGTTGCAGAGGAAAGACCCAGACATCAGCAGGTTCCTGATGTACTGGAGGGTCGGCGAGAAGCCGAAGAAGTGTGCACAGAAGGGTGTGACACAACTGCTGAGACAGTGGCACAAGATGAGGGAAGAGAATGGGGTTTTGTACCGCAAGGTGAGAGATCCACAGGGTGGAGAGGTTAAGCAGCTAGTTCTACCGAGTGTGCTGAAGCACCGACTTCTAGAAGCGGTGCACGACAAGATGGGTCACCAGGGTGGTGATGGGACGAGCAGCCTGGCGTGGCACCGTTGTTACTGGCCAGGTATGCACAGAGAGATTGATGACTACGTGAAGAACTGTGCGAGGTGCACACTAGCGAAGATGCCGCGACAGAAGACACGCGCGCCGATGGGACACCTTCTAGCATCGCGTCCCTTAGAGGTCTTGGCGGTGGATTACACACAGTTGGAGAAGGCAGCAGATGGACGTGAGAGTGTTCTGGTACTGACAGACGTGTTCACCAAATTCGCTTGGGCTGTACCAGCACGTGACCAGAAGGCGAACACAACGGCGCGACTATTGGTGAGAGAGTGGTTTCAGCGTTACGGAGTTCCACAGAGGATCCATTCTGACAGAGGCCGGAATTTCGAGAGTGCGACTATTGGAGAGCTGTGCAAGCTGTACGGCATCGAGAAGTCAAGGACTACGGCATACCATCCAGAGGGGAACGGGCAGTGTGAAAGGTTTAACCGGACTTTACACGACTTGTTAAGGACCCTTCCACCGGCACAGAAGCGAAGATGGACAGAGCATCTGCCCGAGCTTTGCAACGCCTACAATGCGACGCCACATGCGTCGACGGGATACTCGCCACACTACTTGTTGTTTGGGCGCGATCCCTGGCTGCCGATAGACGCATTCCTAGGGCAGGAGTTGAGGGAGGACGATGGTGACAGCTCGATCGACGGATGGCTTGATACACATCAGAAGAGACTGCAAGACGCGTATTCTCACGCAAACGAACGACTCGGCGCTGCAGCAGAAAGTCGTAACCTGCTTCACGAGAGATTGAAGATGAGTGAGCCGCTGACACTTGGTTGCAGGGTTTACCAACGCAACAGACTACCAGGACGCAACAAAATGCAGGATGCATGGAGCCCGGAGGTGTACAAGGTAGTACGGATACCCGCGGAGCCTGGTGGACCTTACCACATCGAGAGGGCAGACGGGTTCGGCCGACCTCAGACAGTCTGCAGGAAGAACATCCAGCCAGCGGGTCCAGGAGCGATTGTTCCGACTCCAGTGGCAGTCACTCCAGAGGTCAAAGACGACGAACGCTCTGATGAGAGCTCTGAAGAAGAGGAGGAGGAGGAGGATTACCTTGTCGCGATCGTTCCAGTGGTTCGTCCGACGATAGCTCCAGCTTCAGTGGTCCAGCCGATTGCTGAGGAGGTTTTGACGGATAGATAAAATTAACACACACACATGTATATATATATATATATATATATATATATATATATATATATATATATATATATATATATATATATATATATATATATATATATATATATATATATATATATATATATATATATATATATATATATATATATATATATATATATATATGTAAATTTTATTTTTAAACATATTCACCCTGCTAGCTTTAACACAACCACTTGATTGCTATGGAGCAATCAAGTGATTGACGCTGCGCGGGTTTAACAAGATTTGCCATTCAAGCCAAAGGCCCGGATGGCAAGTGGACAAGGAAGCCATTGGCTTATTGAGAGTCCAACAATGTTCATCTACGTGTAACCCGCCCTCCTGAGATATGTGTCACCCTTGTTTTTAAACATATTCATGCTGCTAGCAGCGACACAATCCGTAGACAATTTATTCCATTCATTTATTGTCCTCTTGGGTTGCAGAAGATTTTCGACTGACAAGAATAAATGCCCGTTGATGGCTTTGAGGAATATTGTGATCAAATGATTTGAAGAAGGAGAAGTAATATAAGAAGATGAAGGTAGAATAAATGATGTAAGAAGAAGAAATAGATGAAGTGGTAGAATAAGAAGAAAAGAAGAAGCATTGATGAAGTAGAAGTAGAAGAAGAAGTCTGTTGGAATATCATCTTGTCTTGTACTGAGTACTGGCCAAGTGAAGCGTTCAGGGTTGTGTGCGCTTAGTCGTGTTTGCTTGGAACTGAGTGGGCTGTAGCTAGTTGTTGGGGTCCTGTGGTACTGGTTATTGTGCTTGGTAGTGAGTTCCAATATGTTATTTTCCTTGGAAAATAGGTTAATTTATAAAAGTTTGTGTTGGGTGGATGGTATTTAAGTCTTTGCTATGGAGATGCCGTTATTGGCGTTACGTGGACTGGAGAAGGTCATTGGTGGCTTTGGGGACTACGGCGAGAGTATGTCTGTTCTTCTGGTGGCTAATTGTTCCCAGTGTAAATTCCATATAGTTTCTGTCACACACCCAATTTATCTGGTTGTATAATCATTATATAAAGATATGGAAAGATTTGTTGAGCTTTGAACTGTCTTGAGGCAGAGGACTCGATATCGCGCTATGGAAGAATTTGTTACAATTCGTTATCGGCACCACGAAAACGTATAACTAATAATGTAATAACGGTGTATGTCCAACAAGACACTTCTTTGAATGATACGTTACTTCTTGTGATATTTTCCACTAGCTGTTTCCTTTTTCTTCCACCTCGTCTTCTTCTGATACTCAGCCTATCCTCAACGTCTCATACTCACTAGGTACAGGGGCCGATTTTTTTACAATCACTGCAATATTGTTAGTAAAATACAATAAATTATTTAATATATTAATACACTAAGTTTGAGGGAAGTCTGGCAGCACCTCATTCCAGGCGCGGACGCCCACTCGCCTCTTTCTAGGTTTTGTTTCGCCTCACTGCACCAGTGGCTTCTGATCTACCAATTGGCGATGATAAGAAAATGCACTCATCAATTTACTCAAACGTGCATTCGTCGATATCATGGGGAGTCTTTATGTAATGGATCGTAAATGTGGTATGTGGCCAACAATAGAATTAAATAGCCCTCACATAGTGGTTCAACACTCAAATCGCCCACTGTGTCCGTCTTTGTCAGACAAGTAGAAAATAACTCTAAGTAACTACTTTCATGGTTGTTTGATGAGTGAATGTTTTCCGAGTATTTTCACACCGGATACATTGGTAAAGTTAATGTTCACTACTTCATTATATCTCTCTTTCATCATCCACCGGGCTGGACCGAAATTGAGGGGTATCTGTTTTAGGTGTGTTTTTCTGAAAGTTATATGATTTCGTCGAATTACACACAGCGTGTGTGCTAATGTAACATCAATGTCATATGAAATGTTGAGGAAAATCAAATCGTAGGAAAATTTTTGCAGGAATCCTAAGAAACGTTACAACAGTAGTCTATTTGAAAGTCACTTCTGCTATATGGACACTAGACGCCGCCCTTTCTACCTTCCTCTGCCTCCTTGCACCAATGGCCTCTGATTTAACAAGATTTAACAAGATTGTTATCCAAGGCAAATGCCCAGATGGCAAGTGGACAAGGAAGCCATTGGCTTATCGAGATTCCAACATTTTAAATCTGTGTATAATCTGCCCTCCTGAGATATGTGTCAACCTTGTTTTTAAACATATTCACGCTGCTAGCAGTTACACAATCTGTAGATAATTTGTTCCATTCATTTATTGTCTTCTTCGATAACGAGTACTTCCTGATAACCAATCTACATTGATCCTTTACTAATGTTCCCTCATGTCCTCTAGTTCTATTATCTTTCTGGAGTGAGAAAAAAATATTTGTATCAATATTTTCATACCCATTCAATATCTTAAAAAGTTCAATTTCATCTCCTCTTAACCGCATTGACTCTATGGTTGTTAAACCACATTCTTTCAGACGTTCTTCGTAACTACGGTCTCTCCGTTCTGGAACCATTTTAGTTACCCTCCGCTGTATTCTTTCAAGCGTATCTATCCTCCTTACGATATGGTCTCCAAGCTTGTATACAGTATTCTAAGTGATGCCTAACTGTTGCTTTATACAGAGGTATAATTAGCCTTTTTCCTTTTTTTCACTCCACCATCTGTCTCTATATTTATACCCTAACTTTTAGGGCTGTCTGGCAATATTTCCTCCCAGGCTCCGTCGTCCACTCGCCTCATTCTACGTTCAATTGTCTCCTTGGACCAGTCGCCTCTGATCTACCCATTGACGATGATAAACATCCACTGATAAATTCACTCATAATCGTCACTATTCTAGGGACTCTTTGTGTGGATAATGGCGGATGGAGCGTAAATGCAGTCTTGCCAACAATCAATTCGCCCACTGTGTCCGTCTTTGTACGACAGGTATAAATAACTCTAAATAACTTCCTTTGTGGTAATTCAATGAGTGATTTTTTCCGAGTATTCTCACATCAAATGCATTGGTAAAGTTAATGTTTTCTTTACTACAACATTAGATCTTTGATTTGATGGCAACATTCCAACATTTCTAAATCATTCACCAGACTGGGCCGAAATTGAGGGATATCCCGTTTGGGTGCATTTTTCTGAAAGGTATGTGATTTCGAATTACACACAACATGTGTGTTAATTGAGGATTAATGTGCTGCGAAATGCTGAAGAAAATCGTAGGAAATTTGTGCTGGAATCCTAAGAAACGAACGTTACAATGGCAGCCTATTTTTAAATCAAATGTTGTTTCACCCGTTTTGCTACATGGACGGGTGTAAGCTATGTATTAATAAGCTAACTTTGGGGGCTGTCTGGCAGTACCTCCTCCGCATTCGTCACTATTCTGGGGACTCTTTATGTAATGGATCGTAAATGCGGTCTGTGACCAACAAAAGCCACAGAGTGGTTCAACACTCAAATCGCCCACTGTGTCTGTCTTTGTCCGACAGGTAGAAAATAACTCTAAATAACTACCTTCGTGGTTGTTTAATTGATGATTTTTTTCCCGGATACTTTCACACCGGATACGTTGGAAGAGTAAATGTTTTCTTTACTACTTCATTAGATCTTTCATTCGTTGCCAACGCACCAAAATTCATCGTCCACCCGGTTGGACCGAAATTGAGCCTTGGGTGTTTTTTTTTTAAGTTATGTAATTTTGTCGAATTCCACATAGCGTATGTGCTAATTGGGCATCAATATGCTGTGAAATGGTGTAGAAAAGAAATCGTACGAGACATTTTGTAAGAATCAAATGTCGTTTCACACCTTTTGTCACATGGACGGGTGTAGTCTAATCTCAGATGGCGTGACCCCGCCATCTATATAATTATTACTGGGGTGCGGTGGTCGTGTGGTAGAGAGTCGGGCTTTCGATCGAGGGACCGGGGTTTGAAACCACCAGCGGCCGTTTCAAAACTTCGTTCACCCCACTTTGCCAGTGTCTTTCGGAAGAGACGTCAAAATCCGTTGGTCCCTTCTATCTGGTGGTGGAAGTAAAATATCCCACAGAGGTAACTGGAAAAAAACTGTCGTTGACTCAATGCGTCCCACAGAGCTGGCGATCTGGAGCTCAGAACTCGCCTCTACCTCCATGCATATCTGGCAGTATCTCATCGCAGGCGCCGACACCCACTCGCCTCTTTCTGCGTTCTTTCGCCTCCTTGCATCAGGTGTGTGATTTTGTTGAATTACGCATAGCATGCGTGTTAACAGAACATCAATGTGCTGTGAAATGTTGAAGAAAATAAAATCGTAGGACAAATTTTGCAGGAATACTTATTAAGAGACATACGTACGTTATAATGGCAGCCTATTTGAAAATCATGGACGGGTGTAAGTTAGTAAATAAATAATACTCACCAGTTAAAGCCAGGCACACAACCCGACTCGCTACAACAATTTAACAACTAGTCGCGTTTGGTCGTTACGTAATGACGCATCGCAACTTATCTATTTCTAGTTTTTCGTTGTCCGTTAGAGGGCGTAACTCGACACCGGCCTTGACATTGATGACTACGGTGCAACGAGTTGGTTAGGTTTGGCGGTAAATTGTTGTAGTTTCACGGAATTACACAAAACACAGCTTAGTGATGGGTGTAAGTAGCGAGATGGCCATTAAGAAAGAGAAGAAAGTCGGCCTTTTCAGGTTGACAATATGGCCATCGTTGTGAAACAGTGCCTAATGGCGAAATTACCGTTTTATAGTCAGCCGCTGAATGAGCGGACCCCATTTCTCGAATGCGTTCTCGAATTTCGGTGTGTTTGTTATCAATGACCGTGTGTTGCTTGTGTTGTTGTAACAATGTCGGCCGGTGTGACATAAACCAAGAACGCTTCAGGTGATGAAATGAGCGTTACTTTTGCTACTTCAGCTGTTCTAGCACTTCCTGAACTGACTCCAAAACATGGCAATTGTTTGGCTTTTCTCCCTAATTCCTAAGTACTACTAGTACTAGTCTACTGTAGGCCTAGACTAGGCCAGTTTTTATAAGATTACCCTTACAACTCGCTTGTTCAGAGTCTAGACTTCTCATATTTCGAATTTTTGGTAGCACCTTTCTAGATACAGTCGCGCCTCGTTATGACGCGTATTCGGATATAACGCGGTCGGTCGTCGACCCCGATTTTCTGCCGCCAGGGGTGAAATGGTTGGGCTGTCATCAATCGTGTTTTGCCGGCGTTGGCTTCGACCGGGCGACTTGTTAATTGCAATGGTGATTCACACAAATTCATTGCATGTGAATAAAACATTCACACATTCAGTTGTAATTTAGACATCAGAGACACACCAGCCAATTCGCTCCTGCACCTTTCAATCGATTAAAAACATTGAAGTTTAACCCATTTATTCTACGTAACAGGCAGCAAGAGCGAGTTGATTTCAGGCGACAAGATTAAACCATTCTTACTAAATGCTGATACATGAAAATAGCTCGCAGTGCGTTGAAAAAGTTGAGTAAAATAGTGTTAAAAGTAATTGAGCACGCAACAAATATCTTTCTCAAATTTTTGCTATGCCAAAACGCAAGGTGTACGCGGTATGCGAAAAGTTAGATTTGGTCATACGGATACGAAAGGGTGAATCGCAATGCAAAGTGTCTCGGGAGATGCGCGTTCCCGAATCGATGCTTCGGGGATGGCTAAAGGATGAAGTGAAGCTACGAGAATTTTTAATCAACGTTTGCGCTGCAAACGTAAACTCGTATGCACATGTTCCGCTGCTCGTCTGCAGGTTATTGTATTCGATAAGCATTACTCACAGTGACGCATCATACAGTCAGTCCATCGTAACGTTATTGTCGATTTGTATTCCACAATTCCACACGTGTATTTTATTAAATTCAACATTTTGACAATTTTAAATCAATGCAACACACATTGATGTTAATATTTTACTCTAAATAAGCTCTATATACTGTGCGGCACAACAGGGCTTCCTCGCAGTGGTGGCGATCAGTCAGTCCATCGGCTTTGTAACAGATTATTTGTATTCCATAATTCCACACACTTGTATTTTATTCAGTTCAACATTCGATAAAGTATGACATTTTAAAATTGATGCAACACACACATTAACCTCACAGTGGCAGCGATCAGTGGCGGCGCAGCGTGTTAATTGCTGTTCGTGGTACGCCTGGTGGCAGACACGGGAACACCTAACGTGCCTCCCTTACAACGCGGTCCAATATCGTGGACCCCGACCACCACATTACAATGAGGCACGATGAACAGTGGACAAGAAAATGGACATAAAATTGGGGCATAAACACATACAATGTTTGTCTGCTAGACAGGTTGATTTTTTATTTAATACCCTGCTTTTTTCCGTTCCCCATAGTAGGTAAGAGATTTATGGCAGCGCACAGATTTGCTAGTGAAGCGTATGTCATATTATTAAAACTGGCATTGAATAAATCAGAATCTGTTTCAGAGGAAATCAGTGAAAGGAAAAGAAAAGAAACAAAAGCGAAAAGAGGAAAATGCCCGGTTAGCTGAAAAACAAGCTTTGGTTGATGCTGCAAATGCTGTAGGTGCCACTAAATTAAATATTCAGATGTTGTTTGTGTGATTCCAGTTTTGGTCTTAGACTATTACTTCAGCACAGAAGCTACATCTGAAAGAATGACTATAGTTTCTTTTATAGGTTAACCCTTTTAGAAAATATTTCTATTTTGCTTTGAATCATCAGATTGTTGTATGTGTTTCGTGGGATTAAACATAGTTGTTTTGTTCATTAATTCCTCTAAGCAATATGTTTCAAGATGATTATTTAACCTTCTTGATTTCATTAAGTTATTGGTAGGCTTAATGATTTGAAAATTAATAGCTTTATTTTACACGGCAGACACATTCCATTATAACCTCAGATTTCTTAGAATTTCTTTAATATTATTTCCTGCAAAAGTTAGTTGAAACACGATGTCTGTTGTCCATTTTAATGCTTTCAAGTTTCATTGTCATCTTTCAGCTTCCGGATCCAATGTCGCTGTTGGTGCCATTCAAGAAGTACCAGAGAAATGGGTTAGTCACCATAAGAATGGGAAGGTCCCACAGACAGTATACACCATTAGGAAATTCATGTCAATAGGAAATGTTTTGTCATGTTTAAGAGACTTTGTAACTCACACAATTCAGCAGTTAGTTGCGCACTCGACATCACATTGTACAAGACACTCGACATCACATTGTACAAGACACTCGACATCACATTGTACAAGACACTCGACATCACATTGTACAAGACACTCGACATCACATTGTACAAGACACTCGACATCACATTGTACAAGACACTCGACATCACATTGTACAAGACACTCGACATCACATTGTACAAGACACTCGACATCACATTGTACAAGACACTCGACATCACATTGTACAAGACACTCGACATCACATTGTACAAGACACTCAACATCACATTGTACAAGACACAGTTAAAAGGTTAGCTTTGAAAACTCAGTTGGTTGACACCAAGACCTAACTTGGCTAAACAACTATTTTTTTGTAATTTTCTGCACTTTTAGTTGTTAATGCACCTGTCTTCGTACTGTTGCTGAGTATTGTGGAAGTGTACCTATAATAAAGGCATAATTACATTTCAGAAACGTAAAAATTGTGCCATGTTGATCTCATACAATAAAACACTACAGTATCAGCAATATTATAACCATTGCAGTGAAGCAATATTTACGGCAGGTCCTTAGCGAGGGACCTGTCTGCCTGTCTTGGAGACGTGCAAATGTCTGACGAAGACAGATAAAATAAAAGATGGGTTTTTATTTTTTAAGATTAATTTTTTTCTAATAAAATGTTTTGAATTTACTTCCATGTTATATATTTACAATAAAGTTTCAAGTTAGTTTTTTCACGAACCTTCGTGTGTTAGCTCTTCTTTTATTATGTAGATTTGACTATATAATCATTTTCCATGTTTTGGCTTAATTACTTTTTAACCAGGCTAAATACTAAGGCTTAAATATATACAAAGTCTGTGCAGGTGATAATGCCAACCTCGCAGCTCAGCTAATTAGACTCGACTGGGCCAATAATGGCTAAACTGGACTTGGCCTGCCATTGAAAAAACCTAATTCGGCTAAAATGGCGATCATTTAACATTTGCTCATCTTGCATTGGCTTACCAGTGCAAAAACCAAATGGACCAATAATGGCTGTCATTACATCAACCAGCATTGGCTTGCCAGTGAAAAAAATCAATTCAGCCAATAATGGCTATCATAAATTCGAATGGCTTCCACGGAAGCCGTTCGCGCACTCAAGATTACACCTATTCTGGCTAAGGGTCTGATTTACGGTAATTATTGACATTCATGTTGTGTGTGTATATTTATTCCTTCTTGTCTATAATGATGTTATTATTAATAAAACGATAACAAAGCAGTTTTGTTTGGTGACGCAGATGGAGTATAACTATCATTTGTTCTGTCGACAGACTTGACCTGACCATCAGCTGCCACAGAGTGGAAGAACTGGATGCAGAAACCAAAGACTGGACGTTCAAACTGACCAAGTCAAACATGCAGGGGTTGTAAGTGATCTATCCACTTCAAGCGTATAGTCTAATAATTATTTTCATAAAATCACATTACGTAGTATAAACTATATCTATGTTTGCCACCCAGATGTGTTTTAATGTTTTAGTTTTTGTATTTTTTAGGTGGAATTGGTGTGTTATTGGAATTTATGCAATTTTATTGACCCCCCCCAGGTCTGATCACGGACTCACAGTTGTGTTGGTGTTGACAGTTACGAGGAAAGTGGCTGGGGCTGGAATGACAAACAGAAACTAGAGGAGATGACGGAAGACAAGGCTCGCTATCTGGTCGCTCACAACCAGGAGAACAAACCAGTGGCTATGGTGCATTTCCGATTTGATATGGACTATGAGGAGGCCGTCCTTTACTGGTATGTTCAAGGCATTTCTGCCATTGTCGTTTACTCATTTTATGATATAGTTTTAGAAATGTTTTTATGTGACAATGCTTCCTGCTAAAGAGTAAATTACTCGGAATCGTGGCTTGTTTGTTGAAGATAAAGGACAACTGTATGTTTCCATACAAGTTTTATAATAAGCCAAATAATTCTGCATGAATACATTATGTAAATAATAGGATTAATAAAAGTTCTTTAGTGCGCAGTAGCCAGAATTGCTATGCATGGTATCATGAACAGTGTCACGTGCACAGGAGTCATCATTAGCATGCCAAGGATTTATGGTGGAAATACAATGTTGAAAAAAAATTTTAGCATAGTTTTAGGAACAAAAAACACCAAATAACAGCAAGATCGGGGATCCAACCATTCAATGCCAGTCTGTAAGGCTGCCGTTGCCCTCTGCTGCGCAATACAGACATTTATTTCGTATCTTGTGTTACAGTTATGAGATCCAGCTGGTGAAGTCGGTGAGACATAAAGCTCTCGGAAAATTCCTCATGCAGATTCTTGAACTGCTCGCACACAAGTAAGTGGTGACGCCATCTAGGCTGACATCAAATATTTCTGTTAACAAAACTGTAAAAGTTATTTTATTTGCATGTAAAATCATGGTTTTTTGTTAACATGGTAATCTAAGGTAAAATTGTCACTATTTAGTAAATGTTCCTGATCTTATTCATGATCAATTCTGGTGTCTCACAATTTGTTTCTGCTGATCGAAAGGTGTAATGAGAGCCGATTGTAATTTGTTTTTAATGCAACTATTAAAGTTTACTCACTTCAACATTGAAGGGAGGAACAAAATCTAATAATTTATTCTCCCACTTTATGACAGGGTTGTTTGATTTCAATCATTGATTTAAATCATGATTTAAATCACACACAAAAATTATTTATGATTTTTTTTATTTCCAATTTGTTTAATCGCTGAGTTGTATGAATTTAACACAAATAATTGTTTACAAGCATCAAGATCAACAAAGTTTTGTATGTTATTTAATACAAAAGCACAATGTGCGCACACTTGTATAGTTGTATTGTCATCAGGTAGCCAGATAGTAAAATATTTTATGACATTGTGTATGTTTGAGCTATTCCATTTTTGAATGCAGTGAAGCCACACAAACTTGTCTTCCAGAAGAAGTATCTTTTCAAGTCAGAAGCCCAGAGTTAAAGTCCACTTAGAGCTTGTGCTAGGCACCAATTCAGTATGTTGACTCAAGTGAGACAGTCTTGGTGACAATTGTTTAATACTGTACCAGTTTGTAGCCTGGTTGGACACTGGTAGAGTACATAGAGTACACAGAGCCCTGGACAGGTGCTAATCCACCCTCTCAGCAAACAATAATTAGCTACAGCCACAGACACACAGCATGCTTTCCTTTCCAAGACAGATTATGCAACTACAGGGGGTGAGGCCTTGTGGACATTGCCTAACGTCTTTATATAAGCAAAAATCATGTACCCTCTGTTAAGACAAGTACCCAAATTGATTTGAATAGAACATGTTTGAAAGAGTTTATAAATATAAACATCTATTTTTTTCAACCCTGCTTTGTGATCACATTTTCGACACATTACAATCTCTCTGTTGTCATGCCTGTTCATTCATGTTATTGTAACTCATGTGACTGTCCTGATGCTAGGACACAGATGTCCAAGGTGATGTTGACAGTCTTCAAACAGAACCAGGCGGCCCTGGAGTTCTTCACAAAAAAGCTCAAGTGGGTGCAAGTTATAGCGATGAGTAGAGTGGTAGCCCTCCGCCCCCCATAATGACCGTTTATTCACAGTACGAGTCTGCCATTGTTCCAATTACCACTATTCTAACCAAATTTGTAATGTTTAATAGGAGTGTATACTTTTGTAAAGAACATCGAAAGACTGATTGTTAGGTAACTTGAAAAAAGTGTGAATAGTATACAGAGGCGGAACCATCTTTGTTTTTCTGCTGGTTTATACCGGGTCCAGTCAAAAATAATTTAATAGTTTGTCCGACGATTTCACAACTAAATAAGAGATTTGCGTAAATAAGGTAGCATGTCATAGTGGATACTAGATAGGCTTGATTTTTGCGAAGTTATAAAATGAGACAGGCAAGAATAAATGAACAGGTAACATTTTGTGGTCTGTGGCTGTTTGAAAACCGTTGTTCAATCTGTAGGTACGACATGGATGAAACAAGTCCAGAGGAATCGATGGCAGAGGCCATGTTTGATGAAGACGGATACACTTACTTCATCCTGCGCAAGATGATTGGTGTCTCACGAAAAGAAGTATCCCAGCATTCACATGGGCATTGTCCACATGGTTGTAGCCACTAAAAGGTTCCACTTAGATTTCATTACAATGGTGTTACTGGGATGGGGGGGGGCAACTGTTGCTCTGTGGCGAATATAATGGAGAGGGGGGCAAGACATATTGCAGCAGAGTAGTAATTTTTAAATTTGAACAATAATTTCTCATGTTAATTATTCTGTTTATTACCAATTTGGCATGTAGTGAAAATAGTTTGTGCCAATGAACAAGCAAAATTGGTTGTATAAACAGAATATATTGTTCGTATTTAAAAATTAATACGTTTGTCAGTCATCTTCAATAATTTATCACGAGACACTTGAGCCAGTGAAAAAAGTTCTTTTCATATCTTCGAGAATGTTCACTGGAATCTTGGTTAATGTTTGTATGTCAACAGTGGATGTATATTTGCAGTATTCGTATATATCATTTCACGACAGAGGTTCTATGTATCTTGTTGGTATCAGTTCATGTGAAACTGGGCATCCTATTAGGCGTGATGGTAAACTAATATAATACATTATAGTGGAACTAGGAGCCATGTCATTTCTAACCATATTTCCACATGACATAGTTCTATTCTTCTAAATCTGTAGTGTGTGAATAGTTTAAGTAATATGTGGCTTAATAAGAGAGTGCACACTTTTGTTAACATCATTGAAACAATTGACTTGGTTATTAAATTGGGTTTATGAAAGTGTGAATACTATAGGTGTAGTCACTTTTCTCCTTGTTTTCGGTCCCAAAACTAACTTAATAGTTTGTCTGTTGATTTCATCAAAACTAAATAACAAATTTGCACGAACGAGCCAGCATGTCCTAGTTGAAACTAGAAATGAACTTGAAATGAGATTAGCAAAAACTCTAAACAGCTTTAACTTTAAGATTCCCTGACATTCCCTTGTACAAAATGACTGGATACAACAAAGATTGTTGAATGTCCGTATGTATGTAATAAGGGATGATTAATTAATTGTTCTGCAGCCACCTCGCATTCCTTCAGAATGGGAACCTGTTTGTGTGCATTTAACAACTCCAGTTTGTATGTTGTCTTGTATGAAAGTAATAACTGAACAACTTCAGATTTGTTCTATTGATGGCTGGCTTTCGTAGCTATCACCGTTTACAATTTTAAAATGACCCAGCCTGAGAGATGATCTGTTACTAAACAGAAGTGTCAGTCATGATATGGTTGAAATATTGTATGTAAAGTCTATTGCCAAACATTATCCAATATTTGTCAAATTGTGATATTGTGTCAGTTTTTAAGAAATAAATGGAAAAATAAATAACTGGTTGTAACATATTTGATTTATGTTTGCCGTTTTCCGTTACTGCATACTTGGTGAACTGGTAACTCAACAGTTGTGAGTGGCCCCTCTAGACTCCCAATATAAGAAACAACCACTTAATAGGAACAACTCCAGCACTGTTCTATGTACCCATGGATATAAAGTGCCAACATGTTCCTTGCAGTGAGATTCTACTGTACCAGGACATTGTAGAAATGTTGAAACTTGTATTCTTTGTGCCACAAACTGAAAAATAGTGACTAAGAAAAGAACAGAACAGTTCACGTTGTAGCTGTTGGACACCCTGTTTAATAGACGCCCATTTGAATGTATACACACATGAAATACGTTTAAAATAACCACACCACATTGTGAAAATAATCCTGCTATTCATATAAAATATATCCAACAAATGTAAAGTTGAAAAACATTGCACGACAGACTCTCCAGGTTATCACATGCAGTGTTAGAACTATGGGTCAACTACTGGTCAGTATTGTATTGTTAGTAGGTTGCAGTTAACAACTAGGTCATAGGTCAATGCAATGATGCAATTAAAAAAGTAGTGTCATCAAAGGTCATCCATCTCTGTGGAGGTTGATCGGTCTCATAACTGGGGACAAAGTCGTGTCTGTTGTGTTGAAGACAGAATGCCATCAATATCTCAGAAGAGCTGAATAACTGAATCCCGCGACTGACCAACTCCAACCCATTTCACTGAAAACAGACAGGTTTCAATTAATAATTGACACGCAGATGATAGTGACGTCTTATCAAAAACTGAGGGAATTTAATTTAATGTTAAAACGTTTGGTTTCATATACCTGTGAATTCTGCTAAAACCACAAGACATTGGAAAAATTACTGTTTTGCTTCAATGCAATAGTTCTATAAAGTTTTGTACAAGAACTTAAAAGTACTGCATTCCGCATAAAAACACAACTGCAATGGAAAATGACATGAAAAAATAACATACACCAAGAATACACGCATCTGCTTGAGAGCAGGAACAAAAGTTACCAAAGAAAGATTTGCAGTGACTGGAGTCTTATTGACCCCTGTGTACAAACCTGGCACGTCGACCAGCTCCTCCAACTTGCGTACATACAGTTGTGCATTGACAGGCAACTCTGTGAAGTTACGGATGTGTGAGGTGGGCGTCTGCCAGCCCGGCATCGTAATATACTCCACCTTCAGATCTACAAACT
The DNA here is from genome assembly GCA_033239005.1 of Lamellibrachia satsuma. Taxonomy (NCBI): domain Eukaryota; kingdom Metazoa; phylum Annelida; class Polychaeta; order Sabellida; family Siboglinidae; genus Lamellibrachia; species Lamellibrachia satsuma. Next base: position 740,789 of record BSQZ01000057.1, read on the forward strand.
CCTGCTGGCACGCTGCCAACACAAATAGGGTGGTAAGAAACTTACAGCAAACAACAAAAACATGGCAACAAAAAAGTTACAATAAATACAAACTTCTATGGTTTTGCTCATGATTAAATGTCTTTAGTTGGTATGGGCAAGCTTGTTTATAAATCCTCAACTTCCTTAGTGACAATGTACCATAATATAAATTTACATTACGCACAAGATGAGAACACTAGCATGAAAAGCAAAAGGTTGACCAGCCTTCACTTAATGACCAATTGACCATCATTGTCACTTTAGGGCAAAAAAAGGAATGACATTTTGATTTTCTAGTTTTCTAGTACACTAGATTAGCAGACAGTGGAGCTCAGTTTCTCGTATTCAATACAGTATAGAATACATAAGCTATGGACAGTACTGTATACTTAATTCAGTCACCTCACATATACAATCTGGACATTTTGTACATGCTGAGACATTTGAATAAATTGAACAGAAGTTAAATAAATAAAACAAAGGATTTCAAATTTCTGTCTCTTGTTACGAACGTAACCACTTCGTACAATGGAAATGAACGACAAACACCACAATTGCTGACTGCAGTATCTTTGTGATGGGAAACGTCATAACACATCAACTTTACTTTGTAACCCCTAAATCACAAAATGTGTTCCATTGGTGTGGAAAGGACCATCTACAAGCACTGAATAACTGAACTGTCTCCAGCTGCCATAGCTATATTTAACAAACATTAAGGGCAGACATGGCAGGTGAAATGGTATTTTATGAAAACTTTTAGAACAATTACATACCTCTAATTCACTTTTATTAAAGCATATCTTTCATTTAATAAATGCCATTTAACATTTTTGATGGGCATTTTCTCAAAACCATGTTTTTTACATTTGATAGGACATCTCTGAAAGTAATTGTGCTAGCCAAATAAGGTGTTGTGTGCAGTTTACTCTTCTCTACACAGCTGGCAGGATGCATTATCAAAATAATGAAAAGTTTTAAAGTTATTTGTTGAACAAAAATAAATATATTTTTCAGAAGTTACAAAAAGGAAGATTTTTTATGTTTTCAGCCAGCTGCGTAATAGTGTGTACTGAAGATGGTTCTGCAAGAATTATAATGATATCTTTGTTCAATAAAAAAATGGCACTGATTCTCAATTTTCAATGACCATTTTGTTTGTTAGCATGGAAATGAGGGATCTGGCAGAGAAAAGCTCAAAATATTTTTACTCGGTAAGATCTATTCTACATTTTGGGCAGAAAAAATTGCATTATCTATGTAAATAAGAAAAAATCCTATCCTGGCTTGTCTCACCTTAATCCTTCTCAAATAAAGACGAGGCTAACAAAGATTTGATACAGTTAACTAGGAAGCAGCAAAAATAGCACAGGCAGGGAACGGGGGAATAGGATGCTGAATGTTGCCAAACAGTACTAGTGCCACCATTCGAACTCTTACATGGAAAATAATCGAGCTTTTTGCCGTCCTTCATGTAGGCGACTCCAATCTTGAGTTCAGGAAGAGAATCGAGGACGTCCAGCTTGGTCAACGCAAAGCTGCGATTAATTGTACATATAATGATACCTGTGAATGACATGTCCACAACTGTTACCATACTAATGTCATCCTTCTTATGTCATCATTACATGCTGACAAGTCACAAATAACTATGGGAAAAAATGTATTATCTACAGTGGATTCGGAGATGCCAACCATCTGTCTTCCACTTTAGTATTTTTTTTTAATAATCCACAATACTCTTATGCAAACATTTCTTCTGTAATAAGGAATCCTACATGATTTCACATAAGTATGTCTCTAACACATGGACTACAAATAAACCAAGAAAACGTTGACTAAGTGGCTAGCAAAATTATTTCATCTGACAATTAAATTGGCATGTCTGCGCACTAGTACAGATACGTGAATATCTGCCACGAACATAGAAGCAACATCTAAATTAGAATTTAGGTATCACATAGTCAGATTAGTCACTTACGCTGAGAAGCCATTGATCATGTGTGCATATTGGAGCATGACGACATCTAGCCAGCCACAGCGACGTGGTCGGCCTGTCGTAACACCAAACTCCGCGCCCTTCGTCCTTATGAGGTCACCCAGCTCCTGAAAAACATGTCTGGCCATCAGGGTTGGGCGCAATTACAATTGTCAATCACAATACTAAAAAAAAATCAATTAAAAAAGTTTCAAAAACATATTACAGCACTTCTATTACAACTACAACGCTAGCATGTCATAGTCAATCAACTACAATACTAACATGTCATAGTCAATCAACTACAACGCTAGCATGTCATAGTCAATCAACTACAACGCCAGCATGTCATAGTCAATCAACTACAACGCCAGCATGTCATAGTCAATCAACTACAATGCCAGCATGTCATAGTCAATCAACTACAACGCTAGCATGTCATAGTCAATCAACTACAACGCTAGCATGTCATAGTCAATCAACTACAACGCTAGCATGTCATAGTCAATCAACTACAACGCCAGCATGTCATAGTCAATCAACTACAACGCCAGCATGTCATAGTCAATCAACTACAATGCCAGCATGTCATAGTCAATCAACTACAATGCCAGCATGTCATAGTCAATCAACTACAATGCCAGCATGTCATAGTCAATCAACTACAACGCTAGCATGTCATAGTCAATCAACTACAACGCCAGCATGTCATAGTCAATCAATTACAATGCCAGCATGTCATAGTCAATCAACTACAACGCTAGCATGTCATAGTCAATCAACTACAATGCCAGCATGTCATAGTCAATCAACTACAACGCTAGCATGTCATAGTCAATCAATTACAATGCCAGCATGTCATAGTCAATCAATTACAATGCTAGCATGTCATAGTCAATCAACTACAATGCTAGCATGTCACAGTCAATCAACTACAATGCCAGCATGTCATAGTCAATCAACTACAACGCTAGCATGTCACAGTCAATCAACTAAAATGCCAGCATGTCATAGTCAATCAACTACAACGCTAGCATGTCACAGTCAATCAACTACAATGCCAGCATGTCATAGTCAATCAACTACAACGCTAGCATGTCACAGTCAATCAACTACAACGCCAGCATGTCATAGTCAATCAACTACAACGCTAGCATGTCATAGTCAATCAACTACAACGCTAGCATGTCATAGTCAATCAACTACAACGCCAGCATGTCATAGTCAATCAACTACAACGCCAGCATGTCATAGTCAATCAACTACAACGCTAGCATGTCATAGTCAATCAACTACAACGCCAGCATGTCATAGTCAATCAACTACAACGCCAGCATGTCATAGTCAATCAACTACAATGCCAGCATGTCATAGTCAATCAACTACAATGCCAGCATGTCATAGTCAATCAACTACAACGCTAGCATGTCATAGTCAATCAACTACAACGCCAGCATGTCATAGTCAATCAACTACAACGCCAGCATGTCATAGTCAATCAACTACAACGCCAGCATGTCATAGTCAATCAACTACAACGCTAGCATGTCATAGTCAATCAACTACAACGCTAGCATGTCATAGTCAATCAACTACAACGCTAGCATGTCATAGTCAATCAACTACAATGCCAGCATGTCATAGTCAATCAACTACAACGCTAGCATGTCATAGTCAATCAACTACAACGCTAGCATGTCATAGTCAATCAACTACAATGCTAACATGTCATAGTCAATCAACTACAATGCCAGCATGTCATAGTCAATCAACTACAACACTAGCATGTCATAGTCAATCAACTACAATGCTAGCATGTCATAGTCAATCAACTACAATGCCAGCATGTCATAGTCAATCAACTACAACACTAGCATGTCATAGTCAATCAACTACAATGACCAACTATGACCACTACAATCAAAACATTGTCATGGTTGACTGTTGATGTAAACAATGGCTAATCGCAAGAATCCAGACAAGCCCAGAATCCTTCCCTCCTCCCTTACCTCGTCCAATTCACTGGGGAAACTTCCACAGCCGACACGGGTTGTGTACGCCTTCACTATCCCAATCACATCTCCTATGTTTCGGGGTGGGATTCCTAGCCCCGTGCAAACACCCCCCACTGTACAGTTACTTGATGTCACCATGGGGTAGGTTCCTGAAGTAGAGGCAGAGTAACACTTCAACATTTTTATTACATCAACTTGAAACATTCCGTAGACAGGATCTTTAGGTATTTACTCCCTGTTAAGGTAGCTGGGGCAGCTATTATATGTTTTTTTTGTAATGTGAAAAAAAACAGCCACAAAACGCTAAATTATGTTGTTTTGAGAAAATCCCCAAAGCAATAAATGACATACATATAAGTATGACAGTGTCACTGATAACTCTGAGGAAAATTTTGGTTAACATAAACGAATTATGTCTGCCACACCACCGTGAATAAGTTAAGCAAAAGTTGAATGAGAACCTGAAGTGGCAGTGTATTTTTTACGAAGCACACGCGGTCATTACTATGGAAACGTTGTCAGCGTTTCTGAGAAGTCAACGGGATTTCCTAAAAGAGAGTTTTTTGAAGAATGGATTACCAAAATATGTTAGTGCTGGGTGATTATTTGTGGTGTTGACGTTCAGTTTAATATTTCCTAGCATGTTATGAGGAAAAATATTATAAAATCAACTGACACGTTAGCCGCCCCAGCTACCTTAAAAATACAAAGCCAGATAGTTGCTATCGTACAAAATAATGGGTACTGGTAAGATTTCAGTTTGTTTCCACAGTTAGGTAATAGGGAGAATGTTGTGCAAGTTACCAGATTTTCTCAATTAAACCACCTGGTTACAATAAGATATTTAGAAGAGAGTGCCAACCTTTTTTATCTGGAGTTATCACCTTTTTACTGCAAATGTTTTAATTAATCAAATAATTAAATAAATTAACTACACTTCAGAAATGTTAAGATAAGTGAGACTGGATTACATTAAAACAAATATTGGGTCTACACAAAAAGCTAACATTTCACAGTTTTACTGTAATTAAATGACAATATTGATTTATTACAACATTTTATTTTTATATGCTAATCTCTAATGTCATATAAACGTACACTAACTAAATAACATAAGTAAGCTAATTTTTCACTAATTATAGCCCATTCACAAACAAATAACTGATTTCTAATAATACATGCTTAGTAATTTTCTCGCAGGTCTGGAACACTGATGAAATTCCCCATTACAGGACATCACGTTTGAGGCGAGTGATTGCTCTTGCTCCCTATCGCTCTTGCTCCCTATCGCTCTTGCTCCCTATCGCTTGCGAGAATCAATAATCCATGGAGCGATTTATCGCTTGCATCAATTGCTAAAATCGCTCGCTGCCTGCAAGTGTTTGTCTTGACAAGGAGTTTCTTGAGTATTAGATTCACTAGGAAAGTCTACCCTCTTTATAATGCAGTGTTCAGGCTCCAATATTCAGAGTTCACATATCATCCGTCACAGGGGATGGAGATTGCAATTGCAATGTACGGGGTTTACTAAAGTAAACATTTATTTCATTGTACAAGTCATAGCGCCAACAAGTACCAATTAAAATTTCATGGCGACATGAAAGAATGTGAATAGGAAATGGTGGCGCCACCACAAGGTAAAAAACAAAAACAACTAAAAAATCGCTTGCCTAAATTAATTTGGCATATTTAGGCGAGCGATTTATCATTCGCCTGTTCTTTTCAAATGTGAAGCCCTGCCAATAGAGAACGTAACTCTCATGACTTAGTTTTCGCTCTGGCGACCTCAGCTGTTTTGATGCCTGTGTAAAGAATAGGATCATATTTTGTTTTTGGGTGTACTCACAGAAAATGACACCAAACAGTGTGAGTTTTTCTAGTTTCAGACCGACGAAAAGATGATAAAGGTGTGTGAGAAGCTTTATATATAACAATGTTCACGGTAATCGCTTGAGAGTTATTTACAACTGGATACCATGTATCATAACTCGTGCACTGCCGGCATAGTAAAACCTATATGCATAGCAAATCTGTTTACTTTATGCAAAACAGTCCGATTGGGGGCATGAGATTTGTTGGCTCATGTGCAGTTAGACACCTTGTTAGGCATAAATATTTTAAGATTTTAAATGAGCAGTTTTAGTGATAATCCGTAGCATGTTTTTAATATATGAAGTGAGATCCGAGGTCGGCAGTGAACTCCAGAGCAAAAACTAGGTCATGAGACTTATGTTCCCTATTATCTGCCCATGAGAACACTCCCACAACATGACTCACGAGAACATATTTAGTTGCCTACCAAAGTCGATGTCGAGCATTGTTGCGTTGGCACCCTCCACCAGAATATTGTTCTCATGATTGCGCAGTGCCTTGTTCAATAACGTGACCGTGTCAACAACCATTGGGCTGAGCTTGTCACGGAACACCTACAAGAAAATATAAAATTATTATGAAAGCTCATAATACCTTTAAAGGTTTGCGGTTTTGAAAAGAGAAACGTTTTTTGGCAAATATTTAATTTTGAGGATTAGCTGTACTAAAACCTAACATATTATACATGTTATGTATAGTAGCAATGCACCCAATTCTTGGGACTGCCCAAGGTACTGGGATGATGTTATATCACAAATAATTTTTTGTTGTTGTGATTTTGCGGAAATGCAAAAGTCGCCACTACATTTGTGGGATTGAAGATGACTGTGTAATATTACAAGTCAACAGAAAGCGCATAAAACTTATAATGATGTTCTAAATTGTGAGACATTACAGTTTTAAACACACTTCATAGAAACAAAATATTAGATAATGTCAGATATAATATAACAAGGAGAAATGAATCCAGATATTCCTTACTCGATATTGCTCTATTTCTTTCTCCACCTCAATGTTGAGTGTTGGATACCGTTCCATGAAGTACTTCGCCAGACCGCGGAACCTATATGTAACAGGATACTACGGTCAGGACTCCATAACTTTGCAGACACACTGAGTACATCTCTTACCCAGTATTGAGGTTATAGTCCAGTTTAGCAAACTGCAATCGTAACAAAAAACATTTAGGGACAGCGATATTTTATGGTGTGATCATCCACACTCCACAATCTCTCACCCCCTGAGACATTGCATCCTTATGCTCCTCTCCCACCCTCCCACCTTCAGGCCCCTCCCACCCCCAGGCTCCTCTCACCCTCAATCTCCTCCCAGCCTCAGGCCCCTCCCTTCATCAGGCCCCTCCCATCATCAAGCCCCTCCCACACTCAGAGACCTTGCAACTGATTACATGCATACTGTGTACTGAGTACTTACTTCTCTGAAAACACGTCAAAGTCTCCCACCAAGTCACCAACACGCAGTCCATTTCTGGTGGCCTTCAAGTCAACACACATAATACAATAAAACTATATAATGCAGACAACTTTATTGCTCAAAATCCTCAACAACACAAGTTCAGAGGCCTGTCAAAACCAAAGGGTTAAGAAGTCTCGGAATCGTTATATGATGTTAAAGTCATCAACAGACGGATGAATATACTAAAGAGGTCAGGAGCATAAGCAAGATTAAAAAGATAAATCTTCAGTTATTAATCCTTAGTGAAATTTTTATAGGAGATAACCCTCAGTTGTATTCTCTACATCGTTAGAATGGTTAGAAAGGGATGACGGTTTGCTAGGAGAATCCTAAGCTGCCACCTGTAAATAATACCAGAAACAAATGCACAAATTTTAAAACAAGTAATGTTAATTTTTAACTATTATAGATAAGTGAATTTATATCTACATTAAAACCAAACAAAACTAACTCAATATAAAGCAATTAATTAAATAACATTTAAATCACAAGTTAAAAACACTTAACAAATACTAATTTAGTAAAATTAGTAAAAAAAGATTAAAACCTAAAAAATATTATAGAGAAATGAATTAAGTAGTTTACCTTTGATGAATATGTTGGGCCTATTCCTTTCTTTGTGGTACCAAGACTGCAAGAATATAAATAATCTCAGCATATTCGACACATCCCAGTTCACATATTATCTCAGAAGGCAACATAGTTTAACAACAATCCAAGTCCACATATTATCTCAGTGAGGGCAACATCGTTCAACAGCACATCCCAGAAAGTTCATATATTATCTCATAGAGAGCAGCATAGTTCAACAACACATCCCAATTTACATATTATCTCAGAGAGGGCAACATAGTTCAACAGCACATCTCAGAAAGTTCACATATTATCTCAGAGAGGGCAGCATAGTTCAACAACACATCCCAGTTAACATATTATCTCAGAGAGGGCAACAGAGTTAACAATGCATCCCAGAAAGTTCACATAATTATCTCACAGAATGCAGTATAGTTGAACAACACATCCCAGAAAGTTAACATGTTATCTTTAAGAGGGCAGCACAGTTCAATAACACGTTTCAGTTCACATTATTATCTCATAGAGGGCAGCACTGTTCACCAACACATCCCAGTTCGCATTAGGGGTCATGCCTCAGTTAGATTTCCTGGTGTGTTACACACGAATGTAGGGCATAGTAAGTTCGGATATAGGACATTAAAAAAAGTTCATACAATCTGACATAAGTGCATGGACATTACCAGGTTTGCTGGTGAAAGCTGTTGAGAGTGAAATGGTGGATTTTTAGATGATTCTAATAGGCGGAAGGATATTTGTGATTTTTTTGGCCACTAGACACGTGTGCGGCGTAATTCATGCCAATATTGGTCAACATTGTGGGGTATCGCACATACAGGCATATTACAAGAGTTAGAAATGTCTAATTTTGACAAAACTCGACCAACATGTCAGTGGGATGATGACAGCGGCTGGTGAAAACTTTTAGAATTTTTTATGGTCACATTTTCTTATAATTATGCAAAACGTTAACATGGCCACCAATGGGAAATGTAACTGTAGGCTGAATCCATTAATCATTATCTCAAAGAGGACAGTTCTGAGTTTATTTTACAACATATGTCGATGAACCATTGATCATCACACATAGTTGCATTAACCCTTTAGCATGGCTGATAAAAGATCCACTGCTCTGTATTGATGGTTAACCCTTTGAAACCTTAATATAAAACCTTTGAAATTCAAACATAACAGGTTTATATCACTGACAACTGCGGCACGTGTGTACGGTTGCATTTTAACCCTTTCATTCTCAACCCACCTTTTGCTGCCCCGATTCTGTTCATGGAGTCCGTCAGCTCTCTGGTGGAAGTCAAACACTGCGGGGAAGAAACAAAAACATTCCTGATAAGCCCACACATTGCTATCATGAGAAACAGTACAAATAGTAGAGTTGCCCAAAATCCTTCCACACCAAGCACATAGCAAGTTCATTTCAAGTTGTAAAACAGGTTGCAATGACTTGCATATCGAGACGGTGAGTGACGAAAATACTAGCAGGTCTTTTTCTGCATAATTATACTATTGTAAAAAATGTAGATGACTAAAAAGGTCAAAACGAGACAAAATCAGAATCTTGGATAATCCATCAGTAATAATCTACCAACAAGCGCTGGTACCTTCAACCTAGTAACCTTCCTAGTAACATGTGCCTCAAATCTGTTCATCCTGTTGAAAACTTTTATAAAGATTTAAAAATTGCCTAACCATTTTGTTTTTGATGCACCCGAGCTCGGGTTTCTAAGAATTTAGACACGATAGAAGTTTTCTAATTATTATACGTTACACAGAATACTTTTGGTTTCACTTTGACACAAGGCTGGATTCAAACAGATCACTGTGGCAATCAGCCCAAAATAAAATAACAATCCTGTGCAGTGTTTTCAGAGAGGTCAACCAACAGTGATGATAGAGATGAGTTTTTTGATTAAGTACAAACCACTATGTAATTGTCGTATATGCAAATTGCCCTGTCACTGTTGACAATGAGACAGCAGGATTCCTGTGGGATTTAAATAAGCTTATAAAATAGTTCTGTGATCCTCTGAAATGGGAAACTGGTTATTGCCCAACTCCCAGCACTGACCCAGGGCTCCCTAGGGACAAACATAGTTATGCTGCATAAAACCAATATACGTCACCAGCCCAATAAATAGACAGCGGACAGGATATGTGTAACCCTTAGTCTCACCCATTAGAGGGAAGTCAGGCCCCCCTTATGGTCAGTCAGTAATATTGGCCTTGGTTAGACCTAAGTGCACAGTATTGTACAGGCTACCCGATGCAATAAAAATTGGCCTCAACCAGCTAGGACACACAAGGTCAGCTACTTATCTTAATTGATTTTAATCACAGAAACAATTCTTCAATCTTAAGTTTCACTGAATTGGTTGCAATTAGCTACAGATGACTGGTTACCAACATGTGGACACTTTAAATGTGCTGAACTTGTCACATAAATCAATGGGAACAAGTAAGTGATATCTGTATAGACTGGCATACAACCAAACCCTGTGTAGCCTGTACAACAGGTGCTGGACAGTGACACTGCAGCAGGCTTTGTATTTCTGGCAAGTACAATTGGTAATTGGTAAATGCAGGTACCACACCATGACTGGTGGCCCACACCCTGACTTGTGGCACACACCCTGACTGGTAGCCCACACTGACTGGTGTACGACCCTTCTCAGTGCTACACATAGCAGTGGAGCTAAACTCCCCACAACAAATATCATGGTGGGTGGTCTCAATCTCCACACCAACAGGAGCCTCAGGAGAAACAACTTGTATGCAGACACAATAAACCAGAGGGAAAACATATGAAGCATGGCAAATATTTATGAGGCTGCCAGATGTGAAATCAATCAACTTCAGCAGTTGCACTGAGCAAACGAACACTGTCGGAGCCTTCAATTGGTATTCAACAATGCCACTACAGCCATGACTGATTCATGCAGCTGAATACGATCGAGTAGCACTAATTCTCATAGCAAACAAGAATAAATGTCTGCCTCGAGTCAGTGGAGAACCCTTTGGTGGACAAGCACCAATTAAAGAACAACACTAACGAACTAACCCCCCCCAAAAAAAACCACTGAGTCTATTTAGTTCACACAGAAATACCTTTAAGTATTTGGGCTAAAAATAACTTCCCATATGACCCACCTGCAAGTGCGTCTACAGGTAGGTTCACACACATACCAGCAACAGGTATTTTTAGTTGACATCAGTAATTAGGAAACCACATCTAGAAACTGGGCTAACAATGGCTGATGTAGGGCAGGCCAGGGAGAACTGAAAAGAGGGCAATAGAGGGGAGTGTTGTCCTCTCAAGTAAACTGAATGCAGTAACTACTTTTGCTGCTGATACATAGTCACTAGTCACTATTGATGCATTATTAATACTATCCAATTAATTACAATTGTAAGCACAATTGATTAAACTATAAGCTGCAATCGCCATTAATGAGAGAGGGAGAGGGAGGGAGGTGGTGAGAAGAGGGGTTGGGGTAGAGAGGTGGAAGAGACTGGGGAGAAAGAGGGTGGGGAGAGATGGGAGGGTGACAGACATAGAGTGGGAGTGAAATCAACTGCTCACAGTACCAGACTACTTCAGTTAATGATGCATTACTAATAGTCAACATGGTTGGATTTGACTGCGATTGTAAACACAACTGATTTTATTCTAATAAATTGTAAGCTGCAATCACTACTGAAAAAGTAGTATTAAATGACTTGTAATCTTAAATATACTCTGTAATAAAAGAAAATCGATGTGCGTAACTAATCACAATCAGATACACATAATAACATAGCTTCTATAATTAAACATAAAATAACAGTTAAGTAGCACTTATCTTCCAGAACAGGTCTAAGCACTTTTAGACTCCACCCACATAAGAAATGTTCATTCTAATGCACACTCTGGGAAGCATTCAGCGGGGGTAGAACTTACTGCTCGCCCCCTCGCCCGAGGCGAGTAGATATGCCGTGGGATAAGTAATATACTACAATTACTTCAAACAACCCTGTTCATTCACAGCCCATACATGGCAAACAACCCTGTTCATTCACAGCCCATACATGGCAAACAACCCTGTTCATTCACAGCCCATACATGGCAAACAACCCTGTTCATTCACAGCCCATACAGGGCAAACAACCCTGTTCATTCACAGCCCATACACGGCAAACAACCCTGTTCATTCACAGCCCATACATGGCAAACAACCCTGTTCATTCACAGCCCATACACGGCAAACAACCCTGTTCATTCACAGCCCATACATGGCAAACAACCCTGTTCATTCACAGCCCATACACGGCAAACAACCCTGTTCATTCACAGCCCATACACGGCAAACAACCCTGTTCATTCACAGCCCATACATGGCAAACAACCCTGTTCATTCACAGCCCATACATGGCAAACAACCCTGTTCATTCACAGCCCATACACGGCAACACAGCTGAGCTGAGACAATAGGACTGACTTGAATGGCATATGGCAAGAAGGGCAGCAAGTTGATTCAAACGCCAGAAACCCATTCTTGTTACTTCCAAAGCACTTGTTTAAACCACAGAAGGCTTACTCCAAATGTAAACAAATTGCCAGCATAAGGACAAATCCAATCCTGCCTAATTCCTGCCTTCTATCAGGGTAAACTACAACAGGTGCTACTCTGCATAAGTAACAGGGTGGTGGACCACCATTGGTGTTTGAAAGTTAAAGCAAAGCAGGAAAGTCACAGGTGGTGCATTCTACTTTGTAATTTTATTTTGCAAAGATATTGTTTTATTAAGAATTATTCCAATTGTAAAGTTTCCCTTTTCAGGACTTGCTGTTCTTTCTTGTCATTCGAAGCAAAACAACTATGCATATTTGATTCAAATACGATTTATAATATAACAGGAAGTGTCTAAAGCCGTCTATATTTATAGATTGTAGGCTATATTCAACAATGTGCGTGAACACACATTTGGGGGGGGGGACAAACAGATGAACATCCAATTAAGTTTGAATCAAATATGACTTTTTTATTCACATTTTTATTTTTTATTCAAATAAAGCAGAAGTGCCTATATTTACAAATTGTTAGTTCAAATAATATTTTAACATCTACTCGCATAAGATATCATGTTACCCTACCTAGATGAGCCTGTGCAGACACGCGCAGTCGATCTGTACATCCAACCAGCCCTTTCTCCTCATTCTTCCGGATCTCGTCAAAGAAGTTCGGTAGATGTATCACTACGCCATTTCCTGTGGAACCAAAGATGCCAGCGACATTCCCTCAACTGGCACGTTGTTAGCTTTTCGTAGTTCTAAATCTTTTATTGATTCAAAAGAGTAATGGCTACTTGGTTGTAAAGGAAAAAGAAGTTGTTTGAGGGAGTGTTTCTGGAGTTATGTAACAGCTTTCTGGGGCTGCACTATGTGGATTGCTCAACAGCCGACAATGGTGTTAAAGGTATAAAGTATTTATCGTAAAATCATATTATATAATATATATTATCTATATTCTAACATATTAATGACTCACAACATAATTTGTTTATGAATATCAACGTTGCCTAAAAAATGTATGCTATGTAAAATCATAATATAAAACATGATATTCCAAATATTCAAATTAAACAGAAAACGGTCAAATTAAATAATTGTGGTCAGGGTTGAAAAAAATAATTTTTATAAAAAATAAAAAAATTTGATTTTTTATTTAAATCGGATTTATTTGATTCTTTTAAAATCTGGTAAATAGATATTTATATAGATGTTTAAATTTGTAAACTCTTTCAAACATGTTCTATTCGAATCGATTTGGGTTCTTGTCTTAACAGAAGGTACATGATTTTTGCTTATATAAAGACATTAGACAATGTCCACAAGGCCTCACCCCCTGTAGTTGCATAATTTGTCTTGGAAAGGAAAGCATGCTGTGTGTCTGTGGCTGTAGCAGTGGTAATTATTGTTTGCCTATAGGGTGGATTAGCACCTGTCCAGGGCTCTGTGTACTCTAAGGGTATCTAACCACAATACAAACTGGTACAGTATTAAACAACCGAGTCAACATACTGAATTGGTAACAACTATCACAAGCTCTAAGTGGACTTTAACTCAGGGCTTCTGAGTTGAAAAGATACTTCCTCTGGACGACAAGTTTGTGTGGCTTCACTGCATTCAGAAAGGGAATAGCTCAAACATACACAATGCCATAAAATATTTGACTATCAGACTATCTGGTGTTAATACAGCCACACAAGTGTGCGCACTTTGTGTTTTGTATTAAAAAACATACAAAACTTTGTTGATCTCGATGCTTGTAAATAATTATTTGTGTTAAATTCATATAAATCAGCGATTAAAAAACCGGAAGTAAAAAAATAAATAAATCATTAATCAATGATTTTTTTGGAGTGATTTAAATCATGATTTAAATCAATGATTTAAATCAAACAACCCTGATTGTGGTTAATTAAAACATAATCTGGCATCAAGATGTTAGGATAGCTATAACATGCTTTATGAAAGAAATTACCTGACTGTGTACTTTTAATAAACTAGTGTTTCCCAGTTAGATACACAGGTTTGTCTTGTAGCACAGAACTGGTAGGTTTTGACACCACAGCAGTGAGACAGATGGATTCCAAGCAGTTCCAAGAGAGATCTAAAATTGTTTTTGCGATTCTCTCTTTTTTCAGTGCACCCACCCACCCACCCTCCCTTCCAATATATCTAAATAGACAAACATTTAACACAAGTTGGCAGAGACACAAAATAATGTTAGCAGTCGAAAGGAGAACTTTTGATACATTCCCTATGTCATTTAGCAGGGCCACTACTGTAGGTAGATCTATTTGTAGTCGGTGGTTGTGTTTGCTGGAATAGGAAATCTGAGTGCAACTATGCCACTAATATCTGGTGCCTCTAAAGACAGCATAGGTTGCATTAGTAGGTCTTCCCGGGTGTATTCTCCTGTTTTGCGTTTTAGAGCCACCCAAGTGACTGGTCATTAGAAGGTGTGATGATGAGTGACATGACTCTCATGTGACATTTCAATTAAAAAACATGTTGACAGGTAAAATTTTAGAAGTGGCTAAAGAACCTTTCTGGAAAGTTTTTGTCTGGAAGGAAGGGTGGCTCGGTGCACTGGAAAAGTCAGACCGAATCACAAAAACAAATTTAGATCTCTCTTGGCAGTGCATGGAATCCATCTATCTCAATGCTGTGGTGTCAAAGAACCTTTCTTGAAATGCTCTTAGTCTGTATATTTTGGGAAGGTTATTTTGCCTAAAGCACATCCCCAGGCTAAAGAACTTTTTGCAAAGGCTTATTTTAACCACTTCCAAAATGTCAACATAAGCAGAGACTGCCATCTCACACACACGCACACATAAATATGTATGTCTGCATGCACGCACGCCCACACACATAAATCTATACCTCAATATGCATATGCACTCATGAAACATTACATGCAAATTTATTACGATTAAGCAGATAAGATGACCTATAAATGCAACAATCAATTCTTGCTTAGCACACT
The DNA here is from genome assembly GCA_033239005.1 of Lamellibrachia satsuma. Taxonomy (NCBI): domain Eukaryota; kingdom Metazoa; phylum Annelida; class Polychaeta; order Sabellida; family Siboglinidae; genus Lamellibrachia; species Lamellibrachia satsuma. The sequence goes on from BSQZ01000057.1 coordinate 756,271, forward strand.
AATGACGTGATACTCTAGGATTGGTTTATTTTCAGAGCTTTCCTTCTTTAGAGTTAGTGAGACTATGACCTGGCATAGACACCAGGTAGAAGTAACCAACGGCTTTTAGGGTCTCTTCTGAAAGACACAGGCATAGCGCACACATAAATATATACGACTACTCACGGTAATGTCTAGAGATTCTTCTGTTGATCTTCAACATGTATCACAACAGTGTCGTAGTAGTGTCCTACATCTGTTTTGAAATCACCCCCAGTTGTAAGAGAGAGAATTTGTTGCTGCATCCAAGTGTGGCTGTTACATCAAGAAATACACACAAACTCTGGCTTCTACCCACCTATCACTGAAATGCATCGGGGTTGTATAATCCCACTTGGGAGGAGGTGGAAGTCGTACTTCTTGTCGCCCACGACAACGGTGTGTCCCGCATTGTTCCCACCCTGAAATTAAACCGGCAAATTTTAATGATGAAACATCAGTAACTGAATAAACATGTGCTTTTCTGTTCTAAATACAATTTCATTAGGTTGTTAGCCATAAATATCAACCTGTGTGTGTTTATGTTTAGCTATTTTTCACATAAGCCACTTTCACATATCAGACATCAAAGGAGTACTTGTACTACAACAATGCTGGCTTCTAGTATGTTACTCCAACAGCCCATGAAGACAATCAAGGCTGAGTGTCCAGGTACACCTTACACAGCAATATCAATGGTCCTTTGAAGCTAGTTTAACCAGTCAACTATCATTTTAAGTTTTTTAACACAAGCCTATGGGGACAGGCCTGACATGCTAGCCATTCATTCACTAATGATTATTAGATAAGGGTTACTGCACTAAGTTGATTGTCTCTAACAATGTACATCTGTATCGCTCATTGCAGCTCCCTGGCCTGTCATGCTGGGTAATGTTTGAACTTATATACCAATGTTTAGTCCAACTCTGTGTGAACATGAGTACCCGTGAACACAGCTTTTTGACTTCTCAACACATTGCAAACTATTCTACTACTGAATGAACACAACACACTTACATGTACAAGAAAATACTTCCAAGTGCTTAAAATGTAATAGAAATATATCACATTGTCTTCAGCATGTAATAGTAATAGAAAGAAAAATAAGCAATTGTAATAGTTTATATTGCAATGTAATATATTACTATTACATTTTAAGCAATTACTATTAAATGTTTTTATTGGAAGTATTTTCTTGTACATGTAAGTGTATTTTTTAAGTACTCGTACTCATATAACGTACGGGTCATGTACTCATACTCAATGTATTTTATGAGTACGTTACGAGTACATCTGAGTACTTTCTCAATATATATGTTGTGAAAATTATTTTCTTAGTAGTTAACAAAATGAAACTTTCTGAAGTATTTGAATGTTCAACTATTTTTAAAATACTTTGTTATTTCTGATTAATATGACTATGATACCACCGAATCTCAGTACCTTCCGAGATGGTTACCCCCTTACCATCCCTACACCCCTATTGTGGCATACTCCAGGGATTCTCGTTTGAAAAGAACAGGCGAGCGATAAACTGCTCACCTAAATATGCCAAATTAATTTAGGCAAGCGATTTGTTAGTTGTTTTACCGTGTGGTGGTGCCACCATTTCCCATTCGGATTCTGTCGTTGCCACCATGAAATTTTAATTGGTATGACTTTTGTACAGTGAAATAAATGTTTACTTTAGTAAACCCCATACATTGCAATTGGTGAAACAGTTTTGAATTGCCAAATGTCATGGATCACTGGTAGCCTAGGCAAGGCGAGTGGCAGTGCTGTGGCAGTATACTGTGCACTGCTACTGGTTTCATGTGCAACTTTGCTTAGGTGGTTTGAAAATTGCAATTGAGATTAACAAATACGCCATGTATAAGAATCAGATGCAGGGTTTTTGCTTAGAGCTGGGACCCGGGTAATTTACCTAGCTATGGTGGTCCATGTACCCAGCTATCGTAGAAGAAGGCCAATTTTTATTATCCCTCGCGTCGGCTAATTACCGACCCACTTTTGCATTAAACATTGCAGCGTCGGCGTCCCACAGACAGGTCAGCGATCGTTGATGGTCACGACATGTGGCAACAAAACAGCGACGGTCAAAGAATGTCATTTTGCATTAACAAATGGCAGTTTTTAAGTCATTCGCAGAGACAATTTGCTAAAGCATATTTACTTCCCACAATTCGTAGCGGTACCTGTGGTTCATAGTTAGTAGACAGTCTGCCACAATGATTGTGTTAATGCTCGTAGTCTTTCTCACAGAGGGTGATAAATGAATGGAACAAACTGCCAAATGATTGTGTTAATGCTAGTAGTGTGAATATGTTTAAAAATAGAATTGACAGATATCTGATAAGGGCGGGTTACACATAGATGAGAAAATTGTTGGACTCTCGATAAGCCAATGGCTTCCTTGTCCACTTGCCATCTGGAACTTGTTGTTTGGGATGGTAATCTTGTTAAATCTTGTTAAATCAAGCGCCTAGCGGACAGATCGGCAACCACGTCACGCATAGCGGACAAATCGGCAACCATGCCATAGCGGCGCTAGTTCAACGAAGTAATATGTCTAAGAGACAGTCGTCTATACTGTATTTTTAAGCAAACTTATAACAAAAGGTAACATTTGTTAAAGCATATCCCGAAATGTTAGTCACTGAACTTAGCCAACATTATCCTTAAATAACGTCTGAATATTCCATTATTGCCAGAGTTTTACGGAACTGGTCAGCGTACTTGTAGTGATGTAGTCTGGCATTATACTGCTTTGAAATGACAAAAGGGATCAAGAGACGATGAGGTGTTTTTGAGATATTGGACAAAACATAGTATTGCTTTGCTCTCTTGCGTATATTATGGCACAGTAATTATCCACAATTTAAAAAAAAAAAAGACTTGTATACTGGTAGCTGCACCATGGCATTCTATGTAGCATAGGCCATAGACTAGTACACAATATAATTTGTGTAGTTCGATAATCGTAATTTTTTCATTAAAAACAACTTTTCTAACAATTTGTTTGCACTACAACGATGACATAATTGTTAGTGATTTAAAATATACATATCTTAGGCAAAAGTTTCTTCTGATTTTTGTGAAAATGGCATATTATATTACGTATAGCAACTGGCTCAACGCAACGATTCTTGCCTACAATTTGACAAAGAAGCAAATGCTATCAAATCAACCTTGAATAATCCCCTTAACAAACACCAAAGCAGGACAATTATGTGACCAATTGTGACAAACAATGTACATTTTAACAATTATTAAGTTTTTTGTGTGTTTTTTTCAATTTAGAAAAGCACGAAGTTCGGACACACGACCATTTCCAATGTTCATGTCAACAAGGTACTTTTAGTAACCTTTGTTATTTGTTGCTGTGCGATAATTCGTAATATTTTCATTAATTAGTTTCGTGGTCATGAACATGTGTATGGACATTATTAGCCTATTTAGGAAAAAAAGCGATTAGGCAAAACAGTAATTTTCTATTGTTATATAAACTAAACTCCTGAAATGTTAATATGTTGTTTACGTAATAAAGGAATGTGCACAACTTGCAAAAATGGTTATCATAGAACTTATCCCACGTTAAGAAATTCGTAAAATATCGGAAAAGTCCAAATTTAAGGCTGTATTATTCTTAAAGTATAATAACTACATTCCTAGTGAACCAAGAGGTAATTACCAGTATCCGTGACAACATATGATAGTAAAATAGACACAACAATTAAACACAGGCTGCTGAAATCACTCTGGGAAATTAAAGCAATTATATTTTTTATTTTCGTGCACACATTGTCATTCTGCTTATCATTCATTGATGTTATATCCTAAAATGCAATTACAATTACATTATATATAAGTTCCTGGTATACGTAGTGACTCGGCCACAGGCTGAGCATAAGTGGTCCCTGCTTTGGGGTTCATGGTCCCTGCTGTAGCCACACTTAACAAAAACCCTGAGATGTATACCCCGTAGTCATAAATGCAGCTTAGTAGGCAACACCAACATAAACTGGGGTGAAATGGCATGCTTCCATTGCCAAACGCACAATTCAAACTCGGTGCACAAAAATTTGTCATCCGCACATGAAACAGTGAATCAATGTTAAGTGGTACCGGAGATGTGCGCCGTGAATTTATGTGTTCAGAGCAGTTGAAAGACGAAGTGGAACAATTATTAAAATTGTCGTTTTCAATGGTTTATCAACTTTTACACTCCGTGTCAACTCATATGCGTTTTCAATAGCTCAGATCCAGGTTATTATTTTCGATTCCCATTACAGCGTAGTCGGTCAATCAGATCATAGTGAAATATTGTTGATCCCTTATCTATTCCATAACTGTACATGTATACATGTATTTTATTCACTTCGACATACAACAGTATGTGACATTTAAACATAATACACATCGATGCTAGTTCACTCATTTGATAACGTTTTTATAAACCGCGTGGCCAGCACATCGTGGCTTCGATGGCGTTCTTGCAATCTGGGTGCAGCGCCAGGTGATACGTGAACTCCGAATATTGGAGCCGGACACTGGGTTATAGGGTAGACTTTCCTAGTGAATCTAATACTCACAAAACTCATTGTCAAGACGAACACTTGCAGGCAGCGAGCGATTTTAGCAAATGACGCGAGCGATAAATCGTTCCCTAGATTTGCGCGAGCAATCGCTTACCTCAAACGTGACGCCCTGATTCTCCCATGACCATGACTATGATACCCAAAAAAGGCAACCGGCAGCACCTTTTCTCAGTCAGAAACACCCAGTTAAGCAAACAATTATAGGCTACCAGTTCAGGCCATAAACCCTGTTTGTTTAATTAACCCACCAGGATGTCCACAAAGTTCAATTCATCAGTTAACCCATCAATGAGCCATGGAATGCAGTCAGGAGACCATGCCACTGGGCACTGGCTAACAGTGTTAACTGCTAAGAACTGCCAGCTGAGTCTTCCTCTATAGAAGTAAGGTGACTCAAGTCAGAATGCGTGCAGTCCTACACCGGTATAAGTATAATCTGGTGCCAGCAGTCTGACTAAAAAGTACAAAGGGGATTATGACCCTGTTATATTGGCATGTACTAAACCTTTCAACAACCAGTAGTCTAAGAGCAGAAATATAAATTGCAAACTTCTAATATAAACAGATTACCATTTTGCAACACTGCCTCTGTGCACCAAAAGAAGACAAACTGAACTGATGTAAAAGCACATAAATTGGTCTGATGTGGTCTTTATTCAAAACAAGGACAAACTTTATTCAAATTGCCACACATCCTCTTTGTTCTAATTAGGACGAATCTTCTCTCCTTCAAATACTGTACATGTTGGGGAGGGTGGGTATTGTTTAGTCACTGGTAGACTAACTACAAAGATATTGGCTTAATGGATATTATTATATCAAACAATGCATGTGGTTTGTGAATTGTGAATTGCATTTAAGAAGGGACTCCAAGCAAAAACTTATTTTATCAGTCATACTGTGTCTGTATGTTTGTAACAAGGAGGGGTTCGTGAAAGGTAACCACCGCATGTTTTGGAATGAAAATAAAAAACAAATATATTCGCACTTTTACTCGTACTCGTGAGAATGTACTCGTACACAGCTTTTAGCAATGTACTCATCCATCACCAATGTACTCGTACTCATGAAAATGTACTTGGCCACTGGTCTGCCATGCCTGTTAATCGGTCACTGTGCATGATAGGACTATCTAATCAAACTGGAGAAAAGTTAGCAGTAGTGAATGACCGATGTGGATCTGAAATCACTGTAATGTATATCATGTCATTTTACTGTTTTATTGTGTCTTTTATATATGAACATGTATTTGAATGTCTCTTCTCCGGTAACGGAAGTTGAATAAAATAATAATAATGTGATATTAATGTTTTATTACAACATTTATATGTGGGCTGTCAGGCTTCGATGCCAGTTTGTTGCTTAGGTGGCACCCATAACAAGTACTAAAATGTTTAAAGTTCTGCAGTCTTGAGAGTCAATAATAATGTAAATGACTAAAGCCAAGGACCAAGATCTAAGTCTAAAACTAAGTCACCTCTAGGACTAGGCCCTACATATTTTAAACAAACAGAAACCCCATCATTGTATCAATGAAAATGACAATGTCACAACGAGGTGCCCCACCCAAATCTGCGCCTATTACATGTCACCTTTTTATAAGGGTATTGTACCATAATATCGCTCCAAAAAGGCTTAGCCTTAGCTTAGACTAGCCTTTATTCTGAACAGAGTCGCCACCTTTAGCTTTGCTACTAATCATTTTCGCTTGTTTTCCTCTCGAATGTTTACGATGGCAGGAAAATATGACTGAGCCAGGCTGGTGGGCCGAGTTGGCAGTGGGACGAATCGGTGCAAGACACAGTTGGCAAAGTGCCAAGGCTTCTGCCATTACCGCCCACTCAACCACACGTCGCGTCACGTGGTTCCGTACGTCGAACTGCTAGGGGAGGTATTCGTCGGCCGTCGTCGGCGTTTAGGGCTTAGGCTAAGGTCGTTGCCCTGAATTTACAGCGTACCTGACAGCGACAGACGAAGTCTGACGTTTGTGCGAGCAGGTCAACGATCTTCCCCTTGCCTTCGTCGCCCCACTGCGCGCCGATGACGACCGTCACTTTGTTGAGCGAGTCGACGCGAGCGCATTTTGGCAGAGACTCCCCGTTGACGCCGGACGATGCTGCCATGTTGGCTCGGTGTTGAGGACAAGTTCGCGCCGTTTTCGTGGCAGGTCGACACCAGCAGGTGCTGCCACCTGATGCACTAAATTGAACTGTTAGCATACCCACGCCCATTATAATTAGAACTCAGCTACCTACCTATACATGCCTACTGGACCGGGAGGCTGCGGTGCACACTCCCCAGCTAACTATGTCTTTGTCCACTTGTAACGAGTTGAAAGCTGCCACTTCAACAAACATGGCATTATAGTTCGTCCTTCGGATACGAAGAGGACCACAATATCATATGTCCAAAGTTTGAAGTTTTGTTTATTTGTTTAGATCATACACATATAGTCAAATAACAGTTTAGGCATATTTTACGTAGTTTGATCCAAGGAGGCATGCACTAAGACCTGAGAGATCACTATCGTACAAGCCTCCATATGACTACGTATGGTGCAGTAAGCATTATTAGTACTGCTTGACTAGAGTGTACATATATAAACAGACGTGGAGTTGCTAACTTTGCCAACAAATGTAACAGTGCTAATAGTACTAACAAAAATAGTGCCGATAATGTGAATGCTATTTTTTATTTTTAACATGTGTATAAATGTGAATATGATGTGAATCGAATAACATCATCATTATTACCATGTAATAATTACAGAGAAGTTAAATAAGACAAATTCCTCCTGTTAGCCTCTCGGGGGAACAGCCGGTCCCAAGCCCGGATAAAGAAAGAGGGTTGGGCATGGGGCCAGCGACCCCATCCCGTAAAACAAAGCTAGCTACGGAAACTGAAGCAAGAAAAAGACTACTATCGGTGGAGGGAGTGAGGCAGAACAGGACACTGAACTAATGACGGATAGGGACCAAATCCGAAAGGAAGTCTTCACCCCGACAGCGGATCTCCTAACACAAAAGAAAAACTACCATCAAAGTTGAATGCTGGAATGTAAGGACTCTGTTCCAGACCGGAAAACTTGCACACGTCATATATAAAATGAAACAATACAAACTTAGCCTACTTGGCATCACAGCAGCTAGATGGACAGGCGCAGGAAAGACAACTGATGACACCATCTTCTGGTCAGGCAGGAAAGATAATCAACATCGGGAAGGGGTGGCCCTGGTCATCGGGAAGGAAAAAAATAAGACACTCTTTTAATGGAAACCCACTAGTGAGAGATTACTATATAGCAGATTCAACTCCAAAATTGCAAAACTGTCAATTATCACTGCCTATGCACCGATAGAAGATGCAGAAGATGCAGTGAAAGATGACTTCTATGAGAGTCTGCAGTCAGCAGTAGAAGCAGTTCCAAAACATGATGTCTTGCTTGTTGTTGGAGACTTAAATGCACGAGTTGGTAACAACACAGGAAGAGAAAGAGTCATGGGTAAACACGCACTGGCAGAATGAACAACAAAGGAGAAAGGATGTGTGACCTGTGTGAGTTCAATGATTTGGTATTTGGAGGAACTATCTTCCAGCATAAGCTGATACACAAATTAATCCGGAAATCCCCAGATGGCAAAACAGAAAGCCAAATTGATCACATTCGCATAAATGGTACGTGGCGACGTTCGTTACAAGATGTGAGAACCAAGAGACATGCGGACACCGGGAATGATCACATCCTTGTGGTAGCTGTTTTGGCTCAGAAGTTGAGAAGAGCCAAGCTCGGGAGAAAAGACAGAAGCGCTTAAATTTTACAAGATTGTCTGACCCTGACATCAAACAGAAGTTCAACATTGCTCTCAAGAACAGTTACACTGTGTTGCAGAATGATACTAAAATGACTATACATGCATTCAGCTAAGAAATACAGGAAGTAGGCGATACTATCCTTAGCTACCGGAAAACACGGAAGAAAAAGTGGATTTCTCAGCTTACATGGAAGGCGATTGAAGACAGAAAGCAGATCAAGAAACGTGTATTGGATGCCAAATCCCCAAGACTAAAGGAAAATATATCAAAAGAATATGCGGACAAAGAAGTGAAAAATAGGGCAAGTAACGATAAACGACACTTTCCTACAGAGGCAGAGGAAGCAGCGCGCCGACAAGACATGAAAACGCTCTATTGAATCACAAAACGCTTGAATGGTGACTACGGAGCAAGCATAGATCAACATGTTAAGGACCAATATGGCAGGTTCGTCTCGGATGAGACAGAGAAAATATCAAGATGGAAAGAACACTTTCAAAGCATCTTAAACATATCAGAACCAGCAACCACAGCGAATATCCAGGAAGCAGAAAAATATATTAATGTCAACCTCGATCGGATCACCGAAACTGAAGTTAGAGAATCTATCAAAGCGCTCAAAACTGGAAAGGCACCTGGTCAAGACGGGATCTGTCCAAAGATGCTGAAGTCTTAGGAAGTTGTGACACCCAATATCCTCTGTAAGATTTTGCAGCAGATATGGAATCCTCCGATCGTATGGGATCCCCCGAAGATGGTGAATATCATAAAACTTCTATACTGAGACTTTGAATGCAAGGTTATTTGCAACAACCAGCTCCAATATAGTTTCAGCACCACCACATGGGTCAGGCAAGGCTGCATCTTATCACCATTCCTCTTCACTATTGCCATGGACTGGCTTATGAAAGTGACGACAACAAACAACAGAGGGGGAATCAGATGGACCCTCACCACCTATATGGAGGATCTGGACTATGCTGATGACATCAGCCTAATTTCAAGTCGGCAGAGATACATGCAAGAGAAGACAGACAGACTGATTGAGACAGCACATAAGTTGGGTTTGAAAGTGAACACCAGCAAAACAAAGCTGATGAAAATTAATCACAAGTCAATCGACCCAGTCACCATAAACAACAGTGACATAGATGACGTGAATGAGTTCACATACCCAAGGAGCAAAATAACAGCAGATGGAGATTCCGAGAGAGAGGTCAACTCTAGGATATCCAAAGCCAACCAGTCCTTTGCCACGCTAAAGAACATCTGGAAGCAAAAACAAGCGGGAACCAACACTAAACTCAGAATCTTCAACAGCAATGTCCTCAGTGCTTTACTGTATGGGGCAGAGTGATGGACACTAAACACTAGAATAGCCCATAAAATACATACCTTCCAGAACAAGTGTTTGCGGAAGATTCTCAGAATCTTCTCACCTAGAAGAATTTCAAATGCAGAACTGCACCGGAGGACAAATGCAAAATCTCTTACCCAAGCTGTGAAGAAGAGAAGATGGAGATGGCTGGGGCACGTGTGTTGAATGCCACCAGATACACTGCCCAGAGGGGAAACGGAAAAGAGGTCGTCCCAAGGAGACCTTGCGAAGAACCATGGAGAAAGAGATGAAGGCATGCGGACTGACGTGGGAAACCATAACCAAACAGGCCGCAAACCGAAAGCAGTGGCGCTCTCTTGTGGAAGCCGTATGTGCCACTTAAGGCAAGGAGAGGACTGGGTGAGTGAGTAAATAAGACCCAAAAAATACATTATGTTTCTAAAAGTACAACTAAAATCTAAACAGTAAAAATAATGCATCAGTCCCTAAATTATCATTTACAAATTGTATTGTGAGGAACTCAAATATCAAAACAGTTAGTATTCGAGTTCCTCACAATACAATCTGTAAATGATAAATTAGGGACTAATGTATTATTTGTACTGTCTAGATTTTAATTGTACTTTTAGAAGTATAATGTATTTCACCCAGGATCGCCCTAGATGGCACAGAAGCGTCTATGGCGATCCTGGGTGACGCTCTCAGGGTCAATGTTGAAGCTCTTGATAGAGGCCTTCAACGTGTCCTTGAAGCGTTTCTTTTGGCCGCCTTGGGAACGCTTTCCTGTTAGAAGCTTCTCTGGTAGGCGTTCCTCTGGCTTGTGGATCACATGACCAGTCCATCTCAGCTGAGTTGGTTAAGGACTGTATGGATGCTCGTCATGCTTGCCCTGGCGAGGACCTCGGTGTCAGGAATCTTGTCCGGCTACTTAATTTTCATTAATTTTCCGAGGCAGCTTATGCGAAAATGGTTGAGCTTCTTGGCATGACGGCTGTAGACTGTCCACGTCTCATAAGGCGGCTGTAGACTGTCCACGTCTCACATGGCGGCTGTAAACTGTCCAGGTCTCACGTGGCGGCTGAAGACTGTCCACGTCTCACATGACGGCTGTAGACTGTCCACGTCTCACGTGGCGGCTGTAGACTGTCCTGGTCTCACATGGCGGCTGTAGACAGTCCAGGTCTTACATGGCGACTGTAGACTGTCCAGGTCTCACATGGCGGCTGTAGACTGTCCACGTCTCACGTGGCGGCTGTAGACTGTCCTGGTCTCACATGACGGCTGTAGACTGTCCACGTCTCACGTGGCGGCTGTAGACTGTCCTGGTCTCACATGGCGGCTGTAGACTGTCCACGTCTCACGTGGCGGCTGTAGACTGTCCTGGTCTCACATGGCGGCTGTAGACTGTCCACGTCTCACGTGGCGGCTGTAGACTGTCCTGGTCTCACATGGCGGCTGTAGACTGTCCACGTCTCACGTGGCGGCTGTAGACTGTCCAGGTCTCACATGGTGACTGTAGACTGTCCAGGTCTTACATGGCGACTGTAGACTGTCCTGGTCTCACATGGCGGCTGTAGACTGTAAAGGTCTCACATGGTGACTGTAGACTGTCCTGGTCTCACATGGCGGCTGTAGACAGTCCAGGTCTTACATGGCGACTGTAGACTGTCCAGGTCTTACATGGCGACTGTAGACTGTCCTGGTCTCACATGGCGGCTGTAGACTGTCCAGGTCTGACATGGCGACTGTAGACTGTCCTGGTCTCACATGGCGGCTGTAGACTGTAAAGGTCTCACATGGCGGCTGTAGACTGTCCAGGTCTCACATGGCGGCTGTAGACTGTCCACGTCTCACGTGGCGGCTGTAGACTGTCCACGTCTTACATGGCGACTGTAGACTGTCCAGGTCTCACATGACGGCTGTAGACTGTCCAGGTCTCACATGGCGGCTGTAGACTGTCCACGTCTCACATGGCGGCTGTAGACAGTCCAGGTCTTACATGGCGACTGTAGACTGTCCTGGTCTCACATGACGGCTGTAGACTGTCCACGTCTCACGTGGCGGCTATAGACTGTCCTGGTCTCACATGACGGCTGTAGACTGTCCACGTCTCACGTGGCGGCTGTAAACTGTCCTGGTCTCACATGGCGGCTGTAGACTGTCCACGTCTCACGTGGCGGCTGTAGACTGTCCAGGTCTCACTTGGTGACTGTAGACTGTCCTGGTCTCACATGACGGCTGTAGACTGTCCACGTCTCACGTGGCGGCTGTAGACTGTCCTGGTCTCACATGACGGCTGTAGACTGTCCACGTCTCACGTGGCGGCTGTAGACTGTCCAGGTCTCACATGACGGCTGTAGACTGTCCTGGTCTCACATGGCGGCTGTAGACTGTCCAGGTCTCACATGGCGGCTGTAGACTGTCCTGGTCTCACATGGCGGCTGTAGACTGTCCGGGTCTCACATGGCGGCTGTAGACTGTCCTGGTCTCACATGGCGGCTGTAGACTGTCCAGGTCTCACATGGCGGCTGTAGACTGTCCGGGTCTCACATGGTGACTGTAAACTATCCACGTCTCACACCACTAAATAGTACTAGAATTACAGAATCTAAAATTACAAAACACAACTACTACAACAATGCATTTTAGTGGCAGTCGTGCACGTGTCGTTTCCGAACCCTTCACAAGATGCGCTTTGCACATTACGCGCAAGATGGAGTTCGATGCAAATAACAGTGGTGCCATATATGATGTACTAGGCACCAATCAATAAGATGAACGATGAATCATAATTTTGGACATCGGTGGCACGATGCAGTTGCTGAGCAGTATCCAGTCTTTAAGACTGCTCAAAGCGCTTTACACTTCACCCCTTGACAGACCTGTTCATTCCAAGGTCATTTCAACTTTTTCTCGAAAGCATCCAGTCACGCTGCAATTACTGCGCGAAGACAATTCGTTCACATATCCATAACTGTGTGTACTGCCAGGTACTCATTTATACAGCTGAGTGAACGGTGGCAACGTGGGATGATCAAACTTGCCAAAGGTTCGAAGCGATAGCAGTGGGATTTGAAACCGGGTTCTCTCGATTGAGAGTCCGGCCTTCCAACCGGTATGCTATCGCGCCCCACACATATGATGCGTAATGTTGAATAATTTGTGTTAACACCGTCCACTTCAAAATCTATTTTTTAGGCCAACCTCCCACTTCACACCTATTTCTGAAACCAACCTCCCACCTGCCACCAATGTCTGGATGAAGCTCCCATCTCCTACACGCACGCACGCACACACGCACGCACGCACGCACGCACGCACGCGAGGCATTTGAAATGCCCAAGAGACTCCCCGGATTGAGCAGGGACGGTGGCTGCAACCTCCCAGTCAACTACATGTACGAGGAAACTGTCCTGCGATCGTCGGTGGCCGCCTCAGGCCGGTTTACACGAGCGATTGATGGAGCGACACTCATCGTGTGCCATGACAAAACGCATATAAATGTTATGTGCTTGGCGATGCGAGGCGCGACTTTCGTCTGGCGCCAAATGTCACGATGAGTGCGGCAACACCCGCCGTTCGCACCGGTCACGCCGGTCGCTGATTGCAGGGTTCAGACCACAATGGAGAATTCCATTGGTGGCCATGTTAACGTTTTGTCTGATTATAAGAAAACGTGACCATCAAAAATTTTTAATTTTTTTCATAGCAACTGCCATCGTCTCATTGACATGCTAACCAATTTTATTTTTCAAAATCACTACCTCCAGCTCTTTTAAAACGCCCCGACGTGTGATGCCCATACATTTTTTTAACAAAAATAGCCATGTATTTATGCGCCCACTTGGCCCATAGCAGAAACATTCCTATTAATCCCTCCGCCTGTTAAACTCTCAAAAAATGCATTATTTCACAGCCAATAGCTTCTACAAACAAACCTGAGAATATGCCAGTTCTACTGCACTGATGCTATATCATATGAATTGTTTAAATTCACATTTCGCAATTTAATACGCCCTACATTCGTGTCAAACAATAAACAGGAAGGTCAACAGTGTCTTTACCCCTGCAATGCCAGAGGCGTAGTGACCCGGAGGCAATAGGGTTGAATTCGCATCCCGGCGCCGCGTCGGGGGGGGGGAATCGACGGTCAACTTAGAGGCTATTATTGTCGACATTTACTTACTCGCGCAGACCGTACTAAGGGCCGGGTCAAAGCCCGCGTACTAAGGGCCGGGTCAAAGCCCGCGTACTAAGGGCCGGGTCAAAGCCCGCGTACTAAGGGGCCGGGTCAAAGCCCGCGTACTAAGGGCCGGGTCAAAGCCCGCGTACTAAGGGGCCGGGTCAAAGCCCGCGTACTAAGGGCCGGGTCAAAGCCCGCGTACTAAGGGCCGGGTCAAAGCCCGCGTACTAAGGGCCGGGTCAAAGCCCGCGTACTAAGGGCCGGGTCAAAGCCCGCGTACTAAGGGCCGGGTCAAAGCCCGCGTACTAAGGGGCCGGGTCAAAGCCCGCGTACTAAGGGCCGGGTCAAAGCCCGCGTACTAAGGGCCGGGTCAAAGCCCGCGTACTAAGGGCCGGGTCAAAGCCCGCGTACTAAGGGGCCGGGTCAAAGCCCGCGTACTAAGGGGCCGGGTCAAAGCCCGCGTACTAAGGGCCGGGTCAAAGCCCGCGTACTAAGGGCCGGATCAAAGCCCGCGTACTAAGGGGCCGGGTCAAAGCCCGCGTACTAAGGGGCCGGGTCAAAGCCCGCGTACTAAGGGGCCGGGTCAAAGCCCACGTACTAAAGGGTGTGTAAATGCATTCGATGTATCAAATACCATTTAATAAATACATGCAAGTCATTTTCAAGCTGCACGGTAGCATGATCGGTTCGGTTGGCTCTGAGAGGAAACATAAAACATGCGTCGGGATGGGGGGGGGGCGCCATATTGTGTTTTGCACTGAGGCGCCGACAACCCTTACTACGTCACTGGCTGAGTGTCCACTGCGGCAGTCAATGGAATTGTGACTAATTTCAATTCCAGCGACGCAATCTACCCCACAAACTGGTCTCGCGTACAAGATAGCCAGGAATCAAAGTGTGCTTTCTACTGTGACGACTACGATTTATTACGAGTCTGGGTAATCAGTGAAATTAACTCTCAATGTTATTCAGCAAATAAGAGTTCACTTTTTCAACTTATACGAAGCATTCAAATAAACTTTAAACATCGATGATATTGACGCAGTCACATGAAAAAATAAAACGGATTTAATATTTAGCATCGTATTATCAACGAACAGGTGTCGCGCTCATCGTGACATTTCAGCAGCTCTTTGCGCGACTCGAAAGTCCCGCCTCCCATTGTCTTGTCGGGAATCTTCTGCTACCTGTATGCGTGCGTGCGCGCGCGTGCGTGCGTGCGTGCGTGCGTGCGTGCGCGCGTGCGTGCGCGCGTGCGCATACCACAGCGTCGTAATAAACTTTTTGCGACGTTGTCATCATATATTGGGTAGGGTGGAGGCAAGGATCTCCCTCGTGTTTCCAACATTATACGCGCCTGCTCTCTATCTCTGGTGGTTGAATGCAGCATGCTCTGCCCAAAACATCTATAAGCAGACAAAATAAACGGTTAGGAAAATATTGCAACGCTTGGAATGTTAGCCTGCTGTTCATAGGCCAGCCATGTGTTTAATTGGCAACTCTTATGAAATTGTGTTTTCTACGATTGTACCTAGTTACGTGAACTACGTCTACATACGTTATTTCGTACGGTGCAAATGCTTTGTGAAACCGGCAGTTGTACATGACTTAGGGTTCATGACGTAATCATGACGTGATCATGACGTAATCATTGACATTTACATTTCCCTGCCAAACCCTGACTGAGTAGTGCAAGTGTCATAGGCTCTAGCATTGGCTGCCTTTCCTTCCGTGTAACGCCGAGCAACTTGGCTTGTTTTATAATTTAGTGCCAGATGGAAAAATTAAGACACCTATATGGCATACAACTACTATTTCCAACTTTGTTGTCAAAGGTATTGTTTTTTAGACGGAGGAATTATATAAGGGATCGCAATTGTCACGAACACTCAGGTTGACAAGTCCCGCAACTGGGATTACCATACAACAACAGGAATTATGTATGCTAATGTAATTCACACTTAACGTAATCAAGTGCGTGGTGCGTCCGAGAGAAACGGGAAAGTACGTAGAGCCAAGCTGGGGATCAGTCGTCGTCGATATAGCGCCTTCTTCGTATGCGTTCAGACGGAATTAGAACGACAAAACGGCGCACCTTTCTTGGGTCGATTTGAGGCTTTAGCAGATACTTTCTAATTAAACGTATTCGTTCGTTATACCAGCCAATATGGATATCATCGACCCCATCAGAGCGATGCCAAAAGACAGAGGATGGGCGTGGATGTGCCTACTCGGTGAGTTTATGTCGCGTTATTATTATTTACAAGCTAACAAAACATGACCGGGCAAATGATGGAAAACGAAGAAGGTACGTTTGTACCAGTATTTCGCTGGCCCAACAAGTTTTGCAGTATTTCGTTGGCCTAAAAAGTTTTGCAGTTGATCCGCTTTAGTTAAAAAATAAAACTATTTTGTTGAACGCACGGACAATGAAGCAAACGTCAAGCAAGCGTTCGCTTAGAACACGTACATTTTCAGAACGTTCAAGTCAAACTGACATTTCTTCGACATTGACATTCCTACAAGACCATGATTATATTGACATTGTGCTGTGTAAGCACAGGGCGACACTCGTCTGAAGTGTGGTGCATAATTATGAGGATAAACCTGATTGCCGAGTGATACAGTTTACTCGCCTCACATCCTATTACCCTCTGCCGTCGTTGATCACGTGGGCTACACAGAAGCTATTCGCCATACATTACATTTTTTGTGTTGTGCACAGACACTGTGTGCATTTATGTAATACCTAAGATCAATTCTGCTGAAGACGCGAATGAAACGCCAACATGATTGTCACAAGTTCGAGAATATTTTTATTCATTTTGCGACAAAGAGGATAAAGCAGAACTATTCGTGAAGTCAGATGATTGCACGTTAAACAGTGGTAATCAACTAAACCATGCAATTAAACTTCGTAAACTGATTTTATTGTTTCAGAAATCGTATAAGAAATTTAAATACTCTTATATGATAAACAATTTTGTATTGCAGGCGGACTCTTGATGAATACGCTCATCCCGGGCGCCATATGGAAGTCTTTTGGAATAATATTCCTCGAGGTTAAAGCCAAGTACAGTGCGTCAGCAGCGGTCCTCTCCTGGACCTCGTCCATGGTCATGGCGTTGGCGTTGTTTATGGGTAAAGTTTATCATGGCAGTCTGATTTTGCAATACACACACCAACACCTCCTGATTTGGCAAATAATACATATGTCGCACACATAATCATATTTTGTCGATATACGTATAAATGATAGTGTCATTTTAATAAACGGTAACATATTTACACAAGTATTTTCTTGTTGTTGCTATTGTTCTGTTCTCATTGCCGTCTTGTCAAGTTGTTATTGTTCTGTTCTTATTGCCATCTTGTCAAGTTGTTATTGTTCTGTTCTTATTGCCGTCTTGTCAAGTTGTTATTGTTCTGTTCTTATTGCCATCTTGTCAAGTTGTTATTGTTCTGTTCTTATTGCCGTCTTGTCAAGTTGTTATTGTTCTGTTCTTATTGCCATCTTGTCAAGTTGCTATTGCTCTGCTCTCAATGCTGTCTTGTCAAGTTGTTATTGTTCTGTTCTTATTGCCGTCTTGTGAAGTTCTTATTGTTCTGTTCTTATTGCCTTCTTGTTAAGTTGTTATTGTTCTGCTCTTATTGCCGTCTTGTCAAGTTCTTATTATTCTGCTCTTATTGCCGTCTTGTCAAGTCGTTATTGTTCTGTTCTTATTGCCGTCTTGTCAAGTTGTTATTGTTCTGCTCTTATTACCGTCTTGTGAAGTTCTTATTGTTCTGTTCTTATTGCCGTCTTGTGAAGTTGTTATTGTTCTGCTCTTATTGCCGTCTTGTCAAGTTCTTATTGTTCTGCTCTTATTGCCGTCTTGTCAAGTTGTTATTGTTCTGTTCTTATTGCCGTCTTGTCAAGTTGTTATTGTTCTGCTCTTATTGCCGTCTTGTCAAGTTGTTATTGTTCTGTTCTTATTGCCGTCTTGTCAAGTTGTTATTGTTCTGTTCTTATTGCCGTCTTGTCAAGTTGTTATTGTTCTGCTCTTATTGCCGTCTTGTCAAGTTCTTATTGTTCTGTTCTTATTGCCGTCTTGTCAAGTTGTTATTGTTCTGTTCTTATTGCCGTCTTGTCAAGTTCTTATTGTTCTGCTCTTATTGCCGTCTTGTCAAGTTCTTATTGTTCTGTTCTTATTGCCGTCTTGTCAAGTTGTTATTGTTCTGCTCTTATTGCCGTCTTGTGAAGTTCTTATTGTTCTGCTCTTATTGCCGTCTTGTCAAGTTCTTATTGTTCTGCTCTTATTGCCGTCTTGTCAAGTTCTTATTGTTCTGCTCTTATTGCCGTCTTATGAAGTTGTTATTGTTCTGCTCTTATTGCCGTCTTGTCAAGTTCTTATTGTTCTGCTCTTATTGCCGTCTTGTCAAGTTGTTCTTATTCAGTTCTCATTGCCGTCTTGTCCAGTTGTTATTTTTGTGTTCTTATTGCCGTCTTATCAAGTTGTGATTGTTCTGTTCTTAATGCCATCTTGTCAAGTTGTTATTGTTCTGTTCTTATTGTCTTCTTGTCCAGTTGTTATTTTGTGTGTTCTTATTGTTGTTTTTCCAGTACACCTGATGTTACTTTTTATGTTTGTACCATTGACTTGATGTTTTCGTGTTCTTGCTGCTATTTTGTCTAGTTATTATTAGTTCGTGTTTTGCTGTAGTTATATCACATCGGTGTTTGTTATTAGTCTTGTTGCTGTTTTGTCCAATTGCTATTTTCACGTTCGTGCTACTGTCTTGTCCGTGTTCTTATTGTTATTTTGGTTTTGCTATTTTCTTCACACTCTTGCAACTGCCTTGTAGGTAATTTATATTTTCGTGCATTCCTGTTACCTGGTCTATGCGGCTATTTCTTTCGTATTCTAGCCGCACTATTATTTGTGCATTTTACTCTGATGTTATTATCTTCTTTCTTGTCTGCATGAGTTGTTGCTTCCTTCACACGCCGCTGTCTTTTCCAAGATGTAACTGTGTTCTTGCTGTCGCAATCGTTTTGTTGTGTTCGTGGTACTCTCATGTCTGTCAAATATTTTTTTCGTGTTCTTTATGCCAGAAACAATTATTATATACACCCACACTTGCGTACAGTGTCAATGTAATGTCATTGTCCGCCAGGTGCTCCGGCCAATGCATTGGCACGTCGCTTCTGCGCTCGCTGGCTGGTGGTAGCTGGAGGCTTGCTGGCCATGGCTGGCTTCGCACTCAGCAGTCTCGCTGGGAGTATGTGGGTCTTCTTCCTCACCTATGGCGTATGTATAGGTGTGTACTATTCCTCACCCCCAATATTGACGCAGGCAGCGCCTATTGTAATCATGGCAATGACTGGCTCGCCGCACCGGCTTCACCAATTGGTTGAACTATTCTAGCAAGTCACTTGCGTAGAAACTATTAAGTTTCATGTTTGTTAACATGCAACATGTCGCCGTGTTGCCACTCTACAATCCACACGGCTAAGGATATGATTCGAGGCGAATATCGTGCAACATGGAATTTCTTATGCTTAGTCTGTATTAACGGAACCGGAAGAAGTACTTATATACTGTCGAAAATAGGCTTCGGCGGGAACAAACCAACAGATAATTTTATAAAGACCATTAGAAGCATTTTTGGAAACTTGGGCTTAATTATATTTCTTATATGATCAATAGTATACAAATTAGAAGGGTTACTGAAGGTGTTTGTATTTTTTATGGCAAATCGGACGCCATTTTGTTTTATTATTTAGGTGGGATATTAAACTAACATGATTTATTGGAATCAGCACGTCCAAATCGTCATAAAAACACTAACATGTATTTTCACCGTACTGCTTATGACGATGATAACAACAACAACAACAACAACAACAGTAGATGTTGCTGTAGATGATAAGTGTATTTTGTCACCAGGGATCGGGACCGGGCTCGCCTACTCTCCCAGCATCGTTATAGTCGGCCAGTACTTCGAGAAGAAGCGAGCCTTCGCCAACGGAGTCTCCCTTGCTGGCAGTGGGATAGGATCTATGGCGATCCCGCCACTAATGGTGTACACCTTAGACACCTACGGTCTGGAAGGAACCCTGCTTATAATGGGCGGAATCACCCTGAACCTCTGCGTGTCCGGGATGTTGTTCCGGCCAGCAGAGTTCTATATGAGACGATACTGTTTGAAGTTGGAGAAAAGGCGCAGGATATGTTCGGCCGTGTTGAACACCGTCTCCGCGACCGGTAAAGTAACATATAAAGGAGACGGAGGATATGTTAATCCGATTGTGTTGGAGGACATATGTTTCGGTGAAGATGGTGTCACGAGCGCGCATGTACAGGATAAGATCGACAAACCAAGCAGGATTAAAGGGAATATCAGTGTCATACACATTGAAAATCATTTTACTGATGGCACGCACGTAGATCTCAACGACACATCGTCTGACAAGGTAAATCATCCTCGCAGACAACCGGTGTTCGAGTGCCGCCTCCTCACCAACCCTATCCTGCTCATCTACGCTATGTCACAGGCGGTCGCCGTCAGCAACTACATAGTGATGTTCACGACGGTCACACCACACGCCGAGCAGCTCGGCTTCACGCCCACCGGAGCAGCTTTGCTGGTCTCCATCATGGGCGTGGCAGACATCGTGTCTCGGGTCGGCGTTGGCGCGTTCGCCGACATGAATCTAGTCAAGAAGCAGCACATGTATCATGCGTCTCTGGCACTCAGCTGCCTCGTCTTCTGCGCGCTGCCGTCGCTGAAGACCTACTTGGCCGTATCGGTCGCCTGTGTGCTGTTCGCCGTGGCGGGAGGCGGATACTTCTCGCTGTTTCCGACGCTACTGGCCGACGCGTTGGGGATCGAGCGATTGTCTACAACATACGGAATGGCCGCCATATTTGTCGGCGCTGGAGTCCTCACCGTACCGACATTCATGGGTAGGTGTACGTGTACCTGGTCGCTTGAGGCAGCCCTGCATTCCCCCTGCCACTTAGTGGATACGAACAGGAGCACTGGAATCTTTGATTGTTTGGAAAGGACCATATTCCAATTCCGCGAATTCAACTCATATTTATTGAGGGATTCGCTGGTACACTACATCGACCATTTATTTAAGACACTTAATGCAATATTATATTACAAATCATTTAGTGGCTGAGGCGGGTTTAACAAGGACGTTTGGAGATAAATCTTCAAAAAGTAATTTTACATGTACAGTAAAAACTAACGAATTTTCGAAAGTCCGTGATCCTGATTGCCCAAGGGCTGCCCAACTCATCCATATCATATGTAGACGTTCTAAGGTAAATACATTATCATAGATTTAACAAGATTGAACAAGATTGCCATCCAAGGTAAAGGCCCAGATGGCAAGTGGAGAAGGAAGCCATTGGCTTATCGAGAGTCCAACATCTTTTCATCTATATGTAATCCGCCCTGTTAAGATATATATCAAGCTTGTTTTTAAACATGTACACAGCCAGCAGTTATGCAATCTGTAGATAATTTGTTCCATTCTTTTATTGTCTTCTGTGATGAGTATTTTCGGATATCCAATTTACACTGATCCCTTTCTAATGTTACCTCATGTCCTGTAGTCCTACAACATTTCTTGAGTGAGAAAAAATATTTATATCAATATTTTCATACCCATTCAATATCTTAAAGTCAATAATTTCAATTTGATCTCCTCTTAACCTCCTTGTCTCACGGGGTGTTAAACCACATTCTTTTAGGCGTCCTTCATAACTAAGGTCTCTCAGTTCTGGAATAATGTTAGATGCTTTCCTCTGTATTCGTCCATCCTTCTTACGATATGGTCTCCAAGCTTGTATACAGTATTCTAAATAAGGCCTAACTATTGCCTAATACAATTAGCTCTTTTTACTTGCATATTATATTTCTCCTAATCAACCCACGACTTTGATTACGCTTTGAAGTTGCAATACAACACTGCTCTGAAACGTTCATATCAGCACGTATTATTACTCCTAAGTCCTTTACTTTGCGGTAATATCTGGAATAGTATAACACATTTATTTATTTTACATCCAAGTGCCCGTGTCCTGTGTGTAGGCATTTACATTTCCCAAAATTGAGTAACGTGCCATTTTCAGACCATTTAACTAATTTGTCTAGATCGTTTTGTGCATGTTGTTTATCATCATTAACTTTCTAAACACGTTTGTGTCATCAGCAAGTCTCAGTATATATATATATATATATATATATATATATATATATATATATATATATATATATATATATATATATATATATATATATATATATATATATATATATATATATATATATATATATATATATATATATATATATGTATATATATTAAGAATAATAAAGGTCCTAATACTGATCTTTATGGTGCCCCACTCAAAACTGATTTCCAGTTTGAAACTTCCCCATCTAATACAACACACTGTCTTCTGTCAGTCAGCCATAGTTCTATCCAATCGATTAATACCAAGGCGTTTTAATTTAAGTAGTAGTCTTTGATGTGGCACTTTGTCGAAAGTTTTCTGAAAATCTAAGTAGATGACATCTACTTATCATCCCTCGTCTATCCACTTCTTCCAAAATACAAAACATATTTGTTAAGCATGACCTCGCTTTTAGGGATCCATGTTGAGATGGATTTTATGTCTAACAAGGAAGTCCAAAAATACACCCGATAAGAGTAATTAAACCGTTGTTTCTGTTTTTTTGCGTATTATTATTTTTTGCATATTGCAGGTAAATTACGAGACGTCACTGGGACTTGGGACACATCGTTCTACGCGTGTGGCGGTCTAATGGCGGCCGTCACCTTCCTCAACTTGTTGGTGCCGATAGCCACGAAAGCAGGACAGCGTTGGCTGAAGTTTAATTGATGCTTTGTAGGCAAGACAGGTTATTTATCTGACTATGCCTTTTATTTTGACTGGCTGATTTTAATTTGATGCCGAAATGCGTTTCATTATGATAACTGCTAAACAATGGATCATACGTTTCAATATTGTCCACTAATGAAATTGAAGGGACTCGGCTTATCATCTCCCACCTGTTTTGGTGGCTACCCGCCCACCCAAATTTGTGAGAGTCCAAATTTGCCCATAATTACCCGTAACTGCTCACTGCCGATCCCAAAGACACGCAGCGCGCTATCGCATTCACATATATACATTTCGAATTAAAGCAATTACCAGCTGTACGTGATTCGATATGTCACTTGTTTTGTCAGCCATTATGCTGTAATAAAACCGGTGGTCCGGTCATGGCCTGTACGGCCGACGTGGCTCCGACGTAAAATCAACACTGTCATCACACCTCAGATATGTACTGCCATGCTACTATCCATGTTGTGATTTTATATGCCATAAAATAAACATGATAAGTTTGAAACGTATTGTCCGTCATTTTCCTCCACGATCCTTGACAGTTTCGCGAGCACCATCCCTGCGCAGTTTCGCGGATCACCGTTGCCATTCCCGACTGCGCACCACCACCCCCGTTCTTTCCTCAGTAACATTAATTAATATCATGACAGGGGTGAATTTAGTAAATGGAACAGCAGCTACAACGTAAACAACAAATGGCAACCGACTGCATCGATAGAGAACACCGTCCCAACTTTGTATTTGGCCATGGCCGATTATTTGTGTTACTCCGCCACCTTCTTGGTGCGTATTGATATTAGTGTTGCGGAAATCGTAGTTCAATATGTTTGTGCTTTATTTTAAACAACAACAATCTTGAGATGTAAAGGTATTCAGAGTAAATTATACGCGTGTCTTTAATTCATTATCATTGTTTATTGTTATGCAACGTTTAGTCTTGAATTGTAATTCATGGTAGCTCTAGTAGTCGGTATAGTGCGCACGTGGGCATGCGTGCGTGCGTGTGTGCATGCGTGCGTGCGTGCGTGCGTATGTATGTATCTTAGCATTTTAGTCAAATGTACATGTTCTTGTACAAGATCTTACTCTGCATGATATATATTGTTATTAATTTGTCTTTGTTGATTCGTACCGCACCAAACCAGACTCATGTGGAACACACCTGATCGACCGAATGATAAAGAGGACATCTCAAACTTATTCGTGGTCGTTCGCACTCGAGACAACACCAAACGACTGTCGTAAAACACGTTGTTTATAAAAGCCGTCTAGCATGCAATACGTGCCGTGTTATTTTGAGTAATCGTGCTAATATCTTACATTTGGAGTGGCGACGAATAAAGGGAAAACCTGCAATTTATAAACAACAGCTATAAATAGTTGTGCTGCACATTACCTGTAAGTTACTTGGGATTTTTTATTGGTCCGGCAGTTAGTAGGAATCAACAAGTCCGACAAAATTCTTCATCATTCAGTTAGTGTGGAGTCGTCACCAAAGGGAGCGTTCGATAGCCAACATTCGCGCTGTGTCTATTAGTGGCGAGCAGAGTTATCAACATACAAAGCCAGGTAGGTAGCTAGTGATTGTGTGTGGCACGGTCCAGAAGAACTTTGTATTTTCAGTTTCCAGTTTGCAATAAAATAATTATGGAAAACAAACTATCATTTTCTTGGGATATATATATATATATATATATATATATATATATATATATATATATATATACAACATTTATAAACAACAGCTATAAATAGTTGTGCTGCACATTACCTGTAAGTTACTTGGGATTTTTTATTGGTCCGGCAGTTAGTAGGAATCAACAAGTCCGACAAAATTCTTCATCATTCAGTTAGTGTGGAGTCGTCACCAAAGGGAGCGTTCGATAGCCAACATTCGCGCTGTGTCTATTAGTGGCGAGCAGAGTTATCAACATACAAAGCCAGGTAGGTAGCTAGTGATTGTGTGTGGCACGGTCCAGAAGAACTTTGTATTTTCAGTTTCCAACCTATCATTTTCTTGGATATATATATATATATATATATATATATATATATATATATATATATATATATATATATATATATATATATATATATATATATATATATATATATATATATATATATATATATATATATATAATATATGTGTTTCGCTCGCCAATGATTATGTGTATATATATATATATATATATATATATATATATATATATATATATATATATATATCTTCATTTGGCGAGCGAATATTGCCAGACCATGACACTCGTAATCAGTCTTAGGATAATTATCTAACAGTATGTTTACAGTTAGACTAATATGTTTTTATTCGGCGAGCGAGTGTCTTAGGATATTGCCAGGCCACTCGGGGTCAGTCTAACGATAATTGTCTAACAGTACGTATGGCGCAGCCCATGACATTAAGATGCTGTTTGTTCAAAGATGTTTCACTGGTAAACCACTGGTGTGATATTCTTAATTGTAGTTGCATATGGTTATATCTTAGTTACTCCTATAGGTGCACAGGCTCCAAAACCATGATTTTTATTTCTCCTTAAACAAATTCAAACGTGTAATAACTGCGGATGGCCGATGCAATAACGAGACCAAGAGAGGCACATGCCAAAACAGCTTTCCAGAACACGAAAAACATTTAAACAAAAGCAGTCTATCACTTGGAGAAAGAAAACACATTCTATGATGCTACAAAGAGCCCATACACCTACACCGATATGATTCATGGTCACTGACTGAAAACTTACCAAAGATCATAGAACCAAGAGGAATGTTTCTAGCTTAGATTATCGTGGACATATATTCTAAGAACAGCTAACGATAAAAGAAAGATCATGTGCAAAATCAGAAAAGACAAGCATAATGTCTAGGTCACGTGATGAGAAAGAGAAAACTATAACATCTAGTGACAGCGGGAGAGATTGAGGGGGAAAGAGGCAGATGTCTACAAAGAATTAAAATCCTCGATGATCTAGCAGCCTGGCTTGGAAAGAGCCTAACAGTATTCGTGTACACAGCTCCCTGACGTGTGGTGTATATTTATTACTGACCCACTCAACACTATTTACTATCTGGCCGCCATTGTTATTACTCACCGCACGTGCTCACAACAGGTGGACTGATCAAACACGTACCAGACCGACCTTGAGTTCAAGATGAATTGTGCGGTAGCCGGCCGGACTAGTTAGCATACACATACACAATTTATAAATAAAATACACATTAAATGCAAATTGAGGCACTCAACAACATAACAAGTAAATACAACCAAATCAGAGCAAAATTATTAAAAGGTTTACCAACTATTTAATGTTAGAAACTCGCCAATTTTTTTTATTTGATATATCCCCTATATCTTCGAAGAAGAAGAAAACATGCATGACATATAACAAATGGGTTCACTGAAAACTCGGCGAGACACTACCGTCACGAACAGACACAACTGTCACGAATTAGGACAGTTTGGTCGTAAATTGGCCTAGGGTGTGAACAGGCCAACAAAGGGTGGATATTTATGAAGTGAGCGTTTTGGCGATTCAAGGAGACCGTTCATCTAACCAACCTCGTGTATTTATTTACGCACGCTCGAGTTTTACTGGGCAAATTAAGTCACCCTAATGTATACCATATTATTAAAGCGAAATAAAAGTAATATGTTTGGGGTAATGCACCTAAAATAGTTAATAAAAAACAAGCCATTTCCAACTACAATTAAACATATCACGCTAGGGGTTTTCTCAGGATTTTGTTTAAAAGTGGGAGATTCTAGTCATATCTCAACTACACTGGTGGCTGATATGTTTATTGGGCGACCAATAAGCGCCTGTCGGTTCTAAGAAATCGACTTCGGTGAAACACATAAAGTGCCTTCGACCGATATCAAAGACAGTCAGAAGCAACGCAAACCGTCAATCAAGCTAGCCAAGTCAGGTCAGAACGGGAGAAGTTTAGCAAACAAATGCCAAATATGCTGCATAAGTTGAGTTTAGACGCAAACAACATGGCCATATCCTATTGTTTAAGTAAATATAATTTACTTACTGAGTCACTGTCTTGAAATATATAAGTTCAAACTACAGGAATTAAAACTTTATTATAAATATGTACACATGAAATCACCAGTATATTTGCAAAACTTACCAATTTTTTTCTAAATAGAAATGTTCACAATATTAAAACACGAATACATGAAAATAATAGGACAAAACATTACTAATAAATAATACTTCGTAACACATAAGGAAAAAAATTAACACAGAGCTTATATGGATTTACTAGGTGTGTCAAAATGTGCTTTCTACAAAACTACAGAGAACAGTGCTCTATGCTAAATTGTTACATTTGTGGACATACTTAATAATTAAATTATAAAGTTTTTCATATTTCGTTATTTATGTTAACTTACGTATAAACTGTACTGTAATTAGTACGTCAGATGTAAACGTATGTATTTGCCAGATTAAAAATGTAGTCAATTTATGTACCCTTTGAGATTTTGTCATCATTTACTGATAAAATAACTTAAATATTTGGCAAACCTATTTTGGAAGTTATGCACTTGTGTTATTATTATTTTTCGAAAGTGCTTAAGTAACATAAATGAACTTTGTTGAAAATTATAATACTGGGTGTGGCTGCCACGAGAGTGACCAACAATGGTCTGAGTGGGAATCTCCCTGACCCCTTTTAAGTTTATCTACAACAAAATGATAGTCCATATTTAGGCTATTGTAATATCATTATGCTTCAGTTTTATTATATTTGTGTTGTACATGTCAGTTTACAATACATATGTTACTTGTTATTTATTAACACATGTTACTTGAGCTATGGATTTTCACTGTATTGACAATTCGCACTCGTGACGTAGGGCTATCTAACAATATGGCGCGTCCCATGGAGTTAAGATGCTTCGTGATTGTAACAAAGTTTTCCTAGTAAATCACTGGCGCAATATTCTTGATTGCTGTTACAAATGGGACCCCAAACCCTAAATTATGTTTCGCTTTAAAGAATATCACGGCGCCTAGATCTACATGATAAACCCTAGATCCTCCCTTGTTGGTGTTGTTGGTTGTCGTTGTTTGTCGACTGGGTTTCTTCGAATCACAATGTCTTCGCTATGGTGATTTTCGTATTTCGAGTCCACCTGCTGCCGTTTCGAAACGTTGGCAATTTCGTTCACGCCACATTGTCCGTGCAAGATACAGTAAAATCCATTGGTCCCTTCTACCTGGTGTCAGTAAAAGATCCCACACAGGGAATAAATGTGTAACCTACTGTGGATTTATTAACTGTAGAGAAGAAAAACGCTAAACCAAGCAACTACTGTGATTCGAGGAAATCCACTCTACAATTTTCCCTAATCTATCGTGTGCCAGTGTAATTTATAGGCCTCAAGATGCTGTTCAAAGTATGTCGCAGTCCAAAATAGGGGAATGTGGTCACGGAAGGCTTCTATTTTGTAGTAGAATGTAGTAGAAGATGTCACGTGCGCAATTGGGTCATATGCACTAATTGCTCGAAATTAAGTGGCAGCAGCAAGTCTTAAATGGTGGGCGAGAAACAGTCGAAAATAAATGCATGGCAGGCCATCTAGTGACTGAGTGGAATCGACGTGTTGCGACTTTCTGTTCGCTCACACCCCCTCCGCCAGTTCCTAAATTAGCATGGTACATGTTAGCTATGTCCATACTAATTGAAGTTTACACAAGTTTATACGTTCAAAGTATTCTACACCTGCCTGTCAAATTCGCAGCGGTCATAGGGTGAAAAAAACATCTCTGAAAAAGGTTATAGATGCGTATGTTTAAATGCAAGGAGCATAGTAAATAAGAAAAACGAATTAAACTTTATGGTAGAAGATATTGACCCTCACATAATTGGTATAACTGAATCATGGGCCAACATAGATATAACAGATGCTGAATTAGGACTGACAGGATACGTAATGTTTAGGAAAGATCGAATAGGAAGAAGGGGCGGGGGAGTTATTTTATATGTTAAAGAATCTATTCAGGCTTATGAAATAAAACTAGAAAGGGAAGCAGATTGCGATGAAGATGTTTGGTGCAAAATTGTTTCAGGAAATTCAAAATTAACTATTGGATTAGTTTACCGAAGTCCAAACATAAACGAAGAGGACAACACAAAAATAAAAAACGCTATAAAGGAAGTTAGTAAAGGGGAATGTATCATAATTGGAGATTTTAACCATGGACACATACAATGTAATTCTCTAGAGAGCACAGGGATTGAGGATCAACAATTTCTATGTTTAATCCAGGATAGCTTTCTTACTCAGCACGTACTAGAACCAACCAGGGGAGAAAATGTATTATATATAGTTTTGTCATCACAAAAAGAATTAGTGGACAATGTAAACATATTTGAACAATTGGGTAATAGTGACCATAATCAAATACATTTTGACATCAATGTAAAATCAGAAAGTAAAAATAAGAAAACGTACAAGAGAAACTTCCACAAAGGTAACTACAAAGATATGAGAAAATACTTAGCAAAGCTAGATTGGAATAACATGCTGATGAATAAGACCGCAATTGAATGTTGGAATA
This sequence comes from Lamellibrachia satsuma, assembly GCA_033239005.1. Taxonomy (NCBI): domain Eukaryota; kingdom Metazoa; phylum Annelida; class Polychaeta; order Sabellida; family Siboglinidae; genus Lamellibrachia; species Lamellibrachia satsuma. Next base: position 785,724 of record BSQZ01000057.1, read on the forward strand.
TTCTAAAATATGAAATTGAGAGTATCATCGATAAATTTGTTCCCTTCCAAAAACAAGGAAAACGGTGTAGAAAGAAACACTTGTCAAAAGAGGCAATTAGAAAAATAATGCTAAAACAAACTATGTGGAGGGTTTATAGGCGTACCAGAAAGGAAGAAGACTATGCAAAATACAAAGAGGCACTTAATGCAGCTACAACTGAAATCATACAATCTAAAAAAAGCTATGAGCAAAAACTGGCATGTAACATAAAAATGACAGCAAGAGTTTTTATGCATATGTCAGGAGTAAACAAAACGTACAAGACAAGGTTGGACCTCTAGAAGACAGTGCTGGAAATATAATATTATCACAGGGGTTTTTAATGGCGGAAGACCTAAATGGTTGCTTCAGTTCAGTGTTTACCAAAGAAGATATTAGTTCATTACCAGTTGCTGATGCTAAATTTCAGGTGGCTAAATCTGACTATTTAGGTCCGTTAGTTGTAACTCCAGAATTGGTAGCTAAGAAAATAAAGGCAATGAAGGATATCAAATCACCGGGAGTGGATGGGATTCCTCCAAAATTACTAATGGAAACAGTAGAACAAATCAGTATACCACTTGCAAGAGTATTCAACTTGTCATTAAAAGAGGGAGTTGTTCCGTTTGAATGGAAAGAAGCAAACATCATACCATTATTTAAAAAGGGTTCGAGAAATAAGTCAGAGAATTACAGACCAGTGAGTTTAACGTCAGTGATTTGTAAATTGTTAGAAAGGTTAATTAAATACCATATGGTGGACTTCCTCGTTAAGCATAAATTATAACATTTATCTCAACATGGATTCCTTAAAGCGAGGTCATGCTTAACAAATATGTCGTGTTTTTTGGAAGAAATCGCTAAGTGGATAGACGTGGGATCGCCAGTAGATATTATCTACTTAGATTTTCAGAAAGCTTTTGACAAAGTGCCACATCAAAGATTACTACTTAAATTAAAAGCCCATGGCATCGGGGATAGCATAACTGACTGGATAGAACAATGGCTGAATGACAGAAGACATCGAGTTGTAGTAGATGGAGAAGTTTCAAATTGGAAATCGGTTTTGAGTGGGGTACTTCAAGGATCAGTATTAGGAGCTATATTATTCTTAATTTATATCAATGACTTGGACGACAGTATAACAAGTAACGTACTGAAATTTGCGGATGACACAAAACTGTTTAGGAAGGTTAATACTGATGGTGATAAACAGCATTTACAAAACGATCTAGACAGATTAGTGAAATGGTCTGAGAAATGGCAGATGCTGTTCAATTTTGGGAAATGTAAATGCCTACATACAGGACATGGGAACTTGAATGTAAACTATAAAATGGGAGATACTGTTCTGGGTACTGCTGTAAAAGAAAAGGACTTAGGAGTTACAATAAGCGCTGATATGGAAGTTTCAGAGCAGTGTGGTATTGCAGCTTCAAAGGGTAATCAAATTCTTGGATTGATTAGAAGAAACATAACATACAAGGGAAAAAAGTTAATTATACCTCTTTATAAAGCAATAGTTAGACCTCATTTAGAATATATACTGTATACAAGCATGGAGACCATATCGTAAGAAGGATATAGGTACGCTTGAACGCATACAAAGGAAGCAACTAAAATGATTCCAGAACTTAGAGACCTTAGTTATGAAGAACGCCTGAAAAAATGTGGTTTAACAACTCTAGAGACAAGGAGGTTAAGAGGAGATCAGATTGAAGTTTTTAAGATATTGAATGGGTATGAAAATATTGATAGAAATATGTTTTTATCACTCCAGAAGGATAGCAGAACTAGAGGACATGAGGTAAAATTAGTAAAGGATCAATGTAGATTGGACATCAGGAAGCACTCGTTCTCACAGAGGACAATAAATGAATGGAACAAATTGTCTACAGATTGTGTAACTGCTAGCAGCGTGAATATGTTTAAAAACAAGGTTGACACATATCTCAGGAGGGCGGGTTATAAGTAGATGAACATTGTTGGACTCCCGATAAGCCAATGGCTTCCTTGTCCACTTGCCATCTGGGCCTTTGGCTTGGATGGCAAATCTTGTTAAATCTTGTTAAACTCGCTCTCTGTGCGAGCCAAGCGGGACTCACCGACACTGCGATCTCACACCAGAAAGGTCACTATTAATCAATTGGAATGTTTCTCAAACATGCTAGATTTAGATGACCTCCAGTGACACGTACACTACGTCTCAGTCGATCGTTAGTTGTTTGGGCGCTCAACAACCATATGTGACACATATGTGAAGTGAAGCTAAACATTCGTTCTGAATAAACTTGTAAATTATCAAGATCTGGTTTACGAAAACAGCTGATAAGGCCTACATCGAGAAGAACAAGGGTAAGGTAAAACATTGATGTACTCTTTTTGAAATATGTGCTACATGCAGCCGACACTACGTCTTGTTTTAATGTTACTTTGAGGTAGATGGCTTATTAGGTTGACATTCAAATCAAATCATCAGCCTTAAAAGGCGCCATTTCAGAAGGCGCCGTTCAAAATGTTGCCGAAAACAGGTGAGTCTTGAGATGTTTTTTGAAAACATCAGCAGTACCGAACAACCACTGTTATATAGTATTTTGATCCTGAGGGGGGAGCAAAATTCTTTGTAGAATGTCGACCTCCGGGTCACTTTATTCCCGTACAAGAACGTGATCCACTATATAGTAAAATGAACTCCCTCCTAATTCATTTAAAGAGCTAGAATATTTTAGTTTTCTTGTTGCAAGGTGACATAACAGGTCACCCTTAAAACAATTTCAGGTGAAAAAGTAATACGTCCACCCATTTGACCTTTAATGTTTTGTGACTTAAAAGGATTGCTCCTTGCTAGGATTAAGCATTTTCAATGTATTCACATTATTAAAACATTTTCATTTAAAATTAACCATCGATCTTATATATAAGGTACAAGGGCATGCACATCGAGAACACAGAAGATTGTTAGGTTGAATTTCTACAACATATCCCGGACCCGGGTCAATGTTCTATGCAATGGGGATATGACCCGGGTCAATGTTCTATGCTATGGGGATATGACCCGGGTCAATGTTCTATGCTGTGGGGATATGACCCGGGTAAATGTTCTATACTGTGGGGATATGACCCGGGTCAATGTTCTATGCTATGGGGATATGACCCGGGTCAATGTTCTATGCTATGGGGATATGACCCGGGTCAATGTTCTATGTTATGGGGATATGACCCGGGTCAATGTTCTATACTGTGGGGATATGACCCGGGTCAATGTTCTATGCTGTAGGGATATGACCCGGGTCAATGTTCTATGCTATGGGGATATGACCCGGGTCAATGTTCTATGCTATGGGGATATGACCCGGGTCAATGTTCTATGCTATGGGGATATGACCCGGGTCAATGTTCTATGGTGTGGGGATATGACCCGGGTCAATGTTCTATGGTGTGGGGATATGACCCAGGTATATAGATATACTATGCCATGGGGAAAATTACCTCGCATACTTACCTTCCTTTAAAAGTGCAGTACTCTATTATGAAGTTGGGTTCATTATAAACATTATCTACAACATGGCCTATACAGTATATACAGTCACATTCCCATAGGAGGGGGATTATACCATTATATTATATTGTATTGACCACCGGGTCGTGTTATTACGCGGGTCAAAATACTAACTGATACTGGTTGTCCCAATTTCGCCTTCATCGTGGGACTTGAAGCATACAAACAGACATAATTGTTTATTGATCCATTTGTACATAATAGTACAGTAAATGTAATTAATACATTATAAACAATGCAATTTTGTGTAAATTAGGTATGTAAGCTGATATACAGTACAAATTGGATTTGGGAGACTCCTATTAAGATTAAATAAGTTGCTCTCATAGGAGCCACCCTGGAAAGCTTTCAATTCATTTATTGTATATTTCCGGTTGTATAAATTATATATATATATATATATATATATATATATATATATATATATATATCATAAATTTTTACAAATTGCTCACGGTTTGCTAAGTAACTCTTTAATAACTGTAATGCTGAGGATTCCAAACCATAATTTTGTAACTTTTTAAGAGCATTGTGTCATCAAGTGTATCGAATGCTTTTGATAAATCAAGAAATATAGTGATGGGTAATTGGTTGTTATCCAATTGTGTAGTGATCCTATCGACTATTTCTGAATATTCAGTTAAATGGTGGGGTCTGAAGCCGTATTGATTATGAGACCGTAGTTTTGTGTTAGTGAAATACATGAGTAATTGGTTATTAAAAATTCTTTTCAAGACTTTTGAAATAACATGCAGAAGGGTTATTGATGTATCATTTGTGAATAATGTGCTGGATATTCCATCAAAACCATAGTAGATTGAATTCACTAGATCGCATCGATCAAGTGGTTGATATCGTGTGCATGGCCACTCAGTGCTCGACATACAAGGAGTAAGATCTTGAACTGCATTCGTATTGCTATCAGCACACAATGCAGCGTCATAAGTAGTGGTGTCACGTGGCAGAATTTCGAGGCGCCATCCACCAATCCCCCCACACAGAATAAAAAAAATACGTAAATTCTATTTTCATGGAAACAACAGCGAAGTGACAGTCAAATGACGACCATCGACCAAATCAGTGCGATACCAAAAGACACAGGATGGGCGTGGATGTGCCTCATAGGTAAGATTCCCATAATCGCGTTTAGTGTGTGTAGCTTTTAGCTGTGTTTCAGTCAAATCAGTTTCGTTTCCCGACCGAACGACCGACATATGTAGTTCCTTATTTCCTCCCTTTGTGCATTCTCTCTTTGCCGTCTCTTTCGATTTCATTATTATTTTTTTTTGTCATATGGTATGTCCTTGGCTCCGTTATCTTTCTTCATCGTCTTCTGGTAGTTCCTTTGGTTCTATTAGTTACGTCATATTTCCGTCCTGCCTCCAGTCTCTCCAATAAGCACATTCGTTTCCCCCCTGGGCTTTTTCTGTGTAACCTTCCTTCTGTTGCCATCTTCCAAAGTCCTTCACCTCTCATGACGTGTCTTAGCCAGTGTTCTGTCTCTTCTTGATAATATCCATAATTGTTCTTGTCGAGTACATTTTCATTGAGTATTTTTCTGTCCAGCATATAATTTCCATCAAATCAAGTTGAAGTATGCTCAAGCTATGTGACTTGTGTTTTAGCAAATGTTTCATTGCAGGCGGGCTGTTGATGAACACAATTATGGCTGGTGGCATCTTCAAGACTTTCGGTGTCATATTTATAACAGTTGAAGCCAAATACGATGCTTCGGCTGCTTTCCTGTCGTGGACTCCGTCAATTGCTGTGTCACTTGCGTTCCTTATGGGTGAGTCTTACGATCTCTTGTTCGGATTTACACGTTATTTAAAAGATCTCGCAGACGTCTGTAATTATTATTATCATTTAAAATTAATTCTTCTTTTAGTTCGTAATAAAACAGTTTGTATTTATATTCATATTTAAATAGTTTTCCGCCATTCATTTATCTTTTCGTGTTAAAGGTTTTAGCACGTTTTTGCGGGAGCAAAGGAAACTCAGTCAAACGGTAAATCAGAACGGGATAAGTTTAGTAAACAAAGGCCAAAATATGTTGAATCAGTTAAACATAGACACAAACACCAAGGCCATATCCTATTTAGCAAGAATATAATTAGGTGTTTACAAATAGAGTTTCAAATAGTGAGCGACTGTTGTACGATTACACGCAGCCGTGACGCAGGGTTAAGGTTTTTCTAGCAAACCATTTGTAGGATATCCTTAATTGTAGTTTCAAATGGTTATGTTTGAGTAACTCTTATAGGTGCCAGGCTTGGGTTCAAATGCAAATGCATTTGTATTATTGGCATCCAAGACATTTGTATTTGAATCAAAGCATTTGCATTTACAATTTGGAAACCAAAACATTTGCATTTGCACTTGCATTTGATTAAAAAACCACTTGCATTTGCATTTAATGATAAATATATGCATCTAAATATGATATGTTTACGAAGTTCATAAACCTATTGTTGAACTTGCACATTTTTTTTCAATCTTGTCTTTGACTCCACTTCTTTTAGAGCAAGTCTTCAATACTATTACGTAACATGTGAATCCAGTTTAACACCGTCACATACAATGTGTGCTCACTGTTGACTCTGTGGACAGACTCTGTTGTGCAGTGAATGAACGGCTGGAAGCCTTGGATGTTTTGTTTGACATATGAAATGCTATGCAATTAACAATACTTTTAAAACAGAACTGTCCATTTGTGCATTTCAGTGGATCACATGTGCAAATCATTGCTGCTGACTATAACCTTTATGCTAACTGCCACATATCAATCACCATTCCCGACATTGATTTATTCAAGATGCCAGCATTATTTAAAAAACTTGCCTTTGCATTCGAATACTTGAATTTGCACTTGAATATTATAAAAACACATTCATTTGCATCATTTAAAACACGTGCATTTACATTTGAATAATATGAAAACATTTACATTTGCATCACTTCAAACACTTGCAGTTTCATTTGTGTTTGAATCATTCCAAACCCTTGCATTTGCATTAAAATGCAATAATGTCTCGGTGCATTTCCATATGAGTGATTTCAGAACATTTGCATTTGCATTTGAACCCAAGTCTGAAAGGTGCATAGGTCAAAAACCAGAACTTTTGTTTTCCTTTGGACAATATGAGTCTTTAAATGTTTCATCAGTGAGCTGAGAGGCGTGAGGTGTTTAATGTTCTAAGGCAGGTCGTTGAACAGTACACCTGCGTGTCGGTTAAAACAACGTTCACATTAATAATGACACTGTTCACCAGGTCCGTTGGCCAACGCGTTGGCGAGTCGCTTCTGTACCCGCTGGCTTGTGATAACCGGAGCATTTCTCGTCTCGACTGGTTACGTACTCAGCAGTCTTGCCGGAAGTCAATGGGTTTTCTTCTGCACCTACGGCATTTGCATCGGTTCGTACAACATCGTCACCGACATCGCAAATATTGACGCATATTTGATCATTCTTGTAATTTTAACAGTATAAATAATATGCGGACAGGTATTATTTGCTTCGTCTTAACAGTAAGCTATTTTGTCAAATCGTGGTATTTGCAGGGAAGATAGGACGATTTATACAATATAAAGAAACGAACATTATGGCCTGCAATCACTTGTATTTATTAACTGGATTTGGGGTGGAATGATGCTGTAGCAGCGAGTGTAACATCACTAGAACGAATGTATAATTAAAACAGCAACGATAAAGACATTTATTTCAATATTGGTGCGATATTAAGAAGAGGAAAGGTAGGGGTTAGTATGGATTACTAAAATTCGCGGATACGGCAATCTATGCATGACGTTGTCCACAGCCTTACATACATATGATTCACGTATATTTAGAAAATAATTCAAACGTTTCCTGTTGACATATAGGTTACTGGTTGCTACATTTAAATGGGGTTCATATGTACAGTCTATACCGTTGAATGCATTAGCTTAACCTGTTAAGATTGTCAGGCATCACATTCTACTTGTGTTATATGTGTCCTTCTTCTTCTTTGTAAAACAGGAGTCGGATCTAGCCTCGTGTATTCTCCCAGCATCGTTGTCGTCAACCAGTACTTCGAGAAAAAACGAGGCGTAGCCAACGGTATCTCCCTTGCTGGCAGTGGGATAGGATCTATAGCGATCCCGCCACTAATGGCGTACACCTTAGACACCTACGGTCTGGAAGGAACCCTGCTTATAATGGGCGGAATCACCCTGAACCTATGTGTGTGTGGAATGCTTTTTCGACCGGCAAAGTTCTACATGAGACGACATTGTTTAAAGTTGGAGAGACAGCGCAAGATACGTGCGGCCGTTTTGGATGGGGCGAAGGAACCACAGGGAAGTGGTTACGTCAAACATGAGACAGGAGATACTGGGGATGCAACGAATGGAGGATATGTTAATCCGATTGCTGTGGGTGACACCTGCCTTGATAAAGACACTGCCAGTGATCAGAGGTGTCCACATAAAGCAGACTCGCCACAAAAAGAGTCGCTGCCACGAAAAGAAGTTGACTCTGAAGACAGCGATGAAGTAAACGGCACGAATAAGGAACTAAATGATGTGGTGATCGTTCAACTTTGTGTCGAAGAATGCATTTCATATACAGACGCTCAGGCTAACGACAAAGACGATACGACCACGGAGCAGCTACGCAGCAGCGCCATTAGTACGGACTGCCCAATAAAGACCGATAATATGGGCGTTAGTGTTATAGATACTGATTACCAGTCCATTCATGATGCCCCATCTACTACAGATATCAACGGTACATCGAGCGATAACCAGCCTAGCAAACATCGCTTGATCGAGTGGCGCCTTCTCATCAACCCGGTTCTGGTCATCTATTCCTTGTCGATGGGGATGGCCGGAAGCACATACTTTGACTTTTTCATCATGGCGACACCGCACGCCGAACAGTTGGGCTTCTCTCGTGCGAAGGCAGCACTGCTCATTTCTATGATGGGTGCAGCCGATATGTTCTCGAGGGTTGCGACCGGCGTTTTCGCCGACTTGAACTTCGTCAGGAAGCGGCACATTTTCCACGCGTCTCTGGCGTTGAGCTCCGTCGTGTTTCTTGTACTGCCTTCGCTGAAGACATACTCCACCATAGCGATTGCTTGTGTGCTTTTCTCTGTGGCCGGGGGAGGTTACATATCGGTTCTTCCGACACTGCTAGCCGAAGAACTGGGAATAGAGCGCATACACACTACTTTCGGGATGTCTTCGTTGATTGTTGGTTGTGCAGACCTTGTCGTACCGGCAGTTATGGGTAGGTATACATCGATCCGTTAGAGGGCCGCACTCTTGACTAACTCGCCCGCACCGCTGGAACGATTCGTAAGCCTTCTCATACATTGCAAATGTTGAACAAAAAAGGAAACCCAGTGTTATGTGTAAGACACGATCATTACTGTGAGAATATGCTACCGCTCTTGCCAATAATCTGATGAGGATTCTACACTAAACAAACACAAACTTAGTTTTTGTTAAGTAAAGCCGCAATGTCGAAAAGTGCCGCATGATTTTATGCCGTGGATGTTCAGGTCGATATATATTAGTCGATCCTTAACAACAATATACAGAACACGTGTATTTCAAGATCACCTCAGCACAACATTAATAGATAGGCCTACACAGTGTCATTGATATTAAGTGACATTTAAAATTACATATGTAAAAGTTAGCCAGTTGCAAGCTAATAATGGTCTGGATACAGAAATGACGGTTGTCAACGACGGGACACTTTTTAAATCTCAATAACAATATGTAAAAAACTATTAAAAGAAATTAGAAACTGTGCCTAAAATCAGACCAGATACAAAATTAGCTGCTGAATTATGTGACCACCGATTATAAAGCTTCCAAATTGAATTTTCATGGTAGAGAATTACTCGTCCTCAGGGGAGGTTCAGGGTGTACGAACGAACCCCCTGTTTTGAGAGAATATCATTCCTGTAATTCCTGGCTGATTGAAAAAAAAACCCTACGACGGGCCAGCTTGAATTAACAAGGTTTAACAAGATTGCCATCCAAGTCAAGGCCCAGATGGCATGTGGACAAGGAAGCCTTTGGCTTATCGAGAGTCCCACATTTTTCATCTCTATATAACCCGCCTTCATCAGATATACGTCTACCTTGGTTTTAAACATATTCACGCTGCTAGCAACTACACAATCTGTAGATAATTTTTTCCATTCATTTATTTTCCTTTGTGAGATCGAATACTTCCTGATATTCAATCTACACTGACACCTTACTAATGTTACCTCATGTCCTCTAGTTCTTCTATCTTCCTTGAGTGAGAAAAAAAATTCTATCAATATTTTCATACCCATTCAATATCTTATGAACTTCAATCTGATCTCCTCTTAACCTCCTTGTCTCTAGAGTTGTTAAACCACAGGTGTTCTGTTAATTAAGTTCTCACCTTCTTAGGTGTATCTCAGTTCTGGACTAGTTTTAGTTGCTCTCTTCTGTATGCGTTCAAGTGTATATATATCCTTCTTACTATATGTTCTCCAAGCTTGTATGCAGTACTCTAAATGAGGTCTAATTATTGCTTTATAAAGAGGTATAGTTAGTTTTTCTCCTTGCATGTTATATTTCTCACAATGAACCCTAGAATGTGATTACCCTTTGAAACTGCTCTGAAACTTTCACATCAGCACTTATTGTTACTCCTAAGTCATTTACTTTTACAGTAGTACTATTGTGTAGTTTATATCCAGGTTCCCGTGTCCTGTATGTAATCATTTATATTTCCCAAACTTGAATAACATCTGTCATTTTTCAGACCATTTAACTAATTTGTCTAGATCGTTTTGTGAATGTTTTTTATTACCATGATTTCTAACCTATTTTAACACATTTGTGTCATCCGCAAATTTCAGTACATTGCTTGTTATATTATTGTCCAAGTCATTGATATATATTAAGAATAATAAAGGTCTCAATACTGATCCTTGTGGTACCCCACTCAAAACTGATTTCCAGTTTGAAACATCCTCATCTACTGCAACGCGCTGTCTTCTGTCAGCCAGCCATTGTTCTATCCAGTCGATTATGCCGTCCCCGTTACCAAGGGCCTTTAATTAAGTAGTAATCTTTCATGTGGCACTCTGTCAAAAGCTTTCTGAAAATCTAAGTGGATAATATCTACTGGTGATCCATCGTCTATCCACTTAGTAATTTCTTCAAACAAACATGACATACTTGTTAATCATGACCTCGCATTTGGGAATCCACGTTGAGATGGTTTTAGTAATTTATGCCTAGTAAGGAAGTCCACCATATGGTCTTTAATTAACCTTTATAATAATTTACAAATCACTGGTGTTAAACTCATTGGTCTGTAATTCTTTTTAAATAATGGTATGATGTTTGCTTCTTTACATTCAAAAGCAACTACTCCCTCTTTTAACGACAAGCAGTACACTCTTGCCAGTGGTATGTTATTTACTATCGTTCATTGCCTTTATTTTCTTAGTTACCATTTCTGAGATATAATTAACTGCCCTAAATTGTATTATTTAGCTCCTGCAATTTAGCATATGGAACTGGTAATGAACTAATATCCTCTTTGGTAAACAATGAACTGAAATAACCATTTAGGTCTTCCGTCATTAAAAAAACGTGTAATATTATATTTCCAGCACTGTCTTCTAGTGGTCCAACCTTGTCTCGTACGTTTTGTTTACTCTTGACATATGCATAAAACCCTTGCTGTCATTTTTGATCTTACGTGCAATTTTTTCTCATATCTTCTTTTAGATTGCCTAATTGCAGTCGTAGCTGCATATCCAAAGTGTGTTTAATTTACCTGGTAGAGGCGTACACGTGATGACGTCATCGTACACTTGAGGCAATTCGTAATTGCCCTCGTCTCTGTTGATTGGTGTTCTATGGCTTCCTTGATGTGCCGGATTCTTCGGTTGGGTTCCTTGTCTACGATTTTCACTCCCTACCAGTCTATGATGTGGTTTTTAGTTGTCGCGTGGTCTGTAAGGGCGGATTTATTTATGGTAGATATAAATATTTTTTTCCGCTCCTTGTGTATTTCTCTTTTTTCGTGTTGTCTACGTCCTTTCTGTGTTCCTCCAGTCGTGTTTTTAGTAGTCTTCCTGTCTCCCCAATGTACTCAGCACCACAGTTCTTGCATGGTATTTGGTACACCAGTTCACCCTGTTCTTGGTACACCAGTTCACCATGTTCTTAATACACTAGAAGCGGAAAAAAAGGATTGATGACTACCAATTCATAAACCAAATTCAAACCACTACTGCACCAAGATGGTGCAGATATGATGCGTCACTATGTCTTACCTTGCGAAACTCAGTCGTACTATTACGAGACACGTGGGTCGCGTTATTAGAGCATAGCATTCATTGAAACACAGCACTGCCTCATATTATTGAAAGCATTTGAGTCCATTTCTCTGCAGCAACAAAAACACCACATTGAGTGATATCCCATAAACATATTTGATGGACGAAATATGTTACTTAGTCCAATGTGTCCGTGTGTTGCAGGTAAATTGCGAGACATCACAGGGACATGGGACGGGTCGTTCTACGCGTGTGGCGGTCTAATGGCGGCCGTCAGCTTCCTCAACCTGTTGTTGCCGGTAGCTACGAAAGCAGGACAGAGTTGGATGAAGGTTAATTGACGGTTTATAGGCAAGAGAGGGCTATGCTTTTTATTTTGACTCGCTGATTTTAATTTGATACCAAAATGCGTTTGATTAAAATCACTGCTACCCAATGGATCATACATTTTAACATTGTCCACTAACGAAGGGTCTCAAATTATTCACCTCCCACAAATCCCCCCTGCCCTCCTATATTTGAAGCAAACCTCCTACCGTCTACTTCCTGTCACACGCATACACACGTGTTATGATTATAAATAGAATTAACAACTAGCTTTCATCCGATATTTTCTGAAAAAGAAGCAACAGTGACGCCCTCTTGAGAATGACTCAATTACCGACAGGTAGAAAAGTATGTTGGGTAAGCGACAAACACGCCAGTAAATCACTGTAAATAACTTCTTTTGTGGTTCCCCAAATACATCGCCAATTGGTAGATCAGAGGTCAGTGGTCGAAGGAGACGAATTAACATAGAAAGAGGCGAGTGCACATCGGCGCCTGGGAAGAGTCACTGTCCTGGGAGGAGTCACTGGCCTGGGAGGAGTATTTGGCCTGGGAGGAGTCACTGTCCTGGGAGGAGTCACTGCCAGACTCTCCCAAAATGAGCGTATTAATATATAGGTGCAATGCAGGTTTGCGAAAAATCCAACCCTGCACAATATACCCAAATTATTGCCAGTGTGCAGAAGCGTAGCAGTGCTGCCGAAAGTAATCTAACCCAACGAGCTGAGAAGCTGCCCGCGCTTGTATGCGTGCTAGTGTGCGTGCGTGCGTATGTATGTATCTTAGCATTTTAGTCAAATGTAAATGTTCTTGTGTATCTTATTCTGCATGATATACGCATATAAATAAAGTTTAGTATATTGTTATTAATTTGTCTTCGTTGATTCGTACCGCACCAAACCAGACTCGTGTGGAACCCACCTAATCAACTGAATGATAAAGTAGACATATCAAACCTATTCCTGATCTTTCGCACTCGAGACAAAACAAGACGATTGTCGTAAAACAAACTGTCGTTGTTTGTGAAAGCCGTACACAGTCCATCGGTCTAGCATGCGATACTTGTCGTGTTGTTTTGAGTAATCGTGATAACATCTTACATTTGGAGTGTTGACGAATAAATGGAAGACTTGCAATTCATATAAAGAACAGCTACGAATAGTTGTGCTGACATTACCTGTAAGTTACTGTGGATTTTTTTAATGGCCCAGTAGTTAGTAGGAGTCAACAAGTCCGGCAAAGTTCGTCATCATTCAGTTATTCGTGGAAATGTTCATCAAGTGTGTGTGTGTGTGTATATATATATATATATATATATATATATATATATATATATATATATATATATATATATATATATATATATATATATATATATATATATATATATATATATATAATGGCCCAGTAGTTAGTAGGAGTCAACAAGTCCGGCAAAGTTCGTCATCATTCAGTTATTCGTGGAAATGTTCATCAAGTGTGTATGTGTATATATATATATATATATGTATATATATATATATATATATATATATATATATATATATATATATATATATATATATATATATATAAACAACGTCAGTAAACATGTGTTCTCGCAATTGACGAAAGTTCGCGAGAGAGAATTTGAAAATTGAAAATGGCGATAGGTAAACAAACTGAAGAGACTAACAACGACAAGAGTGAGTGACGGAAACAACATCGATCTGTCCGGCACTCAATTAAAGAAGTCGGTAGTAAATGTGTCAAAATACAAGGTAACCGACGACAAAACCAGCGTTTTCGGTAAAGGATTAAACCTCGCGGTTACACCAGACAAGGTGTCGGTGGAGGAATTCATCATCGCTACGAAACAAACACGTCGATTGCTGCAAATCAGAGCAATTAAGATATCAGCTGGCTGGGATTGTGACAACAGTGAAACTACCGAAACCGAACATTAATAGGAAAGAGATGATTCTGCCTGCAGAAAAAGGAAAAACAATAATGATTATGGACATTGACGAGTATGAATAGAAAGTCACCACCATGTTATCATCCGATAAAACGTATGAGAATGAGATGAGAAAATGGAAGGAAGATAACAAAATCACAGAAGAACTGAGAACTGAGAATGCATTCCGAAAATTCACCAGCCAGACAACCCTGTCAGACTTATTGTAGAATATACAGGATCAATTGGGTACAATGTATCAAGATCCCTGGCAGGCCTACTAACTCATATTGTGGGTAAGACATCACACCACATAAAGAACTCGAAGCACTATTGTTATTATATTATGATCGAAAAAAGATGAGATGTTCCTATCACAAGACATTGTGTCTCTCTTCATCGACACCTCGATCAACGAGACACTGGATATCATCAAGAAACAAATAGAAGCTGACATAAAACTGAAACTACAGACAAATCTAAATGTGGATGACGTAATGGAGCTGCTGAAGTTCATCGTCACAACTACATATTTTAGCTTCTGGGGCAGCATTTGTCAGCAGAAGTTTGGCACAGCAATGGGAAGTCCGGTGTCACTTGTAATTGCAAATCTCTTCATGGAATGGCAGGAACAGCAAACTATTCTCACAGAACCAATAACTTGCAAACCAACATTATGGAAGAGATATGTGGATGATGTGATGGAAGTAACGAGGAAGGGATGTGAACAAGAACTGACACAGCATCTCAACAGCGTAGACACCACAGGTAGCATTAAGTTCACATACGAGGAAGAGAGCGACAACTGCTGCCCTTCCTGGACACACTTATGATACGAAAGGAAGATGGAACAGTGAAATTCCTAGTGTATCGGAAGAAGACGCATACAGAACAATATCTGAACTTCATGTCTTTCCATCCATTACACCAGAAACTAGGGGTCATCAAAACGTTACTGGATAGATGCAACAACATCGTATCAGAGTCAGAAGAGAGATAGAAAGAGGTGGAGCACATCACCAAAGCACTAGAAAGATGTGGGTTCCCAAGTAGGACCATAAAGAATGTGAAAGAAAAGCAATCTCAGAAGGAAACAAAACAAAGAAAAGAACAAAGAGAAATCCAATGGTATTATCACACTCCCGTATGTCGAAGGAGTAACAAAACCTATACAGTGGATTTAAAACACCATGAGATCGCTACATCTGTTAGACCTCATTAAAACATCAGGAGAATACTAGTGCATCCAAAGGACAAAGTGCAAGATAAAAAAGACAGACTATATATACCATATCCCTTGTAAGAGCTGTAACCACACATATATCGGCGAAACAGGGAGAACATATGGAACAAGACTAGAAGAACACAAGAAGGAGGTTGAAAACATCATAACCAGACAATTTACCAGGGAACAGAAGAGAGAGTCAACGGTGATAGAGCATAAATCTGCAATAACAGACCATGCACACAGAAACAATTGCATCATAGGCTGGGAGGGGGCAACAGTGATTGAGAGAGTGTAACAGAAAGGCAAAATGGATCAAAGGGGTCATATAGATTCGAAAGACAACTCCAGTCATGAATCGAGACGAGGGGGTATATAGATTGAGTCATGTATGGGACGGCCTGCTTTTATACTAGAACAGTTCAAAGTATTATTCACTTGCCTATCGAATTCACTGTGGACATTCCCGCTACATAGATAGGACCTATATAGATTTAACAAGATTTGCCATCAAAGCCAAAGTCCCAGATGACACGAGGACAAGGAAGCCATTGGCTTATCGAGAGTCCAACAATATTCATCTACGTGTAACCCGCCCTCCTGAGATAATATGTGTCAACGTTGTTTTTAAGCATATTCGCGCTGCTAGCAGTTATACAATCCGTAAACAATTTGTTCCATAGATTTATCGTCCTCTGTGAGAACGAGAACTTCCCGATATCCAATCTACATTGATCTAATTTTACCTCATGTCCTCTAGTTTTGCTATATTTCTTGAGTGACAGTAATATATTCATACCCATTTAATATTTTCAAAAACTTCAATATGATCTCCTCTTAACCTCCTTGTCTCTAGATTTGTTAAACCACATTCTTTCTTGCTCCCTGTGCGAGGCTAGCAGTGCTCACCGATACAGCGATCTCACACCAGATACAGCATGAATTATAATATACCTTTTACGCAATGTGCCTGCCTATGCACGACGGCTAGACTGCTCTTGTCACTAGTCTGTAATGCAGCAGAACGGTGTCAGGTAACAGGACGCTAACGGGTCACAGAACCTACCTCCTTATATGGTGTTACAGCACAAAGTGGCGACGCGTCATCAAATCACTGCTAGAGCGACCCAGCCAGCAGACGTCAATCACTGGCCGCTCACGGAAGCAGTGTACACATCGTTGCTCTTCTTTTTGCTTCATTTACAATCTGATTCTTTGATTCGTCAGACACCGTCTGCCCATCACGAGCGAATACTCTGAAAGCCGTGAGCTGTCAGGTGAGTCCTGAACTCGACGTTTGCAGTGGTGCAGTGTTAGCGCATTTGTGCGGTGATATAATACTTGTTCCCGATCACCCTTTGCTGATATAAGTATACTAAAGTTCTATACATGGTTCTCAGTCACGTCATCAAAATAACCCCCGCCTATCGACGGCAGCCATGATGTGTGTCAAGCGGGTCAATGGTGTGTGTCAAGCGGGTCAATGATGTGTGTCAAGCGGCTCAATGATGTGTGTCAAGCGGGTCAATGATGTGTGTCAAGCGGATCAATAGCGACCGCCATTGTTTCAATGAAAATTTAGTCCCACGCTTATTAATAAATCATGAATTCGTCTGTGTCTACATCGAATAAGAAAGTCAATTATGCAGAATCGTTAGATAGTATTATAAGGAGCCGGTATCAGGCCAAATCAGAGTTGATTAACGGTGAAGATCCGTACGAAACGCCGAAGAAAGAAGGAACGTTGACCCCGACAGCCTTCCTTTTATTTCATATCCTGACATCGTGAACTGTTGTGTTCACACCAAGAGTACAGACACATTGAGCGACTTAAAATCCTACAAACCGGTGGAAGCCTACAACCAATTTATTTGTGGTTGGGTGTCGGATGTGTGCAATCGTCATGTATACACACACATGCACGCACACGAGCACGCGCACGCACACGCACACGCACACGCACACGCGCACACACACACACACACACATACACACACACATGACGATTGCGCGACAGTGTCACACTAATAGTATATTTGTATATGCTATTTGTCAAAACGAAGGCCTACATCATAAATGAAAATGTTATAGTCTAACATTCTGTTCTTCGTTTTTCGTATATATATATATATATATATATATATATATATATATATATATATATATATATATATACATATATACGAAACGAAGAACAATATATATATATATATATATATAACAACAACATATATATATATATATATATATATATATATATATATATATACACATATATATATATATATATATATATATATATATATATATATATATATATATATATATATATATATATATATATATATATATATATATATATATATATATATATATATATATATATATTTCAATAGTCGCCTTCTCGCGACATACAACTGGCCGCCTGTTACTACACTTGCAGTAGTCGCCTTCTCGCGGCATACCACTGGCCGACCCTGGTTAGATCAGTCCTCAGCGAATATAATTATAGTCCACCAGTCAGTAAACATTACCGGCCTGTTATCTAACATAATGCCATTTTGTTATGACTACCGCCTAGTCTGGCTCAACAATAGGTATAGAAAACCTGTTACGTATCTATCACTACAGCTGTAATGTAAACATAACATAAAGGTTGTGGGTAAGATACATATCATGACAGTCGGACAGGGCCGGGGCTGACACGGCGGCTGAACCTAAGCCAGCTAAGATCGTAATCTTCGAATATTATTTCTTTTATGGGCGACTATGCTTACGGTACGTAAACAACATTCTGAAAGATATAAATTCATTATAATAAATAATAACGGAAACAACTTCGACGGAGTTTTTGTCACCCCTGCATCATCAGACCTGTTCGTGCACCCATTCACAAAACAAGTGTGAGGCATATCTATAATTGTGGTTGTGGGTAAGATACATACATACTAGAGGATTACTTGAAAGTACTATGACCGGTAGCGCCGTCTGGGTCTGCCCAAGTTGACCTTAGATGAATTGGTAGTAGCATAGGGCATTTTTGTTGCCAATTTTCTCTTCCCGTTCATGGTAACAAGTTTTCGAAGATAGACTAGTAGTAACATAGGAGACTTTCTGTTGCTATGGGAACCAGTTCGGGATATCTCGTGGGTTATTTATTTTGTTTGGGTTTCGAGTACGGCCTATTAACACGCTTTTAACACGTCTTTTCCTGCTAACGACCACTTTTCACTTACATACACACGCTCTATACTGTCTGTTCCGTGTCGGTTTGACAATGGACTGTGACCCCGCGCATGTGCATGTTGTTATCTTGGGGCATCGTTTTGTGCGCCGGTTACAATTGTTTGTGGACAGGGAATGAATTCACATTTGTGGCTTTTTTTCTGACGGCCACATTGTATTCCTCTAAGGACGGCTCGGTAACATGACGGCACGCCTGGAGCCTAACACTCATTATGTCGGCCGCATGTACAATGGTGTTGCTTTTCTTGACATAGTTACTATGACATCGCATCGGGTTACACGAACAACTTATACTCGGTTTTTGCTATCCAGATATTGTGTCAGCCAAGTGATAATTTTGGAGGTGTTACGCGGTGCACTCGCGGATACTTCCCCGTGGACGACGGATTTCAAAGAACGCATTGTGATGTATAACATGTTGCAGAAAGGCAGCATTGAGGCAGCCGGCCCGCTCCATTTACGCAGGATCCAGTTTAACCATCACCAGGACCTTGTGGAACACTGGCAACAATATTGGAAGCCGGACGCTGTCCACTTGAATGTACTCGATCTCTCAACATATTATAGGAAGCAATAAACCGCACATGTATGCGACCACGCAATGAACGCAATGAACCGCACAGCTGGGCGAGCGTACCTTTGCGCGTTGACATCAACTGTATGTTGTCATTTATGTACGTGGATCTATGCTTAAGTTATGTACCGGGAGTTACGTACCTTCTCCCGGTTGTCACGTGCTTCCAGGTTGCATTGTACACTATTATTGGCTGTGAGCAGACTATCACGTGATGGGGACCACCTAACTGTTGGCTTATTTTTTTGGCCCGCCAGGCTATCATCTCCCCCCACATCTGAACGGCTGCCTCCGCCCGGCTGTGTGAGTAAACCTGGGGATTGCCTGTTTGCTACGTGTCGACCCTCCGAATAAAGTATGTTTGTTTGTATGCTTCCTATCTGGGGGATCCTTCCTATCTTCCTATACGCCTGTACTCGAAATCGCAGGTCCCCCGAACAGTCTGGTGTTGTGGGGGGGGGGGTACGGCTGGTTTCTGGGCCCTACATGTATTACGCTTAGCTAGTTAATTATTGGCAATCCCCATCGACAGATATGTAAACTCATTGTTACTAGGAAAGGGGAATTGCTTTTAATATCTAGTTAGGTCGTCAGCAATGCCCATTGTCATGCATATCACTTTTTGCTGCATGTAATTAAAGGGCAACGCCATTTTACCAGCCATAATATGTGTTTGTTATATTGCTATATAAACTTAGCAGTGCGCAGCAGGCCTCACCAATACACACCATATCCAGCAACGACACTAGATGACGTGACGGTGCAGTGGGTGAAATGTCATTATTAATCAATTGGAATGTTTCTCAAGCATCTTAGATTTAAAAGACCTCCAATAACACGTACACTACGTCTCAACCGAGTGTTAGTTGCTCCACTACCATATGTGATAAATGTGAAGTGAAGCGAAACATTCGGTCAGAATAAATTCGTACATTATCACGATCTAGTTTACGAACACAGCTGCTAAGGCCTACATCGAGAAGAACAAGGGTAAGATAAAGCATTGATGTACTCCCTTTGAAATATGTGCTACTTGCAGGCGACATCAGGTCTTGTTTTGATGTTATTAGGTTGGCTTATTAGGTTGACTTCAAATCAAATCGGCCCCATTTTAAACATCTCCGTTTAAAATGTTGTTGAAAACAGGTGAGTCTTGAGATGTGTGTTGAAAACAGTGTCGGGCAACAATACCGATCGACCACTGTCATATAGTATTTTGGCCCTTGGGAGGGGGAGCAAAATTCTTTGTGGTATATCGACCTCCGGGTCACTTTATTCCCGTATAGGAACGTGATCCACTACATACCAACATTAACTCCCTCCTAATTTATTTAAATAAATATAATATTTTAGTTTTCTTGTTGCAAGATGACATAACAGGTCACCCTTATAACAATTTTGGGTGAAAAAGTGAAACGTCCACCAATGATTTGTCACTTAAAAGGATTGTTCCTAAACAATGTGTCCACATTATTTTTAAATTTACGTTTAAAATTAACCATCGACCTTTTAGATAAGGTACAAGGCATGTACACCAAGAACACAGAAGATTGTTAGGTTGAATTTCTATAATATGTCCCGAGTCAATATACTATGCTGTGGGGATATAACCCGGCTCAGTATATACTATGCCATGGGAGAAATTACCTCGCAGACTAACCTTCCTTTAAATGTGCAATACCCTATTATCAAGTTGGATTCATTATAAATAGTGTCTATTACAAGGCCTATATAAAAGATGTCACATTCCCATTGGAGGGGGATTATTATATTATATTATATTATATTATATTATATTATATTATATTATATTATATTATATTATATTATATTATATTATATTATATTATATTAACCATCAGATCGTTTTATTACGCGGGTGAAATACTAACCGACACCGGTTGTCCCAATTTCGCCTTGATCGTGGGACTTGAAGCAGATTGAGCTCACTAGATCGCATGAATCAAGTGGTTGATATCGAGTGAAGCATATACCGATGTGCATAGCCTTTCGGTGCTCGACGTCCGAGGAGTAAGATCTTGAAATCCATTCGTACTGCAGCGTGATCACAAGTGGTGTCACGTGGCAGAATTTCGAAGCGCCATAACAAATCATTCCGCCCAGTCCCCCATCCACACACACAATAAAAAAATACGTCAATTTTATTCTATTTTCATGAAAGCAACAGCGAAGTGACAGTCAAATGACGACCATCGACCAAATCAGAGCGATACCAAAAGACAGAGGATGGGCGTGGATGTGCCTCATAGGTAAGATTCTCATAGTCGCCTTTAGTGTGTGTAGCTTTTAGCAGTGTTTCAGTCAAATCAGATTCGTTTCCCGACCGAACGACCGACATATGTTGTTCCTTATTTCCTCCCTTCGTGCTTTCTCTCTTTGCCGTCTCTTTCGATTCCATTTTACATCGAATCGAGCAAACGCTTGCATGTTTCCCATGTTGCCCCAATATTGGGACCAAATAAACACCCACAACAAGTTAACAAAACGTACGAAAATCTAATATTTCTTCGTCGTCTTCCGTCATATGGTAGGTCTTTGGTTCTGTTGCGTCGTCAAGCGAAACCAAGGACCTACCATACGACATAATCTTCTACGTATGGTAGGTGCTTGGCTCCGTTATTTTCTCCATACTGTCTCCTGTCTTTCTCTTAGTTACGTCATATTTCCGTCCTGCCTCCAGTCTCTCCAATAAGCACATTCGTTTCCCCATGGCCTTTTTCTGTGTAACCTTCTTCTGTTGCCATCTTCCAAAGTCCTTCACTTCTCGTGACGTGTCCTAGCCAGTGTTCTGTCTCTTCTTGATAATGCCCATGATTTTTCTTTTCGTGTACATTTTCATTGAGTATTTTTGTGTCCAGCATATAATTTCCATCAAATCAAGTTGAAGTGTGCCCAAGCTATGTGACTTGTGTTTTAGCAAATGTTTCATTGCAGGCGGGCTGTTGATGAACACAATTATGGCTGGTGGCATCTTCAAGACTTTTGGTGTCATATTTACAACAGTTGAAGCCAAATACAATGCTTCGGCTGCTTTTCTGTCGTGGACTCCGTCAATTGCTGTGTCACTTGCGTTCCTTATGGGTGAGTCTTACGATCTCTTGTTCGGATTTACACGTTATTTAAAAGATCTCGCAGACGTCTGTAATTATAATTACCATTTTAAACTAATTCTTCTTTTAGTTCGTAATAAAACAGTTGCCAGATATTTAAGAAGTTTTCGGCCATTACTTTATCTTTTCGTGTTAAATGTTTTCCAGTCGGTGCACGTTTGCACGTTTTTGCGGAAGCAAAGGAAACTCAATCAAACAAGCTGCTAAATCAGAACGGGATTCGTTTAGTAAACAAAGGACAAAGTATGTTGCATTAGTTAAGCATACACGCAAACACCATGGCCATATCCTATTTGGCAAGAATAGGAATAGGATTTTACAAATAGAATTTCAAATGGTGAGCGAATGTTGTCAGATTACATGCAGCCGTGACGCAGGGTTAAGGTTTTTCCTAGTAAACCATTGGCGTAATATTCTTAATTGAAGTTTCAAATGGTTATGTTTGAGTAACTCTTATAGGTGCCAGGCTTGAGTTCAATTGCAAATGCTTTTGCATTTGTATTTTTTGAATCCAAGACATTTGCATTTGAATAAAAGCATTTCCATTTACAAGTTGGAAAACTAAACATTTGCATTTACACTTGCATTCGATTAAAACGCATTTAACAAGATTGCCATCCAAAACAACCAGTTCCAGATGGCAAGAGGACAAGGACGCCATTGGCTTATCGAGAGTCCAACAAATTTAGTACTTTCTCAAGTCCAGTCTACACTGTTCCTGAATTATTGCTGCTTTGTGTCCTCTGGTTCTATTGCCTTCTTTAAGTTTGAAGAACATATTCCTATCAACATCCTCATAACCGTTCACTTTTGTAAACACTTCTATTTGGTCTCCTCTTAGTCTCCTGGTATCTAGTGTTCCCAAACCACATTGTAATAAGCGACTTTCGTAACTAAGGTCTCTCAATTCTGCAATCATTTTAGATGCTCTTCGTTGTATTCTTTCTAGCTTGTCTATGTCTTTCTTACTATAAGGCCTCCATGCTTGTATGCAATATTCCAAATGTGGTCTAACTATTGCTTTGTAAAGGGGTACAATTAGCTGTTTATCCATATATGTGATAATTCTCCTAATTAGCCTTAGAATTTGATTTCCTTTCGAAGCAGCAATCCCACATTGCTCTGAAACTTTCATGTCAGCACTAAATGTTACTCCTAATTCCTTATCTTGTGTGGTTCTACCTAGTACAGCATCCCCCATTTTATATTCTTCATCCACGTTTCCATGTCCTATGTGTATACATTTACACTTCCCAAAATTGAATAACATTTGCCATTTTTTTACCATTTAACTAATTTATCGAGATCATCCTGTAAACTTTGTTTATCTGTATCATTAATAATCTTTCTGAATACTTTTGTATAATTTGCAAATGTCACTACTTTGCTAGATATGCCCTCTTCCAAATCATTTAATTTGAAATCTCACCATCTACGATTACTCTCAGTATTCTGTTTGTATGCCACTTTTATATCCAGTTGATTACATCATTACCTATACCATGAGCTTTTAGTTAAAGTAGCAATCTTTGATGTGGCACTTTATCGAAAGATTTCTGAAAATCAAAATAGACAACATCCACTGGTGACCTGTCATCTACCCACTTTGTAATTTCCTCCAAAAAAACATAAGAGATTGGTTCGACATGAACTTGCTTTTAGGAACCCAGGATGAGATGTATTTATTCATTTATGCTTTACAAGGAATTCCACCATGTGGTCTCTAATTAATGTTTCGAGTAATTTACATACAACTGATGTTAAGCTTATTGGTCTGTAATTTTCTGGCTTGTTCCCCGATCCCTTCTTAAATAGCGGCGCACTGTTTGCCTCTTTCCATTCTGAAGGAACTATTCCTTCTTCTAGTGACAAGTTAAACATTTTTGCAAGTGGTGTACTAATTTGCTCAATAATTTCCTTAAGCAGTTTTGGTGGTATCCCATAAACTCCAGGTGATTTATTATCTTTCATCTTCTTAATTTTCTTTGCTAACATTTCACGAGTTACAAATAACTGCCCTAAATGTTCTGATTTTTTGCCCTCAAATTTAATAAATGGAACTGGAGGTGAGCTGATATTTTCTGTGGTAAAAACTGAGCTGATATATTCATTCAGGACCTCTGCCATTTGAAACCCGTCTGAAATTAGGTTTCCACTGTTGTTTTCCAGTGGTTCGACCTTATCTCGAACTTTCTGTTTACTCCTTACATAAGCATAGCTACTCTTGCTGTCATTTTTATATTACCTGCCAATTTGTTTTCAAAGGTTCTTTTAGATTATCTAATTTCAGTTGTAGCTAGGTTAAGTGCCACTTTGTAGTTTGTGTAGTCTTCTACATTTCCATTGTGTTTATAGATCCTCCACAACATCTGTTTGTGAGCAATTTTTCTAATAGCCTCTTTTGACAGGTGTTTCTTCCTGGACTTTTCCCCTTGTTTTCTTAATGGAAAAAAATGTCTCAACAATCTCATATTTTAAACAATTCCAGCATTCTCTTGGTGTCTAGTTATTCAGCAAGTTATTCCAATCTATATTTGATAGATATGTTCTTATCTCTTTATATTTGCCTTTGATGAAGTTCCTCCGCCATTGTTTTTATATGTATTCCCTGTTTTTACTTTTGTATTAAAATGGATTCGGTTATGGTCACTTGAGTCCAAAGTTCCGTGTACTTTAACATTGTCAACTAATTAATGTTGACAAGACAACATTAAATCTAACACATTCCCAACTCTGGTTGGTTCCAAGATATGTTGAGTAAGGAACCGATCGTGTGCTAGAAGTAGAAACTGGTCGTCGTCACCTCCAACACTCTCTAATGATTCAATTTGTATATGGCCATGGTTAAAATCACCCATTGTAAACATTCCCCCTTGCTTGCCTCCCTTATCGCCTCTTGTTATTTTACATTTTCCACTTGTCCTATGTTAAGACTACGATAAACTACTCCTATTGTTAATGTTGAGTTCCTGGTAACTGTGTTACACCAAATTACTTCCTCACAATCTGCTTCACCTTTCAGTGTTATTTCATATGCTTGGATAGATTCTTTAATATATAAAATTACTCCACCTCCCCTTCTTTCTCGTCTATCCTTCCTAAACATTACATAGCCTGTCAGTGCTAACTCAGCATCTTTATTTGCCCATGATTCTGTGATGCCTATTACACGAGGATCAATATATGCTGCCATAATGTGTAATTCACTTTTTTATTTACTATGCTTATGGAATTTAAGCATACGCATTTAAGTTAATTTACATTTGATTAAAAACCACTTGCATTTGCATTTGATTAAAAAAACATTTGTATTTGCATTTGATTGATAAATATTTGCATCTAAATATAATATGTTTACGAAGTTCATAAACCAATTGTTGAACCTGCAAATTGGTTTTCTAATCTTGTCTTTGACTCCACTTCTTTTAGAGCAAGTCTTCAATACTATTTTGTAACCTGTGAATCCAGTTTAACACTATCACATACAATTTGTGCTCGCTATTGACTCTGTGGACAGACTCTGTTGTGCAGTGCATGAACGGCTGGAAGCCATGGATGTTTTGTTTGACCTATGAAAGGCCAAGCAATTAACAATTTTAAAACAGAGCTGTCCACTGGAGCATTTAAGTGGATCACATGTGCAAATCATTGCTGCTGACTATAACCACTTAAGCTAACTGCCACATATCAATCACCATTTCCGACATTGAGTTATTCAAGATGCCAGCATTCAAGCGTTCCAGTGTTATTGATCATTTAAAAAACTTGCCTTTGTATTTGAATAATTTAAGACACTTTAATTTGCATTTGAATATTATAAAAAACATAGGCATTTGCAGCATTTAAAACACTTGCATTTACATTTTAATAATATGAAAACACTTGCATTTACATTTGAATCAATTCAAAACTTGCAGTTGCATTTGAATTTGAATCATTCCAAACCCTTGCATTTACATTAAAATGCTATAATGTCTCAGTGCATTTGCATTTGAGTAATTTCAAACATTTGCATTTGCATTTAAATGCGCTGACTCGCATTTGAACACAAGCCTAAAAGGTGCATAGTACACCTGTCAGCTAAAACAACGTTCACATTAATAATGACACTGTTCACCAGGTCCGTTGGCCAACGCGTTGGCGAGTCGCTTCTGTACCCGCTGGCTGGTGATAACCGGGGCATTTATCGTCTCGACTGGCTACGTACTCAGCACTCTCGCCGGAAGTCAATGGGTTTTCTTCTGCACCTACGGCATTTGCATCGGTTCGTACAACATCGTCATTTATTTCAATATTGGTGCGATATTAAGAAAAGGAAAGGAAGGGGTTAGTATGGATTACTAAAATTCGCGGATATGGCAATCTATGCATGACGTTGTCCACAGCATTATATATATATGATTCATGTATATTTAAAAAATAGCTAAAACTTTTCCGGTTGACATATAGGTCACTGGTTGCTACATTTAAATGGGGTTCATATCTACTGTCTATACTGGTGAATGCATTAGTTAAGATTGTCAGGCATCACATTCTACTTGTGTTATATGTGTCCTTCTTCTTCTTTGTAAAACAGGAGTCGGATCTGGCCTGCTGTATTCTCCCAGCATCGTTGTCGTCAACCAGTACTTCGAGAAAAAACGAGGCGTAGCCAACGGAGTCTCCCTTGCTGGCAGTGGGATAGGATCTATGGCGATCCCGCCACTAATGGTGTACACCTTAGACACCTACGGTCTGGAAGGAACCCTGCTTATAATGGGCGGAATCACCCTGAACCTATGTGTGTGTGGAATGCTGTTTCGACCGGCAAAGTTCTACATGAGACGACATTGTTTAAAGTTGGAGAGACAGCGCAGGATACGTGCGGCCGTTTTGGATGGGGCGACGGAACCACAGGGAAGTGGATACGTCAAACATGAGACAGGAGATACTGAGGATGCAACGAATGGAGGATATGTTAATCCGATTGCTGTGGGCGACACCTGCCTTGATAAAGACACTGCCAGTGATCAGAGGTGTCCACATAAATCAGAATCGCCTCACAAAAAGTCGCTGCAACGAAAAGAAGTTGACTCTGAAGCCAGTGATGAAGTAAACGGCACGAATGAGGAACTAAATGATGTGGTGATCGTTCAACTTTGTGTCGGAGAATGCCGTTCATATACAGACGCTCAGGCTAACGACAAAGACGATACGACCACGGAGCAGCTACGCAGCAGCGCCATTAGTACGGACTGCCCAATAAAGACCGATAATATGGGCGTGAGTGTTATAGATACTGATTACCAGTCCATTCATGATGCCCCATCTACTACAGATATCAACGCTACATCGAGCGATAACCAGCCTAGCAAACATCCCTTGATCGAGTGGCGCCTTCTCACCAACCCGGTTCTGGTCATCTATTCCGTGTCGATGGGGATGGCCGGAAGCACATACTTTGACTTTTTCATCATGGCGACACCGCACGCCGAACAGTTGGGCTTCTCTCGTGCGAAGGCGGCACTGCTCATTTCTATGATGGGTGCAGCCGATATGTTCTCGAGAGTTGCGACCGGCGTTTTCGCCGACTTGAACTTCGTCAGGAAGCGGCACATTTTCCACGCGTCTCTGGCGTTGAGCTCCGTCGTGTTTCTTGTACTGCCTTCGCTGAAGACATACCCCACCATAGCGATTGCTTGTGTGCTTTTCTCTGTGGCCGGGGGAGGTTACATATCGGTTCTTCCGACACTGCTAGCCGAAGAACTGGGAATAGAGCGCATACGCACTACTTTCGGGATGTCTGTGTTGATTGTTGGTTGTGCAGACCTTGTCGTACCGGCAGTTATGGGTAGGTATACATCGATCCGTTAGAGGGCAGCACTCTTGACTAACTCGCCCGCACCGCTGGAACGATTCGTAAGCCTTCTCATACATTGCAAATGTTGAGCAAAAAAGGAAACCCAGTGTTATGTGTAAGACATGATCATTACTGTGAGAATATCCTACCGCTCTTGCCAAGAATCTGAGGGGATTCTACACTAAACAATCACAAACTTAGTTTTTGTTAAGTAAAGCCGCAATGTCGAAAAGTGCAGCATGATTTTATGCCGTGGATGTTCAGGTCAATATGTCTTAGTCGCTCCTTAAAATATACAGAACATTTGTATTTCAATATCACCACAGCGCAACATTAATAGATAGGCATACACAGTGTCATCGGTATTATGTGACATTAAAAATTATATATGTAAAAGTTAGCCAGTTGCAAGCTAATAATGGTCTGGATACAGTAATGAAGGTTGTCAACGATGGGACACTTTTTAAAGGGGAACTGAAGCAATTTTGTGTTATGCCGTATATTTAAATATATATTATCTAACTATGCATTAATGGTGACAGATACCTGCTAATTTATGAGATAAACTGAAAAACTAATTTTGTTCGAGACAAAAATCGACAAAATACATCACTGCGTATCGCCATCTTGTTGTCGAAACGAGTGGTTTGAGTCGCGTATATCTAATCAATATAAATTTTCGAATTTTTGCGATTTATTTCGTAAATAGGCATTCTGGAGCGAAAAAAAAGATATGGGTCTCTGTTATATATACAAGTGTTTACACACGACAAAATAGCGTTTTTGTTTGTTCCAAATAAAAAAGTTAAAGAAATTACAACAAAACACGCAAAAAATCGTCGAAAACGCCACACTTCTCGAACACACGAGACGCTAACCAACGAGAATATGCGATAACGGAATACCGGAACTATTTTTTACTTGTTGACAAGATGGATGCATCGCTTGTGACAGTTTTACCAGATCTGCTACTAGCGATTAGTTGTTTACTGAACTTCCGTAATAATTGTCTATCTTTGGAGAAATGGAAACCACAGACGAAGAGTTTAGTTCGACAGGCCACACGGAAACAACCGTTGACAGTCGTAAAGTGTCACCGAGTGTGCGAGTCACGCTCCAGACTCCAGGTCTGCTTCTCCTTTGTTGACGTTGGATTCAGGAAAAAATACAACAGCGCTTTGACTGTCAACGATTCCTGACTAGGTAATGTGATGTGGTGAACCTGTGGAAATTGCGTCCCGATGTCCTCGCACGTTTACGTTGAGTCATCATGCTGCGCCGAGGAAGCTACCATGCCTAGGGCTAGGCTATAGCTATGCAGCACCGTGTGCCCGACCGCGTTGTTGCTTGCATCACCGTACGAAGGCGAAGACGATGATTTTGTAGTGATATGCACAAACAGAGCGGTGCTAGATGTTGGCCTGCTGTCATTGCATGATTTGCGTGCCGACTCATTGATTCGCCCTATAGCTAACAGGTCAGTAATTCAATTGTTATCGAATCATTGCCATTTTAATAATCATATTTTTTCTGCAGATTTCTTTTACCTAGCCCGAGGGCGAGGTCCGAACTACAATGGCAATGCAAGCAGGCTTTTCTCTTTATTTTGTATCTAATCTAATGAAGTGTACCGTGACTGTATTTTAATATTGTGTTTGATTTTGTGTTGAATAACATTGATGACAATAATAACATGAGGGTTTATTTAATTAATTATGTGAATATATATATATTCTTAAATGTTACCATAATCGTGATTGTAATAATGATTGTAATCATGACTACATTAGTAATTGTGATTGCAATAATTACTGTAATCATGATTACATTAATATTCATACTTGTAATCACCCCTCTCTGTAGCACACCATAACGCCTTGTTGTTTGGTGCAATGTAATCATTTAAATAACAATAATTAACTACTGACAGTATGTAATGTTCACAGTTTTGTAACTATTATGGTAATTATGGAATTAGTGCTATCAACTAACCCTGACAAATTATATTTCAGGCTCAGCAAAGGCAAGACAAGTAATCCCATCCTGCGATGTGGGAAGGATCTGTGATGTCTATTCTGAACCGAATTGAATTGATGGAAAGTTTAGCTATGGAGATTGACCTGACACAGGTGAGTGTACTGATAGTCTTATATAGACAAATTGTGAGGCATCCACAGTATGCAGCAGGTCGAAAAACAACCTGGAAAACTACAAAAATTCCCACTAAAATATTAATAACTGAATGATGTGAATGCCTTCTTATCCATATCCCACTTCTGTCAACAAAAATGTTACCTGCAGCATCTTGCATGTCACTACACACAATTTATATTGAGACCAACATAAAATATATCAACAGTTTATTCACATAGAAAAACAGTTACCAAAGAAATAAGGCTAACTAGAACGACTAAACATTGACTAAAAACAGTGACTTCTACCACCGGGAAATACAACCTGGAACATGGATATCACAGTTACACACATCATTATTATGCCACAACATATCAAATATACTGGTAGTTTAGCTTAGGAAATAATTAATCTTTATAAAGCCAAGGCATTTTAACTGTTTCACCATCATCATCTGTACCTTTGGCAATAGACTACTTGTTTTGATTGGACAGTAAATGTAAACCAATCGTGTAACAATATTACTTGTTCTGACTGACAGTAAACGTACACCAGTCATGCATACCAATACACTACTTGTTCCTACCAACAGTAAATGTACACCAATGATCTCATTCTGGAATCTGCACCATTTCACTACTTCTTCTGACAGTAAATGAACACCAATTATGTGTATCCAAAATACTACTTGTTCTGACTGAATCTACTACTTGTTCCTACCGACAGCAAACGTAAACCAAGCGTCTCATTCTCTACCAAATACACTACTTGTACTGACAGTAAATGTACACCAATCATATGTATCAATACACTACTTGTTCTGACTGATAGTACTTGCACACCAACCATCTGTTCCAATACACTACTGGCACTAAATATACACCAATACACTACTTATTCTGACTGATAGTACATGTACACCTAACATATTCGATTCACCTTTCACTCATCCAGGGGTAGAAATCAGCACACTTTCCTCTGACAGACACCCCAGTATCCGAAAGACCTTGGCTGATAGATCAGACATGAGTACAACCTGTGTCACAGTTTATGGCTGTTTGGTGTGTGTGCAGGTGCAGAAAAGTGACATAAGTTTTTCTCACGAATGACAAACTTCTTCTCTTTCTCATAGGTGTCGGAGCTGCTTGAGTCACCCTCGGTTATGTTGCTGTTATCACATAGTGTGCATCGTCTGCACCAATGTCTTTATTCTCACTGAATCTGATGGAAGCTTCACATAGGAGTAGTCATGATCAACGTTCATTGGTGCAATAATTTCATCCGTGACTACAGCAGCATTCGCGAAGTGTTGCACTTGAAATATCGTTACCGGATCGATTTGCATTGCAGCATCAGTTGTATGTGGTGCCACAGCAGTAGTAGCAGTGATGGAACTAAAGGTGACATCCGTAATGTAAAGATTGACGGCATCACCCGTAGCGCTGGATGCTTCAAAACTAGTACCTGTACTTGTACGAACCAATGGTGAATCCTTCATCTGAAAAGATTACACATACAGTGACTTGAAAATTTTACAAAATTCATCTTTTGCATAATAAAAATGAATCACAATGTAAGAAACTTTCTCTTGTATATATTATTTTTAGAATATAAGAGTGCCAGTGTCATATAGAATGTATAAAGTAATCAACCACAGGGAAAAGCATTTTCCCTATGGAGCCATGTTAATTCAACCAATGGGTCTTTCACTGATCTCTTAATGTTTTTAATGAATCTGTTTGGTCAGTTTGACGAATGCCACTGGTAACATAACCAAACGCATGTAACCAAAATTTTAGCATCCTAGCTCCAAAATGCATTATCTTATCTAATCAACATTGCACTGTTTTCAATGGACCAGGGAGGTCAACATTCTATAAGGGGTCCAAATTCCATAACAAAATATGGACCCATAGGTACACTTTCTATGGGGTTCCTTATTTTATATCTGACACTCGATTTAGATAACATAATGCATGAATATTGTTATTGGACCAAATGCAGATCTATGCTTGTGACATCTTTACCTTATAAATGCTGCACGCACACACACACACATACCTGCCCACACGTATGTATGTATATATGTAAATATATATATAATTATTAGGTATTATACTGAAAGCATCTGCTAGATAGTATGGTGCATGGACAAAAGCCCCTCCCGACAAAAGCCCCACAGACATAAGTTTGTTTCAATTCAATTATACTGTTCATGATTGTTGCTGTAGTACACATAGACAAGATATTGTCATGAATATACTTCAGGCATGTGGTCAATTCCATTCCGGAATTGGAACTGACCCTCAATTCCAGTTCCGGAATTGGAATTGACTTCACATTTTTTTTATTGGAATTTTTTTCAGAAATTTATTTTTTGGGAATTGGAATTGATTTTGTTAGAATTATTGACTTGATACTGTTAATATTAACCCTTATATTTACTTATATTACTTTAAAAATCATATTTGTCTGCTATTAGCATGTCACCATGAATCTGGTAACAGCCAGAAAGATGTCAACATTACAGCATAGACACTCTACTCTGGTATTGAAACATTGTGACCAAGAACAATATAATCAAGCAGTTTGCATCAAAAAGAAATACTAAGTTACTGTAACAAACAGTAAAACAAAAATCAGACCATTCAGGCCTCATTTTCTTTCTCAGTGTACAAGGTTTATTTACAGAGATTGCCAATTAAGGGCACCTGCCTGCTCATTCCCTTTGTGTGAGAGAGGAAGCCTGCCCCACTTGAATGCAGCCCCTTGTTTATCCGAGCCTAATGTTCAGCCCACAAGTTTCCCATATTAAACACGTCACTGGTCACCTGTACAATGCTGTTACATGTGGCTGTAGGTTTTGCCCTTTGTAGTAATTAAAAATGTCTCCATGTAGAATACATGTTGGAGATTAGGATGTTGAAGACTCAAACTTTCCAGTAAATTTGATGAAATATCAATGATACCACAAATGATAGCGATATAAATCTGCCTCCTAGTATATTTGCTCCCCCCCGGACATCTGCCACTTTTTCTATGATAGTTGACAAGTGAAAATCAGTTTGCAGTTTTATCATTATTACTACAATAACATAACATTCAATGACAAGTCGAAGTCACTTTAGCCTAATGCAATGGCCTATCCCCTGGAGTGTGTATGAGATGATCTTGTCACCAGTTGTCTTCCAGGTATCATTGATAGTCAGATCAGTGGTGGAAGATGGGTTCTTGGGGTGACGCTTCCACAAACAGTGGTGGACAGTAACGAGTCAGAGATCAGCTGGTTTGGAGTGCCCCTGGTATTAGCTACCTTAGTTTTTAGGTCCTCACGGACCTTGGCAGCTTCTATCTGTGCCATGTCACCATCATGGTTGCAGGCAGTCTTGTTGATCACATTCTGGATCTGGAGATCAGATCAGTGACCACAGCACCCTTGCATGATCAGGATTGACGCTGGCTTCACTCCCAATTAAGAGTAATCTTTTTGGTCCCCCTTCTTGGTGTAGGAATGACACTCAAAACATAGCTTCTGACCTCCTCAAATGCTAGTAGTAATTTCCATGGTGAAGTTATATAAGTGAATTCTGACAACTCTGGCTTGTGCATCCAGTTTTACAGGAAAATGGAGTCACTCCAACTCTCCATGGTAAATGCAATTCAAAAAAACCTTGTTGAGATGGCTTCTTTCAAATATCCTCAATTGTCCTAACATGTCCAGGTCCTAATGTCACTGGCTTCTTCCACAATTGCATTAAAGATAATCCTTTGATTACAGGATCATCTCCAACTACATGAAGTAATTTACTTGGCTGATCTAGCACAAAGAACATTAATTGCAATTAGGATAATATATATCTTGAATTCATGTTCAGAAGTTAAAAAAACATTTCTTAAAAAACTTACAAATAATCCAGAAGCTACGGACAGGGGGCAAATGTCCAGATTTTGAATAAGGCAAGGGGCTAATGTCTGGGGGGCAAGTGACAAAGGGGCAAATGTCCGGAAGGGGGGGCAAATGACCTGGACCCGATATAAACAGGGGAAAGTGTTCAAAACTCAGATTAATGACCCAACTGTCCAGGGCTGTCCAAAATGTCTGGTTTTGTTAGCAAAAATCCAGGAGAGGTGTCGCAGCAGAAAGTACATATGAAATGGCTGGATGCCATTTAAAAGTTTTTTATGGCAAACCTGATGTGTGTGTGTGTGTGTGTGTGTGTGTGTGTGTGTGTGTGTGTGTGTGCGTGCGTGCGTGCGTGCGTGCGTGCGTGCGTGCGTGCGTGCGTGCGTGCGTGCGTGCGTGCGTGCGTGCGTGCGTGCGTGCGTGCGTGCGTGCGTGCGTGCATTTAACGAACAATAATTTTTTAATCATATCTAATTAAATATGATTGTGCACACGTGACAAATAAAACTGTGTTAAAACGAATTGCATTTGAATTTTTCTTTAGCCTAGCATTTTAACGGTTGGAATTGATTTTTTGCAAGGTGGAATTAGAACTGATTTTTTGGAATTGACAAAACAGAATTGACCCCATGCCTGATATACTTCCTTCATATGTATAGCTTGTACTAATACTATTGTGGGTTGCCGACAGTTGCCCCCTCCCCCCACGATATTCATTACAGTGTTATCAGTTGACTTAGAATAAAATTTAATTAATACATCTCTATGAACTTCCGGTTATTACATGTGAGGTTTAATCTGATCAATAAAGCAAATTAATTTTATATAATTTTGCCTTATTCTCAAGTCACAAGAATTCAGACAGAAATTGTAAAGTGTCATTATAGAAAGCAGACATGTAATCTGACAGTGTTCAACTGGGTAGATGATGATGCCATAGTTAGTTTCCTTTCAAGCTAGACATTGCATGGGTGAAATGCATTTTACTTAAACATTTAAATACTTTTTAAAAGTTTTTGTAACTGCATTTGCACTTAATCACAATGAAAGTAGTTGTATATTTTAAATATTTCCATAAAGAATTTGAAATGTAAACAGCAACAGTAGGCTTCTGTTGCACTATAGTCTATTCTGTCTTTTGGTCGTGTTTCTCCCATGCATCTAACCCCCCCCCCCCCCCGAGGTATAGCCTTACGCCTGCCGCTTGCTCTCTAGGCATTTAGAACACAGGAGTATGAAACTTATTATGACTGTCAATAAATAATATAAAATTATTTTCTTGAATAATTTTGCCTAGTACATACGCCATGGCCCATGTTATAAGGCTGCAGTATATCCTGTAGCACTTACTGAGTTATTGTTATTGTTTTGAGTACGGCCACGTGTTGACGACGGTACGGTACGTCTGATCACGTCGAAAATAAATCGGCGGATTGGAAAACACTCGTAATTATATCAAACTATTAACACTTACTCGCACTTTATTGTATTCATACATTTCGATTTACTGTGGGTCATATATATGCTGACGTTGAAGCACAGCTGTGCTTATTGGGGTGGAACTATATTGTAATCGTAGTGATAAGTCACAATGGTAACGGTAATCCAATTTACGAACCTGGTTTCGGCTCGTCGCTTCCTGCGCATCGCTCTGCCCTCTGATATCTGACGTTTCCTTGTCGCAGAATAGTCTGTAGATGCATGGTCACATGCGGAAAAAAAGATCTACGATGGAACGGTGTCTTTGACCAAGAATGACATCTTGATGCTCACCGTCTGTCCATGCTCATCACATAGTCTTTTGTCTTGTAATCTGCATCGGAAAAGTGGTCACTCGCAGAGCCTGCGGCTGGCGGACACGGCAATTTCCGCATTTGCAACCACCTTTTCCGCTGCAAATTCTTCCTCGGAAGTCGATCAAAAGTTTTTTCCTTGCATTTGTAGTACTAGTTGATATGTCCAGGAGCCATTCAGTGCACACCAGATTTCTTTTTATTCGATTTTCCATGCGTTTCGGCCGTTTTTCCGAGAGGTTTTTACTGTGTGAACGCCGTGCCAGGAGCTCGTACTCAAACCACTCTGCCGCTGAGCCCCCCGCAGAGCAATATGGCGCCGCCCAGCGAAGATAATGGCAAAGTTAAAAAGGATATTACAAAATTACCGTAGCGTTGCGCCCATCATATAAGGGTGATATTTTATCTGTAGATGGTATGTTATTATGTTTGGGCTATGGTTGTTCGAGTGCTTCACCCCTCCTTTAAATCTCAATAACAATATGTAAAAAAAAATTTTGTTTAATTAGATACTGTCTAAAATCAGATCAGATACAAAATTAGCTGCTGAATTATGTGACCACCGATTATAAAGCTTCCAAAGTGAATTTTCATGGTAGATAATTAACAGTCCTCCGGGGAGGTTCAGGGTGTTCGAACGAACCGCCTTTTTTGAGAGAATACCTTTATTTGTAATGTTTTTAAAGAAATCATTCCTGACATTCCTGACTGATTGTGTACGTCCGAACCCCCTCCCATTCAAAACATGCGACGACGGGCCAGCATGATTTAACAAGATTTAACAAGATTGCCATCCAAGTCAAGGCCCAGATGGCAAGTGGACAAGAAAGCCGTTGGCTTATTGAGAGACCAACATTTTTAATCTATGTGTAACCCGCCTCCTGAGATATATGTCAACCTTTTATTTAACATATTCATGCTGCTAGCAACTACACAATCTGTAGATAATTTGTTCCATTCATTTATTGTCCTCTGTTAAATCGAATAATTCCTGATATCCAATCTACACTGACCCTTACTAATGTTACCTCATGTCCTCTAGTTCTTCTATCTTCCTTGAATGAGAACAAATATTTCTAACAATATTTTCATACCCATTCAATATGTAATGAACTTCAATCTGATCTCCTCTTAACCTCCCCTTCTTCCTATTCGATCCCTCCTAAACATTACGTATTCTGTCAATCCTAATTCGGCATCTGATATGTCTTTGTTGGCCCATGATTCGGTTTTACTAATTATGTGAGGGTCAGTATTTTCTACCATAATGTCTAATTCGTTTTTCTTATCTACTCTGCTCCTTGCGTTTAAACATACGCATTTATAACCAGCTTCATTACTATTTTCCGAACAATGTGTTACTGGTTTGTGTGTGTTTGTGGTCTCTTGTCCTGTTTGAAGCACCTCTAAGTAACCACCTTGCGCTTCCAGAGTAAATAATGTTTGCTACCAAAAATATTTTTCATGCTACACATGCCACTGTCTACTGCTGCTGAGAGTTCCCCGCAAACACAGCTGCACCCTTTCCATTTAGATGAAGCCCATCCCTCATGTACATATCATTCCCCCCAACAAAACATCCCCACAATTCCAACTTTCTCTTCCCTACATAGCTGCTGAACTAGCGTGTTAATTGCCATACTCTGGCAATTTCGATATCCCTGAACTCTACTTTCCATTACTGAT
The DNA here is from genome assembly GCA_033239005.1 of Lamellibrachia satsuma. NCBI lineage: Eukaryota > Metazoa > Annelida > Polychaeta > Sabellida > Siboglinidae > Lamellibrachia > Lamellibrachia satsuma. Next base: position 823,425 of record BSQZ01000057.1, read on the forward strand.
AAAATCCCTGACAAAATCATCTGCTCAATTCGCGTCTGCTTAAGTGTTCTGACTAACTGCCTGTATTTCCTAACTATGGCAGTTGTAACCTCCCTCTCCGCGTTACTAGTCCCTACGTGTGCTAAAATAGATCCTCCCTTGATCGCACCCATGATATTTCCACCCTCTCTGTGAAAGCCTCTATTTTGTCCCTGGAAAGCAAACCACCATGTCGTCCCCTTGTTTGGCGCTCTGTCAGTCTTCCTAACTATCGAGTCCCACACAAACACTCTCGCTCTCCTTCTCACCTCTTCTATTACTGCCTCAGGGTACCTCATGCGTTGGATCCCTTCTGTCAAATTCTGTCCCGCAGTCGTGTCAACTGGCAGCATGTTGTCCATCTCCCTCTCGCCCTTCAACATGTCACCTATCCCTCAAGTATCTTGGCTACTTGTGCTCGTGACGTCTTCACTCCTGATGCCTTCCCTCCCGTCTCCCTCGCTCCCGTCGCCTTCCCTTGTGTCTCCTTCCCTCCCGCATGCTTATGATCCTTCACCTTCCCCCACCTTATCATCCACTGCCCCAGCCCCCCCCACCACCGGAACCACTGGCACAACGGTGGGGTGGGTCGTGGTGGTGGTGTGGGTCGCGGTGGTCGTGTGTGGGTCGTGGTGGTCGTGTGGGTCGTGGTGGTCGTGTGGGTCGTGGTGGTCGTGTGGGTCGTGGTGGTCGTGTGTGGGTCGTGGTGGTCGTGTGTGGGTCGTGGTGGTCGTGCGTGGGTCGTGGTGGTCGTGTGGATCGCGGTGGTCGTGTGGGTCGCGGTGGTCGTGTGGGGCTCGGTGGTCGTGTGTGGGTCGTGGTGGTCGTGTGGGTCGTGGTGGTCGTGTGGGTCGCGGTGGTCGTGTGGGGCTCGGTGGTCGTGTGGGGCTCGGTGGTCGTGTGTGGGTCGTGGTGGTCGTGTGGGTCGTGGTGGTCGTGTGGTAGAGCGTCGGGCTGTCGGTCGAAGGGACCGGGTTTCGAAACCACCTCCGCCGTTTCGTAGGTTCGGCAATTTCGTTTAGCCCACTTTGCCTGTGTCTTTCGAAAGAGACAGTAAAACCGTTGGTCCCTTCTATTTGGTGTCTATGCAAGAGGAAGTAAAAGATCCCACGCTGGGAAATGGGAGAAACCTGTGATGGACTCACTAGCTCTAGAGAAGGACACTCTTAAAAACCAGAATCATCACACTGGAAATAAATGTACTTACATTTTACTGTGTTATCCTCGGTATCGTTGAATACCTAAAAAATAAACCAATCGATCAATCAATCAATTAATCAAACAAACCCACCTCTTCCCTTCCCACAAATGCAACAACGAGCTGCCTCAGCTATTCCATTTCCACCTCTAGCCCCTTCATATTCGTACATCCTGTACGCTCAAAATGAAAACTATCCTGAACCTCAGCCCAGGACTTCTCACATCCGGAATTGACGAAGCCATGCACCCAGTTGCTACAACTCACACATGCTAACTATTTAACAAGATTTAACAAGATTGCCATCCCAAACAACAACTTCCTGATATATATATATATATATATATATATATATATATATATATATATATATATATATATATATATATATATATATATATATATATAATAGTAATACTTATTCTAATCAATATTCCACTCTTTCTGACAATTCACTGTGCTACGTTAATTCTCGAACTGTAAAAAACCCTATTTTCACTCACTCACTTCCCTACCCGAGTCCGGGACTAACTCACGCTAAAATGCTGCCTCTCACTAAATGCTAACAAAAACTGTTTACTAATATATGTTTGTAATAATTTTATGTATACTATATACATATGTAATAGTAATACTTATTCTAATCAATATTCCACGCCTTTTCTGACAATTCATGCACCAAATTCAAACCACTACTGCATCAAGATTCTCGGCACCAAGATGGTGAAGATATGATGATGATATTAGGAAACACGTGGGTCGCATTGTTAGAGCATAACATTCATTGAAACACAGAGTATTGAAACACAGAGTATTGAAAGCATTTGAGTCCATTTCTCAGCAGCAACCAAAGCACCAGCTATAAACAGATTTGACGGACGAAATATGTTACTTAGTCCAATGTGTCTGTGTGTTGCAGGTAAATTACGAGACATCACGGGGACATGGGACGCGTCGTTCTACGCGTGTGGCGGTCTAATGGCGGCCGTCACCTTGCTCAACCTGTTTGTGCCGGTAGCCACGAAACCAAGACAGAGTTTGCTGAAGGTTAATTGACGGTTTATAAGCAGGACAGGGTTATGCTTTTTATTTTGACTCGCTGATTTTAATTTGATACCAAAATGCGTTTGATTAAAGTCACTGCTACCCAAAGCAATGTCCACTAATGAAGGGTCTCAACTTATTCACCTCCCACAAATCCCCCTTGCCCACGTATATTTGAAGCAAACCTCCTACCGTCTACTTCCTGTCACACGCGCACGCACGTGTTATTATTATAAATATAATTAACAACTAGCTTTCATCCGACATTTTCCGATAAAGAAGCAACAATGACCCCCTCTTGAGAATGACTCAATTTGCCCACTGTTTCCATTTTTCTCCGACAGGTAGAAAAGTATGTTGGGTAAGCGACAAACACGCAAGTAAATCACTCTAAATAACTGCTTTTGTTGTTTTCCAAATACATCGCCAATTGGGTCATTGGTCAGTGGTCGAAGGAGACGAATTAACTTAGAAAGAGGCGAGTGGACGTCGGCGCCTGGGAGGAGTCACTGACCTGGAATGAGTCACTGGCCTGGGAGGAGTCACTGGCCTGGGAGGAGTAACTGGCCTGGCAGGAGTCAATGGCCTGGGAGGAGTCACTGGATTGGCAGGAGTCACTGGTCTGGCAGGAGTCACATGCCTGGCAGGAGTCACTGGCCTGGCAGGAGTCAATGGCCTGGGAGGAGTCACTGGATTGGCCTGGTAGGAGTCACTGGATTGGCAGGAGTCACTGGTCTGACAGGAGTCACATGCCTGGCAGGAGTCACTGGCCTTGCAGGAGTCACTGGCCTGGCAGGAGTCACTGGCCTGGCAGGAGTCACTGGCCTGGCAGGAGTAACTGGCCTGGCAGGAGTCACTGGCCTGGTAGGAGTCACTGGCTTGGCAGGAGTCACTGGCCTGGCAGGAGTCACTGGCCTGGCAGGAGTCACTGGTCTGGCAGGAGTCAATGGCCTGGGAGGAGTCACTGGATTGGCCTGGTAGGAGTCACTGGATTGGCAGGAGTCACTGGTCTGACAGGAGTCACATGCCTGGCAGGAGTCACTGGCCTGGCAGGAGTCACTGGCCTGGCAGGAGTCACTGGCTTGGCAGGAGTCACTGGCCTGGCAGGTTTGCGAAAAATCCAATCCTGCACAATAATTATATCCAAATTGTTGCCAGTGTGCAGAGGCGTAGCATTGCTGCCGAAACTGATGCGACCCAACGAACTGCAAAGCAGCAAGCGAGGCGCGTAGCTTCGAACGGGGGGGGGGGGGGGCGGTGAGATGTGGGAGATTTTGAAAAAGTGTAACCAAAATGGTGCATTTTGGTGCATTTTGCAGCAATTGTTTGGCCCTACTTAACGTCCCCAGCTCATATATAGGAAAAGCACTTCTGTTCCAGAACGGCAAGGTCGACATTCATAAAGAGAATAGGTCGACATTCATAAAGAGATAAGGTCGACATTCATAAAGAGATAAGGTCGACATTCATAAAGAGATAACGGTAAATGTTATCTTACAATTGTGGTTCATTATAACACAGTTGGGCAATTACGAATAAATATAGACCTACCCTCCTCACCTGATTTAGCACAGTTTATATAATCAAATTCTTTGCCATATGCAATCGCTTGTTTAATAAAGTAATGGGGACTTCAGTTTATATAATCAGATTATTTGCCATATGCAATCGCTTTTTTAATAAAGTAATGGGGACCTCAGTTTATATAATCAGATTATTTGCCATATGCAATCGCTTGTTTAATAAAGTAATGGGGACCTCAGTTTATATAATCAGATTATTTGCCATATGCAATCGCTTGTTTAATAAAGTAATCGGGACCTCAGTTTATATAATCAGATTATTTGCCATATGCAATCGCTTGTTTAATAAAGTAATGGGGACTTCAGTTTATATAATCAGATTATTTGCCATATGCAATCGCTTTTTTAATAAAGTAATGGGGACCTCAGTTTATATAATCAGATTATTTGCCATATGCAATCGCTTGTTTAATAAAGTAATGGGGACCTCAGTTTATATAATCAGATTATTTGCCATATGCAATCGCTTGTTTAATAAAGTAATCGGGACCTCAGTTTATATAATCAGATTATTTGCCATATGCAATCGCTTGTTTAATAAAGTAATGGTGACCTCAGTTTATATAATCAGATTCTTTGCCATATGCAATCGCTTGTTTAATAAAGTAATGGGGACCTCAGTTTATATAATCAGATTATTTGCCATATGCAATCGCTTGTTTAATAAAGTAATGGTGACCTCAGTTTATATAATCAGATTATTTGCCATATGCAATCGCTTGTTTAATAAAGTAATGGTGACCTCAGTTTATATAATCAGATTATTTGCCATATGCAATCGCTTGTTTAATAAAGTAATGGTGACCTCAGTTTATATAATCAGATTATTTGCCATATGCAATCGCTTGTTTAATAAAGTAATGGGGACCTCAGTTTATATAATCAGATTCTTTGCCATATGCAATCGCTTGTTTAATAAAGTAATGGGGACCTCAGTTTATATAATCAGATTATTTGCCATATGCAATCGCTTGTTTAATAAAGTAATGGTGACCTCAGTTTATATAATCAGATTATTTGCCATATGCAATCGCTTGTTTAATAAAGTAATGGTGACCTCAGTTTATATAATCAGATTCTTTGCCATATGCAATCGCTTGTTTAATAAAGTAATGGGGACCTCAGTTTATATAATCAGATTCTTTGCCATATGCAATCGCTTGTTTAATAAAGTAATGGGGACCTCAGTTTATATAATCAGATTCTTTGCCATATGCAATCGCTTGTTTAATAAAGTAATCGGGACCTCAGTTTATATAATCAGATTATTTGCCATATGCAATCGCTTGTGTAATAAAGTAATGGGGACCTCAGTTTATATAATCAGATTCTTTGCCATATGCAATCGCTTGTTTAATAAAGTAATGGGGACCTCAGTTTATATAATCAGATTCTTTGCCATATGCAATCGCTTGTTTACTAAGGTAATGGGGACTTCAGTTTATATAATCAAATTCTTTGCCATATGCAATCGCTTGTTTAATAAAGTAATGGGGACTTCAGTTTATATAATCAGATTGTTTGCCATATGCAATCGCTTGTTTAATAAAGTAATGGGGACCTCAGTTTATATAATCAGATTCTTTGCCATATGCAATCGCTTGTTTAATAAAGTAATGGGGACTTCAGTTTATATAATCAGATTGTTTGCCATATGCAATCGCTTGTTTAATAAAGTAATGGGGACCTCAGTTTATATAATCAGATTCTTTGCCATATGCAATCGCTTGTTTACTAAGGTAATGGGGACTTCAGTTTATATAATCAAATTCTTTGCCATATGCAATCGCTTGTTTAATAAAGTAATGGGGACTTCAGTTTATATAATCAGATTATTTGCCATATGCAATCACTTGTTTAATAAAGTAATGGGGACTTCAGTTTGTATAATCAGATTCATTGTCATATGAAACCATTGGTTTTATAAAATAACGGTTACCTCAGTTTGTATAATCAGATTCGTTGCCACATGCAACGTTTAGTCTTTAATTGCAATTCATAGTAGATCTGGCAGTCGGCATAATGTATCTGTGCACGCGTCCATGCGTGCGTGCGTGCGTGCGTGCGTGCGTGCGTGCGTGCGTATGTATGTATCTTAACATTTTAGTCAAATGTAAATGTTCTTGTAAATGTTCTTGTACAAGATCTTACTCCGCATGATATGTACATATAAATAAAGTTTAGTATATTGTTATTAGTTTATCTTCGTTGATTCGTACCGCACCAGACTACTGTGAAACCCACCTGATCGACTGAACGATAAAGTAGACATATGAAACCTATTGGTGGTCGTTCGCACTCCAGACAACACCAGACGACTGTCGTAAAAATAACTATTTATAAAAGCCGTACACTGTCCAGCGGTCTGGTATGCGATACTTGTTTTGAATAATCGTGCTAATATCTTACATTTGGAGTGTCGACGAATAAAGGGAAGACCTTAAATTCATAAACAACAACTATGAATATTTGTGCTGCACAATACCTGTAGGTTATGGTGGATATTTTTATTGGCCCGGCAGTTAGTAGGAGTTAACAAGTCCGGCAAAGTTTGTCATCATTCGGTTATTCGTGAAAATGTTCATCAAGTTTGTATATACATATGAGTGTGTGTGTGTGTGTGTGTGCGTGTGCGTGTGCGTGTGCGTGTGCGTGTGCGTGTGCGCGTGCGCGTGCGCGTGCGCGTGCGCGTGCGCGTGCGCGTGCGCGTGTGCGTGTGTGTGTGTGTGTGTGTGTGCGTGTGCGTGTGCGTGTGCGTGTGCGTGTGCGTGTGCGTGTGCGTGTGCGTGTGTGTGTGTGTGTGTGTGAATTGCGATATTCTTCAACCACAACTATTTTGATTACTTATCGCAAAAATCGCAAAGTAGAGTTAGATCAACAAACAGTTGCCAAACAACGTGAATAAACAAGTGTTCTCGCACTTGACGAGAGTTCGCGAGAGAGATAATTTGAAAATTCTAAATGGCGACAGGTAAACAAACTGAAGCGACTAATAACGACAAGAGTGAGTGACAGAAACAACATCGATCTGTCCGGCACTAAAAGAAACAGGAAAGAGAGACAAACACTAGCAGAGCTAAACAAAAAGTATAATGATTCTGCCTCCTGACAAGGGAAAAGCAACAGTTATTGTGGACACTGACGAGTATGAATAAAAAGTCACCACCATATTATCAAACGATAAAATGTATGAGAAGCTTAAGAAAGATCCTACGCAAAAATACAAGATACAGTTAGTGTCCATCATAAGAAAATTGAAGGAAGATGACAAAATCACAGAAGAACAGTGTACGTACTTATACCCGACAGCTGAGAATGAATTCCGAAAATTCATAAGCCAGACAACCTTGTCAGACCTATTGTAGAATATACAGAGTCAGTTAGGCACAATGTATCAAGGTCACTGGCAGGCCTACTAGCTCCGATTGAGGGTAATACATCACACAACATAAAGAACTCACAGCACTTAGCCAATGATATGGTTTCTATTATAATTGAACAAGATGAGATGTTCCTATCACATGACGTTGTGTCTCTCTTTACCAACACCCCGATCAACGAGACACTGAATGTCACCAAGAAACAAATAGAAGCTGACATAAAACTGAAACTACGGACAAATCTAAATGTGGATGACGTAATGGAGCTGCTGAAGTTCATCGTCACAACTACATATTTTAGCTTCTGGGGCAGCATTTGTCAGCAGAAGTTTGGCACAGCAATGGGAAGTCCGGTGTCACTTGTAATTGCAAATCTCTTCATGGAATGGCTGCAACAGCAAACTATTCTCACAGCATCAATAACTTGCAAACCAACATTATGGAAGAGATATGTGGATGATGTGATGGAAGTAACGAGGAAGGGATGTGAACAAGAACTGACACAGCATATCAACAGCGTAGACACCACAGGTAGCATTAAGTTCACATACGAGGAAGAGAGCGACAACTGCTGCCCTTCCTGGACACACTTATGATACGAAAGGAAGATGAAACAGTGAAACTCCTAGTGTATTGGAAGAAGACGCATTCAGAATAATATCTGAACTTCACTTCTCACCATCCGTTACACCAGAAACTGGGGTCATCAAAATATTACTGGATAGATGCAACAACATCGTATCAGAGCCAGAAGACAGAGAGAAAGAGGTGGAGCACATCACCAAAGCACTAGAAAGATGTGGGTTCCAAGTAGGACCATAAAGAAGGTGAAGGAACAGCATTCTCAGAAGGGAAAAACAAAGAAAAGAACACAGAGAAATCCAATGGTATTATCACACTCCCGTATGTCAAAGGAGTAACAGAACCTATACAACGGATTTTAAAACACCATGAGATCGCTACATCAGTTAACCTCATTAAACATCAGAAGAATACTAGTGCATCCAAAGGACAAAGTGGAAGATAAAAAAGACAAATTGAGTATACGAGATCCCTTGTAAGAGCTGTAACTAGACATATATCGGCGAAACAGGGAGAACATGTGGAACAAGACAAGGAAAACACAAGAAGGAGGTTGAAAACATCACAAACAGATTATTTACCAGAGAACAGAAGAGAGTGTCAGCAGTGATAGAGCATAAACCTGTAATAACAGACCATGTAGACAGGAACAATTGCATCATAGACTGGGAGGGGGCAAAAGTGATTGAGAGAGTGTAACAGAAACGCAAGATGGACCAAAGAGGCCATATGGATCCGAAAAACAACTCCAGTCATGAATCGAAATGACGGGGGATATATATTGAATCACGAATGAACCCAGAATTCCCAATGAAAGCTGCCGATGGCAGTCGAAACGTTGAGTAAGTAATCAAAATAGTTGTGGTTGAAGAAAACCGTAATTTATCTCATTCGGTTAGTTGGGAGTCGTCAGCAAAGGGAGCGTTCGATAGCCAACATTCGCGCTGTGTCTATTAGTGGCGTGCAGAGTGATCAACATACAAAGCCAGGTAGGTAGCTAGTGATTGTGTGTGGCACGGTCCAGAAGAACTTTTATTGTATTTTCAGTTCTTATTTTACAATAACATTATTCTGGCAAACAAGTTATTATTTTCTTTTTCAAGTTAACCATTATAAAATAAAAAGACAGAGGAAAAGAAACTTTTACACTGCTTTTACCGTGTGTCTATCAACGGCACAACACACACACACACACACACACACATACACACACACACACACACACACACACACACACACACACACACACACACACACACACACACACACACACACACACACACACACACACACACACACACACACACACACACACACACACACACACACACACACACACACACACACACACACACACACACACACACACACACACACACACACACACAAACACACACACACACACACACACACACACACACACACACACCCACACGTAAAAATACAATGAAAATGTTACGTTCGCGTGATCACAACATGACGTCATAGTTAGCTATGTCTATACTAATTAAATACAGCTTACACAATGTTATACTATAACCGTTCAAAGTATTCTTCACTTACCTATCAAATTCACTGTGGACACTCCCGCTACATAGATAAGGCCTACATAGGGTGAACTCGCTCCCTGTGATCTCATACCAGAAAAGTCACCATTTCCTAGATTTAGATGACCTCCATTGACACGTACACTACGTCTCAGTCGATCGTTACTTGTTTGGGCCTCAACAACCATATGTGACACATATGTGAAGTGAAGCGAAACATTCGGTCAGAATAAACTCGTACACTATCACGATCTGGTTTACGAAAACAGCTGCTAAGGCCTACATCGAGAAGAACAAGGGTAAGATAAAGCATTGATGTACTCCCTTTGAAATATGCGCTACTTGCAGGCGACACCAGGTCTTGTTTTGATGTTACTTTGGTAGATGGCTTATTAGGTTGACATTCAAATGAAATCGTAATATTTTAAAGGCGCCATTTTAAATATCTCCGTTTAAAATGTTGTCGAAAACAGGTGAGTCTTGAGATGTGTGTTGAAAACAGTGTCGGGCAACAATACCGATCGACCACTGTCATATAGTATTTTGGCCCTTGGGAGGGGGAGCAAAATTCTTTGTAGTATATCGACCTCCCGGTCAATTTATTCCCGTATAGGAACGTGACCCACTACATAGCAATATTAACTCCCTCCTAATTTATTTAAATAAATATAATATTTTAGTTTTCTTGTTGCAAGATGACATAACAGGTCACCCTTATAACAATTTCGGGTGAAAAAGTGAAACGTCCACCAATGATTTGTCATAAAAGGACTGTTCCATGCTAGAATTAAGCATTTCTAAACAATGTGTCCACGTCATTTTTACATTTCACCAAGAACACAGAAGATTGTTAGGTTGAATTTGTATAACATGTCCAGAGTCAATATACTATGCTGTGGAGATATAACCCAGGTCAGTATATACTATGCCATGGGAGAAATTACCTCGCAGACTAACCTTCCTTTAAAAGTGCAATACTCTATTATCAAATTGGATTGATTATAAATAGTGTCTATTACAAGGCCTATATAGAAGATGTCACATTCCCATTGGAAGGGGATTATACTATTATATTATATTATATTATATTATATTATATTATATTATATTATATTATATTATATTATATTATATTATATTATATTATATTATATTATATTATATTTTCGATTAAAACGCATTTTATTAATTTAATGTTATATTAAATTAAATTATATTATATTATATTATATTATATTATATTATATTATATTTTCGATTAAAACGCATTTTATTAATTTAATGTTATATTATATTATATTATAATATATTATATTATATTATATTATATTATATTATATTATATTATATTATATTATATTATATTAACCATCAGGTGAAAATACTAACCGACACCGGTTGTCCCAATTTCGCCTTGATCGTGGGACTTGGGCAGAGTGAGCTCACTAGATGATGAATGAAGTGGTTGATATCGAGTAAAGCATATACCGATGTGCATAGCCATTGGGTGCTCGACGTCCGAGGAGTAAGATCTTGAACTCCATTCGTACTGCAGCGTGATCACAAGTGGTGTCACGTGGCAGAATTTCGAGGCGCCATAACAAATCATTCCGCCCAGTCCCCCATCCACACACAGAATAAAAAAATATGTCAATTTTATTCTAGTTTCATGAAAGCAACAGCGAAGTGACAGCCAAATGACGACCATCGACCAAATCAGAGCGATACCAAAAGACAGAGGATGGGCGTGGATGTGCCTCATAGGTAAGATTCTCAAAATCGCCTTTAGTGTGTGTAGCTTTTAGCTGTGTTTCAGTCAAATCAGCTTCGTTTCCCGACCGAACGACCGACATATGTTGTTCCTTATTTCCTCCCTTCGTGCTTTCTCTCTTTGCCGTCTCTTTCGATTCCATTTTACATCGAATCGAGCAAACACCTGCATGTTTCCCATAAATAAACGCCCACAATAAGTGAACAAAACGTACGAAAATCTAACATTTCTTCGTCGTCTTCCGTCATATGGTAGGTCTTTGGTTCTGTTGTCTTTCTTCGTCGTCAAACAAAACCAAGGACCTACCATACGACAGAATCTTCTGCGTATGGTAGGTGCTTGGCTCCGTTATTTTCTCCATTCTGTCTCCTGTCTTTCTCTTAGTTACGTCTTATTTCCGTCCTGCTTCCAGTCTCTCCAATAAGCACATTCGTTTCCCCCCTGGCCTTTTTCTGTGTAACCTTCCTTCTGTTGCCATCTTCCAAAGTCCTTCACTTCTCGTGACGTGTCCTAGCCAGTGTTCTGTCTCTTCTTGATAATATCCATAATTGTTCTTGTCGAGTACATTTTCATTGAGTATTTTTGTGTCCAGCATATAATTTCCATCAAATCAAGTTAAAGTATGCTCAAGCTATGTGACTTGTGTTTTAGCAAATGTTTCATTGCAGGCGGGCTGTTGGTGAACACAATTATGGCTGGTGGCATCTTCAAGACTTTCGGTGTCATATTTATAACAGTTGAAGCCAAATACGATGCTTCGGCTGCTTTCCTGTCGTGGACTCCGTCAATTGCTGTGGCACTTGTGTTCCTTATAGGTGAGTCTTACGATCTCTATTTCGGATTTACACGTTAATTAAAATATCTCGCAGACGTATGTAATTATAATTACCATTTTAAACTAATTCTTGTTTTAGTTCGTAATAAAACAGTTGCCAAATATTTAAGTAGTTTTCGGCCATTACTTTATCTTTTCGTGTTAAATGTTTTCCAGTCGGTGCACGTTTGCACGTTTTTGCGGAAGCAAAGGAAACTCAATCAAACAAGCTGCTAAATCAGAACGGGATTCGTTTAGTAAACAAAGGACAAAGTATGTTGCATTAGTTAAGCATACACGCAAACACCATGGCCATATCCTATTTGGCAAGAATAGGAATAGGAGTTTACAAATAGAGTTTCAAATGGTGAGCGAATGTTGTCAGATTACATGCAGCCGTGACGAAGGGTTAATGTTTTCCTAGTAAACCATTGGCGTAATATTCTTAATTGAAGTTTCAAATGGTTATGTTTGAGTAACTCTTATAGGTGCCAGGCTTGAGTTCAATTGCAAATGCATTTGCATTTGTATTTTTGGAATCCAAGACATTTGCATATGAATAAAAGCATTTTCATTTACAAGTTGGAAAACTAAACATTTGCATTTGCACTTGCATTCGATTAAAACGCATTTAACAAGATTTAACAAGATTGCCATCCGAAACAACCAGTTCCAGATGGCAAGTGGACAAGGAAGCCATTGGCTTATCGAGAGTCCAACAAATTTAGTACTTTCTCATGTTCAATCTACACTGTTCCTGAATTAATGCTGCTTTGTGTCCTCTAGTTCTATTGCCTTCTTTAAGTTTGAAGAACATATTCCTATCAACATCCTAATAAATGTTCACTTTTTTAAACACTACTATTTGGTCTCCTCTTAGTCTCCTGGTATCTAGTGTTCCCAAACCACATTGTAATAAGCGACTTTCGTAACTAAGGTCTCTCAATTCTGGAATCATTTTAGATGCTCTTCGTTGTATTCTTTCTAGCTTGTCTATGTCCTTCTTACTATAAGGCCTCCATGCTTGTATGCAATATTCCAAATGTGGTCTAACTATTGCTTTGTACAGGGGTACAATTAGCTGTTTATCCATATATGTGATAATTCTCCTAATTAGCCTTAGAATTTGATTTCCTTTCGAAGCAGCAATCCCACATTGCTCTGAAACTTTCATGTCAGCACTAAATGTTACTCCTAATTCCTTATCTTGTGTGGTTCTACCTAGTACAGCATCCCCCATTTTATATTCTTCATCCATGTTTCCATGTCCTATGTGTATGCATTTACACTTCCCAAAATTGAATAACATTTGCCATTTTTTTACCATTTAACTAATTTATCTAGATCATCCTGTAAACTTTGTTTATCTGTATCATTAATAACCTTTCTGAATACTTTTGTATAATTTGCAAATGTCACTACTTTGCTAGATATGCCCTCTTCCAAATCATCTAATTTGAAATCTCACCATCTACTATTACTCTCAGTATTCTGTTTGTACGCCACTTTTATATCCAGTTGATTACATCATTACCTATACCATGAACTTTTAGTTAAAGTAGCAATCTTTGATGTGGCACTTTATCGAAAGATTTCTGAAAATCAAAATAGACAACATCCACTGGTGACCCGTCATCTACCCACTTTGTAATTTCCTCCAAAAAAACATAAGAGATTGGTTAGACATGAACTTGCTTTTAGGAACCCAGGTTGAGATGTATTTATTCATTTATGCTTTACAAGGAATTCCACCATGTGGTCTCTAATTAATGTGTCGTGTAATTTACATACAACTGATGTTAACCTTACTCGTCTGTAATTTTCTGGCTTGTTCCTCGATCCCTTCTTGAATAGCGGTGCACTGTTTGCCTCTTTCCATTCTGGAGGAACTATTCCTTCTTCTAGTGACAAGTTAAACATTTTTGCAAGTGGTGTACTAATTTGCTCAATAATTTCCTTAAGCAGTTTTGGTGGTATCCCATAAACCCCATTTGATTTATTATCTTTCATCTTCTTAATTTTCTTTGCTAACATTTCTTCTTCACTTCACTTCACTTTCCCATAACCCGTAAGGATCGTTGGGGCACCAGTGATGACTTTCTAACCAGCTCTCTCCACGTTTCCCTGTTCTCTACAGCCCTCTGGGAGTCAGCGAACTCCATTCCTGTCCACTCTTTGATGTTGTCTTCCCACCTCTTCTTCTGTCTACCTCTTCGTCTCCCCCCTCTTACGGTACCTTGCAAGATAGTCTTTGCAAGGCCAGATGATCGTGACACATGACCATACCACTTCAGTTTACGCTTCTTAACTGTTGTAAGAAGGTCGTCATATGGTCCGATGGCTTGTTTGATCTTGTTACGGACAGCATCGTTAGTAACATGGTCTTTGTATGATATGTGCAAGATCTTCCGGAAACATCTCATTTCCATGGCTTGTATCCTCTTCTGTAGATCTGCTGAAAGGGTCCATGTTTCACAAGCGTACAGAAAGATGGACATGACAAGGGAGCGCATCAGCCTTATTTTCGAACTGACAGTGATGTTTCTGTCGTTCCATAAGGGTTTCAACCTTGTTAGTGCTGCTGTTGTCTGGGCAATCCTGGCAAGTATCTCCGGTTTGGAACCCTCATCTGTGATAATTGATCCCAAGTACCTGAAGCTTGTTACTGCCTCAAGTCTCTGTCCATTAACTTTGACCTCTGTGCTGATGCCTTGTGTGCTGTTTGTCATCAGTTTGGTCTTTTCGGCACTGATCTCCACGCCGTACGATGAAGATGTTTTCTCAAGGCGCTCCACTAAATTGACTAGTTCTTGTTCATCTCCTGCTAGGCCGTCGATGTCGTCAGCAAAACGAAGGTTGGTGATTGTCCTGCCTCCAATGCTGACAGTGCCTTGATGGTTTTCTAAAGCATCAGTCATTATCCTTTCCAGAAAAATGTTGAAGAGCGTTGGTGATAGTAGGCATCCTTGTCGAACTCCAACAGTTGTTCGAAACCAGTCTCCTATGCTGCTGTTGAAGGTTACTGCACTGGTGTCATATAGGTGTTCAATGGTTCGGACAAGCTTGGAGCCAATGTTGTACTTCCTCATGGTTGCCCATAGGGCCGCATGCCATACCTTATCAAAGGCCTTCTTGAAATCTATAAAGACATGATACAGGCTTTGCTGATGTTGAAGGTGTTTCTCGCAAAGGATTCTGAGGTTGAAGATCTGTTCAATGGTGCTCCGTCCTGCTCGAAAACCCGCTTGACATGACTTTGCTCGGGTGGCTGATGAGGCTGATTGTTCTGTAGTTTTGGCACATCTGTAGGTTGCCTTTCTTGGGAAGTGTGATGATCAGTGACTGAGTCCATGGGGTGGGCCATTCTCCTGTCTGCCAGATCTTGTTGCAGATTGTTGTAAGTGTGGTAATCAAGGCTTCTCCCCCAGCTTGAACCAGTTCTGCTGGTATATTATCAATTCCAGCTGATTTTCCTTTTTGCAGAGACTTTACTGCAGCCTCTACTTCCTCACGAAGAATGGGGTAGTCGTCCTCTTCAGTAGTCTGTGGACAGTTTAGTACTACTGGGTCTCCGTTGTTGTTGTGGCTGTACAGTTCTGAGCAGTATTCTGTCCATCGATTGAGGATCTGCTGTTTTTCTGTCAGGCATTTCCCTGATTTGTCTTGGATAGTAGTAGTTATCCCTTTCTTCACTGATGTCAGGTCTTTCACTATTTGATAAGCCTTCTTGCTGTTGTTCTTGCTCAAGATGTCTTCCATTTCACAGCACTGTTCTGCTATCCAGTTATCTTTTGCTCTTCTCATATCTTGTTTGATCTTCTTGTTGACTTCTCTGTATTTTGCTGCACCTTCAGGATCACATTTTCTCCTTTTCAATTCCCTTCTTTTATCACAAAGATCTAGGATGCCTTCTGTGACCCATGGTTTCTTTGTCCGACGGTGTTTTCCAAGGATCTCGCTGGCTGTGTCGGTCACTATTTTGTTGAAGGTGTTGGTCAGCAAGTTCACGTCGGTATATTTGTCATCCAGTATGATAAGTGGTGCAAATTTCCCACCTATCATTTCTTTGAATGCTTCTGCTACATCACGATCCTTAAGTTTCTCGATGTCAAATTTTATTCTTGTTGGCTTTGGTTTGCTGATCTTCTTCAGGCGAATGTGGAAGGTTGTCATCAGCAAGTCGTGATCACTTCCGATATCTGCTCCTGGAAAGCTTCGTGTCCTGGCAGTGTTCACTCCTGTGTGAAAGCGCCGTTTCACCAAGATGTAGTCGATCTGATTGTGATGTTTTCCATCTGGGCTGTGCCAGGTCCATCTTCTAGATGTTTTGTGTGGGCCAAATGTGTTAGCCAGCATCAGCTCATTGTACATTGCAAATTCGAGGAGCCTGTGACCTCTCTCATTTGTTTCCGCGTTGCAGAAAGGTCCGCAAGTGTCTTGCCAGTTGGTCTGCGCATCCTTTCCCACTTTTGCATTCCAGTCTCCTAGTACAATAAGATTGTCTTTCTTTGGCGTTTCCTCTATGACTTCTTGCAGCTGGCCATAGAAATCTTCCACCTCAGTGTCGTCATAATCAGACGTTGGGGCATAAACTTGTATGACTGTCATGTTGAAGGGAGTTGCCTTCAGGCGGATGGTGATGAGCCTGCTGGAGATAGGGCGACAACCCATGACAGTGTTCACAATGTCTTTGTGAACAAGAAACCTAACGCCTTGTTCGTGTTTGTCATTCTTGCCACTGAAGTAGACCTTGTGTCCTTCTTCGGTTGATGTTTCACCAAAGCTTTTCCATCGCATCTCGGCTAGTCCAAGCAGATTCCACCTGTATCTCTCCATCTCATGTGTGAGTTCTTTCAGTTTTCCTGCAGCTCTCAATGTCCTGACGTTCCATGTGCCGATGGTGATGTCGTTTCTTCCACGTATCTTTTTGGTAGGGGCACCAGTAGCATACTTAACACCCCCGTTCTGATGTACGGCGGGAGGCGCGGTCATTTTTGACCCGGGCTGCGACCGATCCGGTATGTGATTCAAACTGGTTTTCATGATCATGGTGTGTTTATATCAGATTTGCAACCTAGCGGAGCCCATCCCTCTCCAGCCTGGTTGACCACAGCCGATATTCACCAAAAAAGTGGCTCGCCTTGGTCCTGAACACGTGGTCGTTGAACTCATCTTGGAGCCCTTCCGTCCTGGCAGTTGACTTCATCGAGGAAGACCTCCGCCCTGTGATGTCATGTTAACAACACCGTATTTTACCCATACGTGGTAGACTCGTGGGGGCGGGAGCGTCTTATTCCATCCCGTACAGGTCCATTGGACCTGCCCACTGCCCTTGAAACATTTCACGAGTTAGAAATAACTGCCCTAAATGTTCTGATTTTTTGCCCTCAAATTTAATAAATGGAACTGGATGTGAGCTTATATTTTCTGTGGTAAAAACTGAGCTGATATACTCATTCAGGACCTCTGCCATTTGAAACCCGTCTGAAATTATGTTTCCACTGTTGTTTTCCAGTGGTTCGACCTTATCTCAAACTTTCTGTTTACTCCTTACATAAGCATAGCTACTCTTGCTGTCATGTTTTATATTACCTGCCAATTTGTTTTCAAAGGTTCTTTTAGATTATCTAATTTCAGTTGTAGCTAGGTTAAGTGCCACTTTGTAGTTTGTGTAGTCTTCTACATTTCCATTGTGTTTATAGATCCTCCACAGCATCTGTTTGTGAGCAATTTTTCTAATAGCCTCTTTTGACAGGTGTTTCTTCCTGGACTTTTCCCCTTGTTTTCTTAATGGAAAAAATGTCTCAACAATCTCATATTTTAAACAATTCCAACATTCTCTTGGTGTCTAGTTATTCAGCAAGTTATTCCAATCTATATTTGCTAGATATGTTCTTATCTCTTTATATTTGCCTTTGATGAAGTTCCTCCGCCATTGTTTTTTATATGTATTCCCTGTTTTTACTTTTGTATTAACATGGATTTGGTTATGGTCACTTGAGCCCAAAGGTCCGTGTACTTTAACATTGTCAACTAATTAATGTTGACAAGACAACATTAAATCTAACGCATTCCCAACTCTGGTTGGTTCCAAGATATGTTGAGTAAGGAACCGATCGTGTGCTAGAAGTAGAAACTGATCGTCGTCACTTCCAACACTCTCTAATGATTCAATTTGTATATGGCCATGGTTAAAATCACCCATTGTAACACATTCCCCCTTGCTTGCCTCCCTTATCGCCTCTTGTTATTTTACATTTTCCACTTGTCCTATGTTAAGAATACGATAAACTACTCCTATTGTTAATGTTGAGTTCCTGGTAACTGTGTTACACCAAATTACTTCCTCACAATCTGCGTCACCTTTCAGTGTTATTTCATATGCTTGGATAGATTCTTTAATATATAAAATTACTCCACCTCCCCTTCTTTCTCGTCTATCCTTCCTAAACATTACATAGCCTGTTAGTGCTAACTCAGCATCTTTATTTGCCCATGATTCTGTGATGCCTATTACACGAGGATCAATATATGCTGCCATAATGTCTAATTCACTTTTTTATTTACTATGCTTATGGAATTTAAGCATACACATTTAAGTTAATTTACATTTGATTAAAAACCACTTGCATTTGCATTTGATTAAAAAAACATTTGTATTTGCATTTGATTGATAAATATTTGCATCTAGATATAACATGTTTACGAAGTTCATAAACCAATTGTTGAACCTGCAAATTGGTTTTCTAATCTTGTCTTTGACTCCACTTCTTTTAGAGCAAGTCTTCAATACTATTTTGTAACCTGTGAATCCAGTTTAACACTATCACATACACTTTGTGCTCGCTATTGACTCTGTTACCAAACTCTGTTGTGCAGTGCATGAACGGCTGGAAGCCATGGATGTTTTGTTTGACCTATGAAATGCCAAGCAATTAACAATTTTAAAACAGAGCTGTCCACTGGAGCATTTAAGTGGATCACATGTGCAAATCATTGCTGCTGACTATAACCACTTAAGCTAACTGCCACATATCAATCACCATTTCCGACATTGAGTTATTCAAGATGCCAGCATTCAAGCGTTCCAGTGTTATTGATCATTAAAAAAAACTTGCCTTTGCATTTGAATAATTTAAGACACTTTAATTTGCATTTGAATATTATAAAAAAACATAGGCATTTGCAGCATTTAAAACACTTGCATTTACATTTTAATAATATGAAAACACTTGCATTTGCATTTGCATTTGGATCAATTCAAAACTTGCAGTTGCATTTGAATTTGAATCATTCCAAACCCTTGCATTTACATTAAAATGCTATAATGTCTCAGTGCATTTGCATTTGAGTAATTTCAAACATTTGCATTTGCATTTAAATGCGCTGACTCGCATTTGAACCCAAGCCTAAAAGGTGCATAGTACACCTGTCGGCTAAAACAACGTTCACATTAATAATGACACTGTTCACAAGGTCCGTTGGCCAACGCGTTGGCGAGTCGCTTCTGTACCCGCTGGCTGGTGATAACCGGGGCATTTCTCGTCTCGACTGGCTACGTACTCAGCACTCTCGCCGGAAGTCAATGGGTTTTCTTCTGCACCTACGGCATTTGCATCGGTTCGTACAACATCGTCATTTATTTCAATATTGGTGCGATATTAAGAAAAGGAAAGGAAGGGGTTAGTCTGTATTACTAAAATTCGCGGATATGGCAATCTATGCATGACGTTGTCCACAGCCTTATATACATATGATTCATGTATATTTAAAAAATAGCTAAAACTTTTCCTGTTGACATATAGGTCACTGGTTGCTACATTTAAATGGGGTTCATATCGACTGTCTATACTGTTGAATGCATTAGTTAAGATTGTCAGGCATCACATTCTACTTGTGTTATATGTGTCCTTCTTCTTCTTTGTAAAACAGGAGTCGGATCTGGCCTCCTGTATTCTCCCAGCATCGTTGTCGTCAACCAGTACTTCGAGAAAAATCCGATTGCTGTGGGCGACACCTGCCTTGATAAAGACACTGCCAGTGATCAGAGGTGTCCACATAAATCAGAATCGCCTCACAAAGAGTCGCTGCAACGAAAAGAAGTTGACTCTGAAGCCAGCGATGAAGTAAACGGCACGAATGAGGAACTAAATGATGTGGTGATCGTTCAACTTTGTGTCGGAAAATGCCGTTCATATACAGACGCTCAGGCTAACGACAAAGACGATACGACCACGGAGCAGCTACGCAGCAGCGCCATTAGTACGGACTGCCCAATAAAGACCGATAACATGGACGTTAGTGTTATAGATACTGATTACCAGTCCATTCTTGATGCCCCATCTACTACATATATCAACGGTACATCGAGCAATAACCAGCCTAGCAAACATCCCTTGATCGAGTGGCGCCTTCTCACCCACCCGGTTCTGGTCATCTATTCCTTGTCGATGGGGATGGCTTCAAGCACATACTTTGACTTTTTCATCATGGCGACACCGCACGCCGAACAGTTGGGCTTCTCTCGTGCGAAGGCGGCACTGCTCATTTCTATGATGGGTGCAGCCGATATGTTCTCGAAGGTTGCGACCGGCGTTTTCGCCGACTTGAACTTCGTCAGGAAGCGGCACATTTTCCACGCGTCTCTGGCGTTGAGCTCCGTCGTGTTTCTTTTACTGCCTTCGCTGAAGACATACCCCACCATAGCGATTGCCTGTGTGCTTTTCTCTGTGGCCGGGGGAGGTTACATATCGGTTCTTCCGACACTGGTAGCCGAAGAACTGGGAATAGAGCGCATACACACTACTTTCGGGATGTCTGTGTTGATTGTTGGTTGTACAGACCTTGTCGTACCGGCAGTTATGGGTAGGTATACATCGATCCGTTAGAGGGCAGCACTCTTGACTAACTCGCCCGCACCGCTGGCACGATTCGTACGCCTTTTCATACATTGCAAATGTTGAGCAAAAAAGGAAACCCAGTGTTATGTGTAAGACATGATCATTGCTGTGAGAATATCCTACCGCTCTTGCCAAGAATCTGAGGGATTCTACACTAAACAAACACAAACTTAGTTTTTGTTAAGTAAAGCCGCAATGTCGAAAAGTACCGCATGATTTTATGCCGTGGATGTTCATCGCAACATTAATAGATAGGCCTACACAGTGTCATCGGTATTATGTGACATTAAAAATTATATATGTAAAAGTTAGCCAGTTACAAGCTAATAATGGTCTGGATACAGTAATGAAGGTTGTCAACGATGGGACACTTTTTAAATCTCAATAACAATATGTAAAAAAAAATTTTTTTTAATTAGATACTGTCTAAAATCAGATCAGATACAAAATTAGCTGCTGAATTATGTGACCACCATTATAAAGCTTCCAAAGTGAATTTTCATGGTAGATAATTAACAGTCCTCCGGGGAGGTTCAGGGTGTTCGAACGAACCGCCTTTTTTGAGAGAATACCTTTATTTGTAATGTTTTTAAAGAAATCATTCCTGACATTCCTGACTGATCGTGTACGTCCGAACCCCCTCCCCTTCAAAACATGCGACGACGGGCCAGCATGATTTAACAAGATTTAACAAGATTGCCATCCAAGTCAAGGCCCAGATGGCAAGTGGACAAGAAAGCCGTTGGCTTATTGAGAGTCCAACATTTTTAATCTATGTGTAACCCGCCTCCTGAGATATATGTCAACCTTTTTTTTAACATATTCACGCTGCTAGCAACTACACAATCTATAGATAATTTTTCCATTCATTTATTGTCCTCTGTGAAATCGAATAATTCCTGATATTCAATCTACACTGACCCTTACTAATGTTACCTCATGTCCTCTAGTTCTTCTATCTTCCTTGAATGAGAACAAATATTTCTAACAATATTTTTATACCCATTCAATATGTAATGAACTTCAATCTGATCTCCTCTTAACCTCCCTGTCTCTAGATTTGCTAAACCACATTCTTTTAGGTGTTCCTCATAGCTAAGGTCTCTCGGTTCTGGAATAATTTTAGTTGCTTTGCTCTGTATACGTTCAAGTGTATCTATATTCTTCTTACGATATGGTCTCCACTACAGTACTCTAAATGAGGCCTAACTATTGCTTTATACAGAGGTATAATTAGCTTTTCTCCTTGTATGTTATATTTCTCACAATGAACCCAAGAATATGATTACCCTTTGAAGTTACAACACTGCTCTGGGACTTTCACATCAGTACTTATTGTTACTCCAAATTTATTTTCTTTTATAGTAGTACCTAGAACAGTATCTCCAATTTTTTAGTTTATATCCAGGTTCCCGTGTCCTGTATGTAATCATTTATATTTCCCAAACTTGAATAACATCTGCCATTTTTCAAACCATTTAACTAATTTGTCTAGATCGTTTTGTGAATGTTGTTTATCACCATGATTGTTGACCTTTCTTAACACATTCGTGTCATCAGCAAATTTCAGTGCGTTGCTTGTTATATTATCGTCCAATGACGGTCCAAGTCATTGATAAATATTAAGAATAATAAACGTCTCAATACTGTTCCTTGTGGTACCCCACTCAAAGCTGGTTTCCAGTTTGAAACCTCCCCATCTACTGCAACACCCTGTCTTCTGTCAGTCAGCCATTGTTCTATCCAGTCGATTATGCCGTCCCCGGTACCATGGGCTTTTAATTTAAGTAGTAATCTTTCATGTGGCACTTTATCAAAAGCTTTCTGGAAATCTAAGTTTATAATATCTCCAGGTGATCCCTCGTCTATTCACTTAGTGATTTCTTCAAAAACATTACATATTTATTAAGCATGACCTCGCATTTGGGAATCCATGTTGAGATGGTTTTAGTAATTTATGCCTAACAAGGAAGTCCACCATATGGTCTTTAATTAACCTTTCTAATAATTAACAAATCCCTGGTGTTAAACTCATTAGTCTGTAATTATCTGACTTATTTCACGAATCCTTTTTAAATAATGGTATGATGTTTGCTCCTTTACATTCAAAAGCAACTACTCCTTCTTTTAATGACAAGCTGAACACTCTTGCCAGTGGTATGCTAACTCTATGTTATTTACTATCCTTCATTGCCTTTATTTTCTTAGTTACCATTTCTGATAATCAATTAACTGCCCTAAATAGTATTATTTAGCCTCTTGATATTTAGCATATGGAAATGGTAATGAACTAATATCCTCTCTGGTAAACACTGAACTAAAATAACCATTTATGTCTTAGGTCCGTCATTAAAAAAACTTGTGATATTATATTTCCAGCACTGTCTTCTAGTGGTCCAACCTTCCTATTCGATCTCTGTAAAACATTACGTATCCTGTCAGTCCTAATTCGGCATCTGAAACGTCTTTGTTGGCCCTTGATTCTGTTTTACCAATTATGTGAGGGTCATTATCTTCTACCATAATGTCTAATTCGTTTTTCTGATTTACTCCCATTATGATACATTTCCCTTTACTCACTTCCTTTATAGCGTTTTGTATTTTTGCGTTATCCTCATCATTTATATTTGGACTTTGGTAAACTAATCCAACAGTTAATGTAGAATTTCCTGTAACTATATTGCACCAAACAGCTTAATCGCAATCTGCTTCCCTAATTTTATTTCATAAACCTGAATATATTCTTTAGTATATAAAATAACTCCCCATCCCCTTCTTCCTATTCGATCCCTCCTAAACATTACGTATTCTGTCAGTCCTAATTCGGCATCTGATATGTCTTTGTTGGCCCATGATTCGGTTTTACTAATTATGTGAGGGCTAGTATCTTCTACCATAATGTCTAATTCGTTTTTCTTATCTAAAAAATATTTTTCATGCTACACATGCCACTGTCTACTGCTGCTGAGAGTTCCCCGCAAACACAGCTGCACCCTTTCCATTTAGATGAAGCCCATCCCTCATGTACATATCAGCCCCCCCCCCAACAAAACATCCCCACAATTCCAACTTTCTCTTCCCTACATAGCTGCTGAACTAGCGTGTTAATTGCCATACTCTGGCAATTTCGATATCCCTGAACTCTACTTTCCATTACTGATAAAATCCCTGACAAAATCATCTGCTCAATCCGCGTCTGCTTAAGTATTCTGACTAACTGCCTGTATTTCCTAACTATGGCAGTTGTAACCTCCCTCTCCGCGTTACTAGTCCCTACGTGTGCTAAAATAGATCCTCCCTTGATCGCATCCATGATATTTCCACCCTCTCTGTGAAAGCCTCTATTTTGTCCCTGGAAAGCAAATCACCACGTCGTCCCCTTGTTTGGCGCTCTGTCAGTCTTCCTAACTATCGAGTCCCACACAAACACTCTCGCTCTCCTTCTCACCCCTTCTATTACTGCCTCAGAGTACCTCATGCGTCGGATCCCTTCCGTCAAATTCTGTCCCGCAGTCGTGTCAACTGGCAGCATGTTGTCCATCTCCATCTCCCATCAACTTGTTACCTATCCCTCAAGTATCTTGGCTACTTGTGCTCGTGACGTCTTCACTCCTGATGCCTTCCCTCCCGTCTCCTTCGCTCCTGTCTCCCTCGCTCCCGTCGCCTTACCTTGCGTCTCCCTCGCGTATGCTTATGTTCCGTCACCTTCCCCCACCTTATCATCCACTGCCCCAGCCCCCCCCCACCCACCGGAACCACTGGCACAACGGTGGGGTGGGTCGTTGTGGTCGTGTGGGTCGCGGTGGTCGAGTGGGGCTCCGTGGTCGTGTGGTAGAGCGTCGGGCTTTCGGTCGAAGGAACCGGGTTTCGAAACCACCTCCGCCGTTTAGAAGCTTCGGCAATTTCGTTTAGCCCACTTTGCCTGTGTCTTTCGAAAGAGACAGTAAAACCGTTGGTCCCTTCTATTTGGTGTCTATGCAAGGGGAAGTAAAAGATCCCACGCTGGGAAATGGGAAAAACCTGTGATGGACTCACTAGCTCTAGAGAAGGACACTCTTAAAAACCAGAATCATCACACTGGAAACAAGTATACTTACATTTTAATGTGCTATCCTCGGTATCATAGAATACCTAAAAAATAAACCAGTCGGTCAATCAATCAATTAATCAAACAAACCCACCTCTTCCCTTCCCACAAATGCAACAACGAGCTGCCTCATCTGTTCCATTTTCACCTATAGTCCCTTCATATTCGTACATCCTGTACGCTCAAAATGAAAACTATCCTGAGCCTCAGCCCAGGACTTCTCACATCCGGAATTGACGAAGCCATGCACCCAGTTACACTTCCCGCATGCTAACTATTTAACAAGATTTAACAAGATTGATGATATTAGGGAACACGTGGGTCGCATTGTTAGAGTATAGCGTTCATTGAAACACAGAGTATTGAAACACAGAGTATTGAAAACATTTGAGTCCATTTCTCAGCAGCAACAAAAGCACCACCTATAAACAGATTTGATGGACGAAATATGTTACTTAGTCCAATGTGTCCGTGTGTTGCAGGTAAATTACGAGACATCACGGGGACATGGGACGGGTCGTTCTACGCGTGTGGCCGTCTAATGGCGGCCGTCACCTTCCTCAACCTGTTTGTGACAGTAGCCACGAAACCAAGACAGAGTTGGCTGAAGGTTAATAGACGGTTTATAAGCAAGACAGGGCTATGCTTTTTATTTTGACTCGCTGATTTTAATTTGATACCAAAATGCGTTTGATTAAAATCACTGCTACCAAATGGATCATACATTTTAACATTGCCCACTAATGAAGGCTCTCAACTTATTCACCTCCTACAAATCCCCCCTGCCCACGTATGTTTGAAGCAAACCTCCTACCGTCTACTTCCTGTCACACGCGCACGGACGTGTTATTATTTTAAATAGAATTGACAACTAGTTTTCATCCGATATTTTCCGATAAAGAAGCAACAGTGACGCCCTCTTGAGAATGACTCAATTTACCCACTGTTTCCATTTTTCTCCGACAGGTAGAAAAGTATGTTGGGTAAGCGACAAACACGCAAGTAAATCACTCTAAATAACTGCTTTTGTTGTTTTCCAAATACATCGCCAATTGGGTCATTGGTCAGTGGTCGAAGGAGACGAATTAACATAGAAAGAGGCGAGTGGACGTCGGCGCCTGGGAGGGGTCACTGGCCTGGGAGGAGTCACTGACCTGGGATGAGTCACTGGCCTGGGAGGAGTCACTGACCTGGGATGAGTCACTGGCCTGGCAGGAGTCACTGGCCTGACAGGAGTCACTTGGCTGGGAGGAGTCACTGGCCTGGGAGGAGTCACTGGCCTGGCAGGAGTCAATGGCCTGGCAGGAGTCACTGGTCTGACAGGAGTCACTGGCCTGGCAGGAGTCACATGCCTGGCAGGAGTCACTGGCCTGGCAGGAGTCACTGGCCTGGCAGGAGTCACTGGCCTGGCAGGAGTCACTGGCTTGGCAGGAGTCACTGGCCTGGCAGGTTTGCGAAAAATCCAATCCTGCACAATATATCCAAATTGTTGCCAGTGTGC
The DNA here is from genome assembly GCA_033239005.1 of Lamellibrachia satsuma. Lineage (NCBI taxonomy): Eukaryota > Metazoa > Annelida > Polychaeta > Sabellida > Siboglinidae > Lamellibrachia > Lamellibrachia satsuma. Next base: position 849,850 of record BSQZ01000057.1, read on the forward strand.
AGAGGCGTACCATTGCTGCCGAAACTGATGCGACCCAAGAACTGCAAAACAGCGAGCGAGGCGCGTAGCTTCGAACGGGGGGGGGGGCGGTGAGATGTGGGAGATTTTGAAAAAGTGTACCCGAAATGGTGCATTTTTGTGCACTTTGCAGCAATTGTTTGGACCTATTTAACGTCCCCAGCTCATATATAGGAAAAACACTTCTGTTCCAGAACGGCAAGGTCGACATTCATAAAGAGATAAGGTCGACATTCATAAAGAGATAAGGTCGACATTCATAAAGAGATAATGGTAAAATGTTATCTTACAATTGTGGTTCATTATAACACAGTTGGGCAATTACGAATAAATATAGACCTACCCTCCTCACCTGATTTAGCACATCTCGAATCAGATTCGTTGCCATATGCAATCGCTTGTTTAATAAAGTAATGGGGACCTCAGTTTATATAATCAGATTCATTGTCATATGAAATCATTGGTTTTATAAAATAACGGTTACCTCAGTTTGTATAAGCAGATTCGTTGCCACATGCAACGTTTAGTCTTTAATTGCAATTCATAGTAGATCTGGCAATCGGCATAATGTATCTGTGCACGCGTCCATGCGTGCGTGCGTGCGTGCGTGCGTGCGTGCGTGCGTGCGTATGTATGTATCTTAGCATTTTAGTCAAATGTAATAAATGTTCTTGTACAAGATCTTACTCCGCATGATATGTACATATAACTAAAGTTTAGTATATTGTTATTAGTGTTAGGGATCGAACATAGAAAATGGGGGTTAGTGAATCCTGCCTTATATTGGCAACTATTGCTGGGCTACGTGGTTAATGACAATGTAACTTCGGAATCGAATGCCAATCTGAATTCACGTATGTCAGAGCTCATTAAATAGCGCCAGTGGTTACTGTTGATATCAAAGCAGTCCTGCAACAAATACTGTTTAGTGCATGGTCATTGCTATGCCTTAATGTTTACATATGCACGATCTATGGCTGGTTTGTATAGCACATCGTAAACATTATTTTTGTTTTCAGTACTACCCAACAACAGTGTCCTGTTGGTCTGCGGATACGGCTGTCACAAGATGCCACGAAGCTTGTTGTTTTGGTTTAAACGAGGAACACAACCACAAGGGAAGCACCCCTTCATGGGGTTGGTAAGGTCACACAGAATGGGGTGTGGAAATGTAAGGTATGTAACGGGGATGTTGATGGTGGTTTGTCAGTAGGGTGTGATGCTTGCCTTGATTGGTTTCATGGCAGATGCATGGGCATCATTACAACACCTAAGAACAACCTGGATATGTAATGGGTGTCACACATCTCTGTGATAATATCAGTGTGTTGTCAAAGAACAAGCACATACACCAAGGAAACTGGCTCTGGTATATTGGCATGACATGGAAGGTTTCCACATACCTAACAAATCAACACGCACACACACACATACCATGACTGGTCAAATACCAAATACAAGTAACCCTGGCTTTTGAAGGTTTCAACCATGCTGCATCTCACTCTGATAAATAGTTCCACCAATTATCTACACACGTTGTCTTTTTCTGTCTGACTATCGCTTTTCCATATTACTGCCAGGTGTTTGCACTTTATGTTAATAGGTTGACGTGTGTTCGGTGAACTGCAGCGCATCAGCCAGACAGCTCATGTGACACATCAACACTTCAATGTCTGCCATATAATGTGTTCACGTGCTGTACATGCACGGTAACATCTAAGCACACAGGTATATTATACATGTGTGCTTAGATATTACCATGCATGTACAGCATGTGAACACAATGCATGCACATGCATATACACACCATACATATTATTAGTTAGTATATTAGTACATGATAGTAATAGATGCCATATTGAGAATATTTTAATTAGTGCAGCATGTACATGTTTACGTTAGTGTGTTCTGTGTAGAAATGTTTTACATTAGTGTATTCTGTGTTTTACATGTTCACTGTTGAAATGTTTTACATTAGGGTCATTCGTGTTTTCGCATGTAGAAAATAAGTCATTGGAGAATTAATTTAGTATGATGGGTCAGGATTTCAGTTATTGGTATAGTAAGGTATTTAGACACATATTTCGTCAAGTCTGGGTGCGAGAAGTCCTGGGCTGAGGTCCAGGCAGATAGTTTTAGTTTTGAGTGTAGAGGATGCGCAAGGATGAAAGAACTAGAGGTGGAGTTGGAAGAGCTGAGGCTGCTCGTTGTGGCAATGGTGGGAAGGGAGCAGGGGAGTTGTGCCAGTAGTTCCGGTGAGGGAACAGTAGACGATAAAGTGAGGAAAGACACAAGAGATGCTAGGGAGAGCTCACCTCAGCCTGGGAGGAAGCTGAGAGGAGGGAAGGTGACAGGTCATAGGGAGACAGGACGTAAGGAGACGGGAAGGAAAGGAACGGGAGGGAAGACAACCGGGGTGAAGGAGAGGGGAGTAGGGGAGACAGGAGGGAAGGAAAAGGGAGTGGGGGAGACGGGAGTGAAGACAACCGGAGTGAAGGAGAGGGGAGTAGCGGAGACAGGAGGGAAGGAGAAGGGAGTGGGGGAGACGGGAGGGAAGACAACCGGAGTAAAGGAGAGGGGAGTAGCGGAGACAGGAGGGAAGGAGAAGGGAGTGGGGGAGACGGGAGGGAAAACAACCGGAGTGAAGGAGAGGGGAGTAGGGGAGACAGGAGGGAAGGAGAAGGGAGTGGGGGAGACGGAAGGGAAGGGGTCAGGACAGAATGTGATGGAGGGGATCGAAAGGAAGAGTTATTCTGCAGCAGTGATAGAGGGGGTGAGGAAGAGAGCGAGGGTGTTTGTGGGGGATTCGATAGTTAGGAAGACCGACAGAGTCTTAAACAAGGGAGATGATATGGTGGTCTGCTTGCCTGGAGCCAAAATAGAGGCGATAACTGAGAGGGTAAAAAACATCATAGGCTTGGGTAAGGGTGGATCTGTTTTAGTACACGTAGGGACAAATAACGTAGAGAGGGAGGGTACAACTGCCATAGTTAGGAAATATAGGCAGTTGGTCAGAACACTAAAACAGACGCGGGTTGAGCAGGTAATACTGTCAGGGATTTTACCTGTAATGGGCAGGAGGGGTCATAAATATCGAAATTGTCGGGGGATGGCAATTAACATGTTAGTCCACAGGCTGTGTAGGGAAGAGGAAGTTGGATTTGTGGATTTATGGGAGTAGTTATAGTGTGCTTTTGGGGGATCAAAAGAGCCGCACAGTAAAGAGCACCCCAGTAACTTCCGGTATAGAGGCTTCTGGGTAGCCCCCAGCGCCCCCTAGCGGTGACCTACATCCACCACGAGCGCCCCCTAGCGACTGGAGATAACCCTAACGGTCATAACCTTGTGTGTGTGTGTGTGTGTGTGTGTGTGTGTGTTGACCTATGACCGGGTAGTGACCGTGACGAATCATACGTAGTAATTATAGGGTCATTAGTAATTAATAATAGGATCGCTAATTATATCAACTATCAAAGGCGACTAATGGAGACGAGAAATCAACGCAACACGATAGGGTACGAGTGCACACGTATTTTATTGAGTATAATACAAGCAGCATGGCGATACATCAAGCGTGGTAGCGTGTAATATCACTACAACTACAACTACGATGAATATATATGAATCGACTTGCGTATGTTGACCATCGCGCCAGAGGTCGTGAGCTTAGGGGTGTTTCCACCGCGCCAGAGGCTCGAGGATGACGACAACGAGGCGACTTGCGGATGTTTACCATCACGCCAGAGGTCGCGAGCTTACGGGTGGTGCACCACCTCGCCAGAGGCTCGAACGATGATGATGATGTGGTGTACTGCTACTATGAGCGATAATACAGTGTACCACAATATCGCAGCTGTTTTAAGCCAATCAAATACGCGGCAATCATTAACTACTGAATAGGTGCCGAATATATCATCAGTCTCTGTAAGATACACGATAGTAGGGTATACCCTTTTTCAGTAGTCTCATCCAATCGAACACTTCAACATCGTTATTGACCAGATTAGTGTGGAACATGTTTACGAAACTCTTCATAGAAGAACCTTTACAACGAAACATTACATAAGCAACACAATATTGTCCGCAAACGTTAGACAGAGGACTCTGAAGCCTCTGGGTATTATGAGTCCATTCGGAACAGTGTTTGTTCAGGAAGGTGCGGAACGCTGCGTAACGAGGCGGCAGTCCGTACGAGCAGAAGTATTCGCCGCGTCCGTCGGCGTCCAGGTACAGCGCTATCCAATGTTCGCCTGGTTCGTCGCCGTTGTCGGTGTTGCACACGAAGGCTGCGGGCAGAGTGCCGTCTATCGTAGTGGGTAGTCCGTCTCTGGGTACGACGCCGCGAAATATAGTTCTGGTGCACGGGTCCACTGCCAGTAGTCTAGCGATCTGCAGGGTGTCCATTTTAGTAGTCGTAGATGACGTTGCGATTCTTGTCGATTTCCAGCACGGACTCGAGCTCGGCGTAGGCGACGACGTTCACGGTGTTCAGCAGCGCATTGCGGAAATGCACTTCTATGCGCAGGTTGCCCTTTTGTACTAGATGGAAGCAGGGACCATCGCACTGATCGGGGTCAGGTCGAAACCGAAGAAGGTGTAGCCGTGTCGATAGTCGCTGCGAGTCAGTCCGTTCCCTTCGTCCTGCCACAACTTACCGGTCGACGAGAACAGACTCATGTAGCTCCTGACAAAGAGGTCGTCTTCGAAATTCGGCTGGAAAGGTTTGGAGGGTATCTGGCGTCCGTCCACGTACACCGCGAGGAAGCTGATGTCGTTGTTCTTGGCGTGAAAGGGATTCTTGTCGTACGCTCCGTTGTAGGCATCGTTATCGATGCAGCACAGCACCAGACGTTTCGGCAGGGTGCCGAGGAACAGGTTCTCGTACGTGTGCGAGCGAGTGCCGGCAGGAATGGAGTACACCTTGCACTCGACGGACCGCATCGGATACTTGACCGTGCTCTTCTCCAAAGCCTTGACGTGTGCTATCTGCACGCTGGGATTCACGGTGACTTTCTTTGCAAACAAGCAGGCATTGACTATTTGTATCTTGTAATCGGGATTGGCTCCACCAGCCATGAGTGCAAAAGCAGGTTTACTACGCACCAGTCGGATCTTGACGTCGACGCCGTTGATGAGGAATTTATCCTGCAGAAAGAGGTCCACGTGGAGACGGCCCATCATATCGACAACACGGCTCCTCAGGATGTGCCCTCGTCGAGCCACGAACCCTTCGTTAGCTGCGGGTCCGTCGGCTATCTCGACGGCGTCCATGCGAGTGGCCGTGTCCTTGTACCACAGCTGACTCGTCAGTTGCGTGTCCTTGGCATCTGGACCGTAGCTGAGCAACGTCTCTATGAGAGCGCGAAACGCATACGTGTTGGTCGAAGGGGTCACGAGCGTATTGTTCAGGGAGACGTCGGCTTGACTGATCAGTGCATGCAGCCAGTTATTCACCGGTCCCACGGGATCGGCCAAGTCGAGATCGTCCCCGTTGGCTCGTGTCACCTTCGCCTGCACGTGCAGTATCGTGTTGGCGAGATCCAGGTAATCGTCTCCCGATCCGGGTATGAGGAATTCTATGGGTCCACCCGAGTCCAGCGAGGACAAGGGCTGATGTTCCACTACGTGACTGTCGATGATGCTGGTCTGAGTGGGGGTACTGTAAAGAGATCCAGCTCGCTCTTGACCCCTTTACACGACTGTTTATGTACGAATGCCATCGTCGTCGAATATGTCGGCCTCGCGTTTCGCGGACGTTCGTCTCTTGCGTCGTCTCTTTGCTAAAGTGACTCCTTTCTTTGCCGGCGCGCGTTTTATACGTTTTCGAGGACGCACGCCAGGAACCACCATACGCATCAGATTCCTACCGGCGTCTGTGACGCGTCGTTTGGTTGCCTTTTTTATGCTCTGTCCAGACATGACGTCGTCGGCTATGCGCACGCCGGTCTTCAAAGCCCCCTTTCCCAACGCCACGGCACCTCTCTTGATGAGCGGCATGGCGCTGCGCAGCAGACCGGTGAACAGACTACCTAGTCCATGTCCCCGCTGGTATTGAGCACCGGCGAAGTAGGGCAGTGCACCACCTGCCTGACGCGCGTAATACTCGTTGTAATTCATCTTCAGAACAGTCCGATCCTGCGCCGTCGAAAATGAAGTGTCACGGTCACTCTACCGTACTCGAATGGCACGCGCCGTCCTGTGTCGTCCCTTATATCGATTTCAATCGACTTGAAGTGCGAGTACAACAGAGGCACGTAGTGAATGTTAGTGAACCTGTCGGATACCGTTTCGCCGTGACGTCCGCCAACAGGGAGGGCTCGCAACAAAGGCGCGACAGTGTCACCTACTATGCGAGACTCCACGACGTCCGTGTAAACGTATATGGTATCGAACCCTTGATTCATCTGCACCACGTGTTTGGCCTCTTTACGGAAGGGGTACGGAGCATCGGAACTGTGTGTAGGTGGCGGTGGTATAACCACGCTGGCTGACGAACTAACTGGTCTCGGGTTATCGCGCTGGCGTGTGCTGTCTGGTGCCGGCGGACTGGTGACGATCGACTCACGAAATCCTAACATAGATCCTAACGCACTGTGCTGCGGTGTTCTGAACACGGTGTTGTATGACATGTGCAACGTCATTTTTTGAGTGATCACGCTGTAGGTCAATTTAGCTTGTGTCTTGTCCGTTGTCATAAGTCGCAGACCCCTGTTTACACGGTTCATCAATGTCACAGGACCTTTGTAATACCCAGTGGCTAACTTCATACTCGGGATACGACCCGTAGGATTGTTCTCATTGAGGAAGAACCAGACATCTTCCTCTGTAACGTTGTGCCACGTATGCGGGTACTGTATTTCTGCCAACCCGCATTCCCACTCGCCAGTCAGATCGATAAGTCGAGGTAAGTCTGTGATGTAATGAGCCAACGTATTGTTGGGATACATCTTCATGGAAGCGTTGCTAGGCAGTGTCAGGTAGAAATCAGTCGCCATTCACGTCTCAACGTGGGATTGGGGAGCAGGTAACCCAAAGAACTACTCAACAGAGCCGTCCACAGAGTAGAATTCTCGTGACCTGTGGTCAGATTGTAAATGCTTATGAGAATGACCGTAAACAAGATGAGCACCTGACACAGAAAGACTATTTCCTCTTTAGGACACGCGGTACCGAACAGATGCCAAGGAGTGCTACCGCTACTGCTACTGCTACTGTCCTCTACGTTCTGCGCGTCAGTACTGTCCTCTACTGCTACTACGTCCTCTTGTTCCTCCTGTTCTACGACGGTGAAGTCTCGTGTTGTCGTGTCATGTGTCATGTCTCGAATGAAGTCTTACCGAACGCGTGGCTAGTCTTTATAGTAGACTGCACCAGTGCCTTGGCATCGATCCAGCTGTTGAATTTGGAGGGGTAGCCGAACCATTTCACGAAAACTTGATTTCGTCCACCTACCTTGCGACGATCCAGGACCTCTTGCACGTAGAACAGTTTATCGGGGGGTACCAACACTTTCTGCAGCTCCATTTCGTAGAAGGTACCTTCCAGTACTTCGCCGAGATCGTCCTTCAATCGATACACGGGTGGAGCAGAGGGATGAACCTCGTGTATCGTGAAAATCTCTTCGCTCCAATTCGCCGTGTACCCCTTTTCGAACTTACCTTTGTACTTGCTGATACGTACGCGATCCGACACGTGCAACTTGGGCACGCCCTTACCGTCGTGACCGTACAGTCGCTGCCACACCTTTTCCTGATTACGGTAACTCACCTGTGAAGGAGCCATGCCGATACTGCGGTGGTAGCTGTTGTTGTACGAATGCACCAGGTCCTGAAGGATGTTGATGTATCGCCACGTCTGGTGTTTCGTGAAGTATCGCCACATGCGTGTCTTCAACGTCCTGTTGAATCTTTCCACGATGCACGCCTTCGTCTCCGCGTTGTGCGTGGAGAAGTGATGGATGTTGTGCTTCTTCAATAGAGCCTGGACGGATTTATTCAGAAATTCCTAGGACGGTCTACTTCGATCCGAAAAGGGTAGGTAGTTACGGCGGACCCGATGCCTTGCGACGCGTCACGCACATATCAAGAAAAAAGGTCGCGGAATGGTTGTCGGAACAGGACGCCTATACCCTACACAAGCCGGCTAGACGTCGTTTCGAGAGACGACGCGTCATCGTGAGCGGTCTGCATCAGCAGTGGCAGGCCGATCTCGTCGATCTGTCGCATTTGAAAAAGCACAACGACGGTATGACCTTTCTCCTCACGGTGATCGACGTCTTCTCGAAAGTGGCCTGGTGTGTTCCCATGAAGAACAAGTCCGCGGCGTCGTTGGTAGCGGCACTTGACAGCACGTTCAGCAAAGGCTGGCCAAAGGTGTTGCAGACAGACCAAGGAAAGGAATTTCTGAATAAATCCGTCCAGGCTCTATTGAAGAAGCACAACATCCATCACTTCTCCACGCACAACGCGGAGACGAAGGCGTGCATCGTGGAAAGATTCAACAGGACGTTGAAGACACGCATGTGGCGATACTTCACGAAACACCAGACGTGGCGATACATCAACATCCTTCAGGACCTGGTGCATTCGTACAACAACAGCTACCACCGCAGTATCGGCATGGCTCCTTCACAGGTGAGTTACCGTAATCAGGAAAAGGTGTGGCAGCGACTGTACGGTCACGACGGTAAGGGCGTGCCCAAGTTGCACGTGTCGGATCGCGTACGTATCAGCAAGTACAAAGGTAAGTTCGAAAAGGGGTACACGGCGAATTGGAGCGAAGAGATTTTCACGATACACGAGGTTCATCCCTCTGCTCCACCCGTGTATCGATTGAAGGACGATCTCGGCGAAGTACTGGAAGGTACCTTCTACGAAATGGAGCTGCAGAAAGTGTTGGTACCCCCCGATAAACTGTTCTACGTGCAAGAGGTCCTGGATCGTCGCAAGGTAGGTGGACGAAATCAAGTTTTCGTGAAATGGTTCGGCTACCCCTCCAAATTCAACAGCTGGATCGATGCCAAGGCACTGGTGCAGTCTACTATAAAGACTAGCCACGCGTTCGGTAAGACTTCATTCGAGACATGACACATGACACGACAACACGAGACTTCACCGTCGTAGAACAGGAGGAACAAGAGGACGTAGTAGTAGAGGACAGTACTGACGCGCAGAACGTAGAGGACAGTAGCAGTAGCAGTAGCGGTAGCACTCCTAGGCATATGTTCGGTACCGCGTGTCCTAAAGAGGAAATAGTCTTTCTGTGTCAGGTGCTCATCTTGTTTACGGTCATTCTCATAAGCATTTACAATCTGACCACAGGTCACGAGAATTCTACTCTGTGGACGGCTCTGTTGAGTAGTTCTTTGGGTTACCTGCTCCCCAATCCCACGTTGAGACGTAATGGCGACTGATTTCTACCTGACACTGCCTAGCAACGCTTCCATGAAGATGTATCCCAACAATACGTTGGCTCATTACATCACAGACTTACCTCGACTTATCGATCTGACTGGCGAGTGGGAATGCGGGTTGGCAGAAATACAGTACCCGCATACGTGGCACAACGTTACAGAGGAAGATGTCTGGTTCTTCCTCAATGAGAACAATCCTACGGGTCGTATCCCGAGTATGAAGTTAGCCACTGGGTATTACAAAGGTCCTGTGACATTGATGAACCGTGTAAACAGGGGTCTGCGACTTATGACAACGGACAAGACACAAGCTAAATTGACCTACAGCGTGATCACTCAAAAAATGACGTTGCACATGTCATACAACACCGTGTTCAGAACACCGCAGCACAGTGCGTTAGGATCTATGTTAGGATTTCGTGAGTCGATCGTCACCAGTCCGCCGGCACCAGACAGCACACGCCAGCGCGATAACCCGAGACCAGTTAGTTCGTCAGCCAGCGTGGTTATACCACCGCCACCTACACACAGTTCCGATGCTCCGTACCCCTTCCGTAAAGAGGCCAAACACGTGGTGCAGATGAATCAAGGGTTCGATACCATATACGTTTACACGGACGTCGTGGAGTCTCGCATAGTAGGTGACACTGTCGCGCCTTTGTTGCGAGCCCCCCTGTTGGCGGACGTCACGGCGAAACGGTATCCGACAGGTTCACTAACATTCACTACGTGCCTCTGTTGTACTCGCACTTCAAGTCGATTGAAATCGATATAAGGGACGACACAGGACGGCGCGTGCCATTCGAGTACGGTAGAGTGACCGTGACACTTCATTTTCGACGGCGCAGGATCGGACTGTTCTGAAGATGAATTACAACGAGTATTACGCGCGTCAGGCAGGTGGTGCACTGCCCTACTTCGCCGGTGCTCAATACCAGCGGGGACATGGACTAGGTAGTCTGTTCACCGGTCTGCTGCGCAGCGCCATGCCGCTCATCAAGAGAGGTGCCGTGGCGTTGGGAAAGGGGGCTTTGAAGACCGGCGTGCGCATAGCCGACGACGTCATGTCTGGACAGAGCATAAAAAGGCAACCAAACGACGCGTCACAGACGCCGGTAGGAATCTGATGCGTATGGTGGTTCCTGGCGTGCGTCCTCGAAAACGTATAAAACGCGCGCCGGCAAAGAAAGGAGTCACTTTAGCAAAGAGACGACGCAAGAGACAGACGTCCGCGAAACGCGAGGCCGACATATTCGACGACGATGGCATTCGTACATAAACAGTCGTGTGAAGGGGTCAAGAGCGAGCTGGATCTCTTTACAGTACCCCCACTCAGACCAGCATCATCGACAGTCACGTAGTGGAACATCAGCCCTTGTCCTCGCTGGACTCGGGTGGACCCATAGAATTCCTCATACCCGGATCGGGAGACGATTACCTGGATCTCGCCAACACGATACTGCACGTGCAGGCGAAGGTGACACGAGCCAACGGGGACGATCTCGACTTGGCCGATCCCGTGGGACCGGTGAATAACTGGCTGCATGCACTGATCAGTCAAGCCGACGTCTCCCTGAACAATACGCTCGTGACCCCTTCGACCAACACGTATGCGTTTCGCGCTCTCATAGAGACGTTGCTCAGCTACGGTCCAGATGCCAAGGACACGCAACTGACGAGTCAGCTGTGGTACAAGGACACGGCCACTCGCATGGACGCCGTCGAGATAGCCGACGGACCCGCAGCTAACGAAGGGTTCGTGGCTCGACGAGGGCACATCCTGAGGAGCCGTGTTGTCGATATGATGGGCCGTCTCCACGTGGACCTCTTTCTGCAGGATAAATTCCTCATCAACGGCGTCGACGTCAAGATCCGACTGGTGCGTAGTAAACCTGCTTTTGCACTCATGGCTGGTGGAGCCAATCCCGATTACAAGATACAAATAGTCAATGCCTGCTTGTTTGCAAAGAAAGTCACCGTGAATCCCAGCGTGCAGATAGCACACGTCAAGGCTTTGGAGAAGAGCACGGTCAAGTATCCGATGCGGTCCGTCGAGTGCAAGGTGTACTCCATTCCTGCCGGCACTCGCTCGCACACGTACGAGAACCTGTTCCTCGGCACCCTGCCGAAACGTCTGGTGCTGTGCTGCATCGATAACGATGCCTACAACGGAGCGTACGACAAGAATCCCTTTCACGCCAAGAACAACGACATCAGCTTCCTCGCGGTGTACGTGGACGGACGCCAGATACCCTCCAAACCTTTCCAGCCGAATTTCGAAGACGACCTCTTTGTCAGGAGCTACATGAGTCTGTTCTCGTCGACCGGTAAGGTTGTGGCAGGACGAAGGGAACGGACTGACTCGCAGCGACTATCGACACGGCTACACCTTCTTCGGTTTCGACCTGACCCCGATCAGTGCGATGGTCCCTGCTTCCATCTAGTACAAAAAGGGCAACCTGCGCATAGAAGTGCATTTCCGCAATGCGCTGCTGAACACCGTGAACGTCGTCGCCTACGCCGAGCTCGAGTCCGTGCTGGAAATCGACAAGAATCGCAACGTCATCTACGACTACTAAAATGGACACCCTGCAGATCGCTAGACTACTGGCAGTGGACCCGTGCACCAGAACTATATTTCGCGGCGTCGTACCCAGAGACGGACTACCCACTACGATAGACGGCACTCTGCCCGCAGCCTTCGTGTGCAACACCGACAACGGCGACGAACCAGGCGAACATTGGATAGCGCTGTACCTGGACGCCGACGGACGCGGCGAATACTTCTGCTCGTACGGACTGCCGCCTCGTTACGCAGCGTTCCGCACCTTCCTGAACAAACACTGTTCCGAATGGACTCATAATACCCAGAGGCTTCAGAGTCCTCTGTCTAACGTTTGCGGACAATATTGTGTTGCTTATGTAATGTTTCGTTGTAAAGGTTCTTCTATGAAGAGTTTCGTAAACATGTTCCACACTAATCTGGTCAATAACGATGTTGAAGTGTTCGATTGGATGAGACTACTGAAAAAGGGTATACCCTACTATCGTGTATCTTACAGAGACTGATGATATATTCGGCACCTATTCAGTAGTTAATGATTGCCGCGTATTTGATTGGCTTAAAACAGCTGCGATATTGTGGTACACTGTATTATCGCTCATAGTAGCAGTACACCACATCATCATCATCGTTCGAGCCTCTGGCGAGGTGGTGCACCACCCGTAAGCTCGCGACCTCTGGCGTGATGGTAAACATCCGCAAGTCGCCTCGTTGTCGTCATCCTCGAGCCTCTGGCGCGGTGGAAACACCCCTAAGCTCACGACCTCTGGCGCGATGGTCAACATACGCAAGTCGATTCATATATATTCATCGTAGTTGTAGTTGTAGTGATATTACACGCTACCACGCTTGATGTATCGCCATGCTGCTTGTATTATACTCAATAAAATACGTGTGCACTCGTACCCTATCGTGTTGCGTTGATTTCTCGTCTCCATTAGTCCCCTTTGATAGTTGATATAATTAACGATCCTATTATTAATTACTAATGACCCTATAATTACTACGTATGATTCGTCACGGTCACTACCCGGTCATAGGTCAACACACACACACACACACACACACACACACACACACACACACACACACACACACACACACACACACACACACACACACACACAAGGTTATGACCGTTAGGGTTATCTCCAGTCGCTAGGGGGCGCTCGTGGTGGATGTAGGTCACCGCTAGGGGGCGCTGGGGGCTACCCAGAAGCCTCTATACCGGAAGTTACTGGGGTGCTCTTTACTGTGCGGCTCTTTTGATCCCCCAAAAGCACACTATAACTACTTATGGGAAAGTTTTGTTGGAAGGGCTGATATGTACATGAAGGATGGGCTTCATTTAAGTGGAAAGGGGGCGGCAGTATTCGCGGACAAACTTTCAGCAGCAGTAGATAGCGACTTGGGTACAATGACAAATATTTTTGGAAGTAAACATTCTTTAAACTAGAAGTGCAGCGGGGTTACCTAGAGGTGTCTCAAGCAGAACAAGAGGCCACTAGCACAGATAAACCAATATCAAATCATCCGAAAAACATCTCTGAAAAAGGTTATACATGCGTATGTTTAAATGCAAGGAGCATAGTAAATAAGAAAAACGAATTAAACATTATGGTAGAAGATATTGACCCTCACATAATTGGTATAACTGAATCATGGGCCAACATAGATATAACAGATGCTGAATTAGGACTGACAGGATATGTAATGTTTAGGAAAGATCGAATAGGAAGAAGGGGCGGGGGAGTTATTTTATATGTTAAAGAATATATTCAGGCTTATGAAATAAAACTAGAAAGGGAAGCAGATTGCGATGAAGCTGTTTGGTGCAAAATTGTTTCAGGAAATTCAAAATTAACTATTGGATTAGTTTACCGAAGTCCAAACATAAACGAAGAGGACAACACAAAAATAAAAACCGCTATAAAGGAAGTTAGTAAAGGGGAATGTATCATAATGGGAGATTTTAACCATGGACGCATACAATGGAATTCTCTAGAGAGCACAGGGATTGAGGATCAACAATTTCTATGTTTAATCCAGGATAGCTTTCTTACTCAGCACGTACTAGAACCAACCAGGGGAGAAAATGTATTAGATATAGTTTTGTCATCACAAAAAGAATTAGTGGACAATGTAAAAATATTTGAACCATTGGGTAATAGTGATCATAATCAAATACATTTTGACATCAATGTAAAAGCAGAAAGTAAAAATAAGAAAACGTACAAGAGAAACTTCCACAAAGGTAACTACAAAGATATGAGAAAATACTAAGCACAGCTAGATTGGAATAACATGCTGATGAATAAGACTGCAATTGAATGTTGGAATATTCTAAAATATGAAATTGAGAGTATCATCGATAAATTTGTTCCCTTCTGAAAACAAGGAAAACGGTGTAGAAAGAAACACTTTTCAAAAGAGGCAATTAGAAAAATAATGCTAAAACAAACTATGTGGAGGGTTTATAGGCGTACCAGAAAGGAAGAAGACTATGCAAAATACAAAGAGGCACTTAATGCAGCTACAACTGAAATCAGACAATCTAAAAGAAGCTATGAGCAAAAACTGGCATGTAACATAAAAAATGACAGCAAGAGTTTTTATGCATATGTCAGGAGTAAACAAAACGTACAAGACAAGGTTGGACCTCTAGAAGACAGTGCTGGAAATATAATATCACAGGGGTTTTTAATGGCGGAAGACCTAAATCGTACACGAGGGAGAATTGTGCATATGAGGGTTTCTCCGTACCCTGTTGGAAGTATTCCCATCACATAACGTTCATCAGTAATGTTCTGGATGCAGGCAAACTGTTTTTTTCTCAGTGACAGTGCAAATTCTAAATTTAACGACTCTTGCTATGTCGATAGCACGTGCGACTCGTAGCGACCCATTTGTATTTCTGTAGGCGATACCGGATGAAGTGCCAGCAGCCAATCAGCGTCATCGTCGAGCTTAATTATCTACTTATGTATGCGTCCAGAATCTGGGCGCACACATAATTTCCGTCACAATGGGAACCCCACTCTCTGTCCAGGCGCCTATATAGGTAGGTAGCTGAGTTCTAATTATAATGGGGGTGGGTATGCAACCAGTTCAATTTAGTGCGGTGGTGGCAGCGCCTGCTGGTGTCGACCTGCCACGAATACGGCGTCTCAACACCGAGCCAACATGGCAGCATCGTCCGGCGTCAACGGGGAGTCTCTGCCAAAATGCGCTCGCGTCGACTCGCTCAACAAAGTGACGGTCGTCATCGGCGCGCAGTGGGGCGACGAAGGCAAGGGGAAGATCGTTGACCTGCTCGCACAAACGTCAGACTTCGTCTGTCGCTTTCAGGTAAGCTGTAAATTCGGGGCAACGACCTTTAGGCAAATTCAATCGCCATACAATTTTTTTCTATCTGGCTGTTGCTATTGTATGCGCGAAGAGCAGGCTCGCCAGACACGTACGCATTTTCGTGAAACGTTAAACCTTACAAAAACGCCATAAACATGATTCTCGTAGATCAATACAAGGTCACGCTAAGAATTACATAGAGTTACATCATTAATCATCCCCTCTATAAACTACTAATATACTAACGGGTGTTTTATTTATGTCTGTACTGCTAGCCCACTCTGGCCTCATTCTACACGAAATCATATATATATATATATATATATATATATATATATATATATATATATATATATATATATATATATATATATATATATATATATAGTAGTTCCCGTGGGGGAACAGAAGATGATAAAGTGGGGAAAGACACAAGAGATGCTAGGGAGAGCTCACCGCAGCCTGGGAGGAAGCTGAGAGGAGGGAAGGTGACAGGTCGTAGGGAGACAGGACGTAAGGAGACTGGAAGGAAAGGAACGGGAGGGAAGACAACCGGAGTGAAGGAGAGGGGAGTGGGAGAGACAAGAGCAAAGGAGTGGAAAGTGGGGGAGACAGGAGGGAAGGGGTCAGGACAGAATGTGATGCAGGGGATCGAAAGGAAGAGTTATTCTGCAGCAGTGATAGAGGGGGTGAGGAAGAGAGCGAGGGTGTTTGTGGGGGATTCGATAGTTAGGAAGACCGACAGAGTCTTAAGCAAGGGAGATGATGTGGTGGTCTGCTTGCCTGGAGCCAAAATAGAGGCGATAACTGAGAGGGTAAAAAACATCGTAGGCTCGGGTAAGGGTGGATCTGTTTTAGTACACGTAGGGAAAAATAACGTGGAGAGGGAGGGTACAACTGCCATAGTTAGGAAATATAGGCAGTTGGTCAGAACACTAAAACAGACGCGGGTTGAGCAGGTAATACTGTCATGGATTTTACCTGTAAGGGGTCACAAATATCGAAATTGTCGGGGGATGGCAATTAACATGTTAGTCCAGAAGCTATGTAGGGAAGAGGAAGTTGGATTTGTGGATTTATGGGGAAGTTTTGTTGGGAGGGCTGATATGTACATGAAGGATGGGCTTCATTTAAGTGGAAAGGGGGCGGCAGTATTCGCGGACAAACTTTCAGCAGCAGTAGATAGTGACTTGGGTACAATGACAAATATTTTTGGAAGTAAACATTCTTTAAACTAGAAGTGCAAGGGGGTTACCTAGAGGTGTCTCAAGCAGAACAAGAGGCCACTAGCACAAATAAACCAATATCAAATCATCCGAGAAACATCTCTGAAAAAGGTTATAGATGCGTATGTTTAAATGCAAGGAGCATAGTAAATAAGAAAAACGAATTAAACATTATGGTAGAAGATATTGACCCTAATTGGTATAACTGAATCATGGGCCAACATAGATATAACAGATGCTGAATTAGGACTGACAGGATATGTAATGTTTAGGAAAGATCGAATAGGAAGAAGGGGCGGGGGAGTTGTTTTATATGTTAAAGAATCTATTCAGGCTTATGAAATAAAACTAGAAAGGGAAGCAGATTGCGATGAAGCTGTTTGGTGCAAAATTGTTTCAGGAAATTCAAAATTAACTATTGGATTAGTTTACCGAAGTCCAAACATAAACGAAGAGGACAACACAAAAATAAACAACGCTATAAAGGAAGTTAGTAAAGGGGAATGTATCATAATGGGAGATTTTAACCATGGACACATACAATGGAATTCTCTAGAGAGCACAGGGATTGAGGACCAACAATTTCTAATTTTAATCCAGGATAGCTTTCTTACTCAGCACGTACTAGAACCAACCAGGGGAGAAAGTGTATTAGATATAGTTAGTCATCACAAAAAGAATTAGTACACAATGTAAAATATTTGAACCATTGGGTAATAGTGACCATAATCAAATACTTTTTGACATCAATGTAAAATCAGAAAGTAAAAATAAGAAAACGTACAAGAGAAACTTCCACAAAGGTAACTACAAAGATATGAGAAAATACTTAGCAAAGCTAGATTGGAATAACATGCTGATGAATAAGACTGCAATTGAATGTTGGAATATTCTAAAATATGAAATTAAGAGTATCATCGATAAATTTGTTCCTTTCCAAAAACAAGGAAAGCGGTGTAGAAAGAAACACTTGTCAAAAGAGGCAATTAGAAAAATAATGCTAAAACAAACTATGTGGAGGGTTTATAGGCGTACCAGAAAGAAGAAGACTATGCAAAATACAAAGAGGCACTTAATGCAGCTACAACTGAAATCAGACAATCTAAAAGAAGCTATGAGCAAAAACTGGCATGTAACATAAAACATTACAGCAAGAGTTTTTATGCATATGTCAGGAGTAAACAAAACGTACAAGACAAGGTTGGACATCTAGAAGACAGTGCTGGAAATATAATATCACAGGGGTTTTTAATGGCGGAAGACCTAAATGGTTACTTCAGTTCAGTGTTTACCAAAGAAGATATTAGTTCATTACCAGTTGCTGATGCTAAATTTCAGGGGGCTAAATCTGACTATTTAGGTCCGTTAGTTGTAACTCCAGAATTGGTAGCTAAGAAAATAAAGGCAATGAAGGATAACAAATCACCGGGAGTGGATGGGATTCCTCCAAAATTACTTTTTTACCTTGTCATTAAAAGAGGGAGTTGTTCCGTTTGAATGGAAAGAAGCAAACATCATACCATTATTTAAAAAGGGTTCGAGAAATAAGTCAGAGAATTACAGACCAGTGAGTTTGACGTCTGTGATTTGTAAATTATTAGAAAGATTAATTAAAGACCATATGGTGGACTTCCTCGTTAAGCATAAATTATTAAATTCATCTCAACATGGATTCCTTAAAGCGAGGTCATGCTTAACAAATATGTTATGTTTTTGGAAGAAATCACTAAGTGGATAGACGTGGGATCGCCAGTAGATATTATCTACTTAGATTTTCAGAAAGCTTTTGACAAAGTGCCACATCAAAGATTTCTACTTAAATTAAAAGCCCATGGTATCGGGGATAGCATAACTGACTGGATAGAACAATGGCTGACTGACAGAAGATAACGAGTTGTAGTAGATGGAGAAGTTTCAAATTGGAAATCGGTTTTGAGTGGGGTACCTCAAGGATCAGTATTAGGACCTATATTATTCTTAATTTATATAAATGAGTTGGACGACAGTATAACAAGTAACGTACTGAAATTTGAGGATGACACAAAACTGTTTAGAAAGGTTAATCCTGATGGTGATAAACAACATTTACAAAACGATCTAGACAGATTAGTGAAATGGTCTGAGAAATGGCAGATGTTGTTCAATTTTGGGAAATGTAAATCCCTACATACAGGACATGGGAACTTGAATGTAAACTATAAAATGGGAGATACCGTTCTGGGTACTACTGTAAAAGAAAAGGACTTAGGAGTTACAATAAGCGCTGATATGAACGCTTCAAAGCAGTGTGATATTGCAGCTTCAAAGGGTAATCAAATTCTTGGATTGATTAGAAGAAACATAACATACAAGGGAAAAAAGTTAGTTATAACTATTTATAAAGCAATAGTTAGACCTCATTTAGAATACTGTATACAATCATGGAGACCATATCGTAAGAAGGATATAGATACGCTTGAACGCATACAAAGGAGAGCAACTAAAATGATTCCAGAACTTAGAGACCTTAGTTATGAAGAACGCCTGAAAGAATGTGGTTTAACAACTCTAGAGACAAGGAGGTTACGAGGAGATCATATTGAAGTTTTTAAGATATTGAGTGGGTATGAAAATATTGATAGAAATATGTTTTTCTCATTCAAGAAGGATAGCAGAACTAGAGGACATGAGGTAAAATTAGTAAAGGATCAATGTAGATTGGACATCAGGAAGCACTCGTTCTCACAGAGGACAATAAATGAATGGAAGAATTTGTCTACAGATTGTGTAACTGCTAGCAGCGTGAATATGTTTAAAAACAAAGTAGACACATATCTCAGGAGGGCGGGTTATAAGTAGATGAACATTGTTGGACTCTCGATAAGCCAATGGCTTCCGTGTCCACTTGCCATCTGGGCCTTTGGCTTGGATGGCAAATCTTGTTTAAATCTTGTTAAATATATATATATATATATATATATATATATATATATATATATATATATATATATATATATATATATATATATATATATATATATATATATGTACTCTATGTGAACTCTTGCCTTGCAGCAGCATGTCACTGGTCCATGCTTGCACCAGGGCCTGTATATTAGCCGGAACCACCACGGAACCAGATTGAATTGCTAATAGCGTGGATTGCGTGATCTATATAATGATGTCACTGGAATGTGTTAATAATGTAATAGTGCAACTTTCCACCAAGTGGGAAATAATTATACGTACATTAAGGTATGTTTTGGGCTCCCGGAACCACCACTACGACTATACTATAACTAGTGGTGAAAAAGATACCACCCTGGGGGAGACCACAAATGAGAGAGACTTGGGGGTGCAAATAGACAGTGATTTAAAGTTTGATCAACAAGTGGAGATGGTAGCAAACAAAGCCAACAAAATGTTAGGCCTTATAAGAAGATCATTTATATACCTGGATTGACCAACCATGTAAAAACTATACACGAGCCTGGTCAGACCTATTCTAGAATATGGCAATGTAGTCTGGGCCCCAACACTCAAGAGAGACCAACATATGATTGAGAACATTCAACGACGAACATCAAAGCTAGTCCCAGAACTGAAGGACCTCGAATATGGTGATGAGCTCAGGGCGCTTAAGCTCCCAAGCCTCTACTATAGAAGAGCAAGAGGACGCATGATTGAAACGTACAAACATCTCCATAGAATCTATAAAGTTGATAGAATGCCACTAGAGCTGGACAACAATACGGTAACCAGGGGACACATCCTGAAACTCAAGAAGGAACGCGTGACTGCAAGACAACGAAGGCATTACTTCAGACACAGGGTAGTAAACCGGTGGAACACCCTCACAGAGTATGTAGTTTCAGCGCTCTCATTAAATATTTTCAAATCAAGACTAAATAAATTCTGGTGTGCTTACAGTTTTGAACAAAATGATAACTTTCCACCCATGCGCACAAACAATTGTCGAGACCAGCTAAAAGGCTACTAGCCTAGAAGAGCTGAAGAGGATGTTTGTATGTATGACTTGTTGACGATCGGCGACCATGTTTTGGCTGTTCCGTCTATTGAACATCACCTAGTGGGCGGCCTTACATTAGTGGGTTACTCGTGGTGACCTCGGCCTGTACAGGTTTATACCAGTTCATTATAAATTTTAAAACACCTTAAATGTGATTATTTAAACACAACCTACCAACTATCAAACCGACACAAAGCAAGAATGTAAACAGAAATCTGGATGTTTATTTTTTATAAAACATGTATTATTTCGTACAAAATTATGACCATTTTATGACAATATAAAATCATATGTCCATGATCCAAGGCAGTGGGAAGGCCCAGGCTTATTTTATGGCGACCTGCACCCGCCATGTTGTAACACTGTCATTGGGTTTACATGAAATTTGTCTAGACATAGCAGTGTCATCTACTACATCTTCCATACCCTGGTAGTGTCATCGAAGAAAACCAATGGATCGCAATATATAGTATACATGACCATGTGCCCTACTGATACCGATTTAGCTGCATTGCCATTCCGATTTAGCTGCATAGCATCAACAAATATAACATATTATTTTAATACTTTAAAAAATACTAATACATCAGTATCCTACACAGAACAGATTCACTCATGTTCTCTAAATAAGGCAGCTCATTGCATAGGTGCTAATCCTGAGTTACAATGCTGTTGATTGCCTGAGTTGTAATTGCAGTAAATACAATAAATAAGAAATAAAAGTACTAGTGTGCACAGTTACAAAGGGCTTGCTGTGAAAGTGGATTCACAAGACAGACAATGATTCGATATCTGACCATTACAGAGCACATTTACAAAGAACATGTCATGAAAGTAGATTTCCTTAATGATAAATAACAACTATGCATAGTTACACTGGCGCCTTAGGTACACAACATAAGAGAGGCCCAATACAAATCAGAATCTAACATAAATAATTATTCCATTATTTATTCTTTTAAATTCATGCCGCTCATAAAAAACATTTAATTCTAGTTTTCACTGTGTAACACTAAAGAATAAAAAACATTGCCATGTAGTATACAATACTTTAAATATTTAATTTTCTACCAAAAAATTTGCGTTACATAATAACATAATATAACACCAATATTCAATGCGTGGAATGAAAGTTTTATTGACCAATAGTGTATTGGAAAAGGGGTTAACAGAAGAAGTGTAATATAGTTACCTGTAATAAATATATAAAGTAAATTATAGTACATAGTCATATACATAATATACATAATGATGTTGTATAGAAGGAATTAGTTAAACTGTATCATTTTCGATTTACTCCATTTTACACAAACCGAGCGCTATATATCAATCGACAACTGAACAATGGGGGAACTAAGAGCGCCATTTATGGACTGGAGACATCCAGACAGGGCATCTACATATAAACTGTTCAAGCAGAAGGCATGCATGAACTTCGAGTGTAAATATGTTAAAATGGAATGATGACGTTGTGAAAATGTACAATAGTTGGGGTCTCTCCGACGAGGATAGCAAAATTCCATCCAAAATCTGGGAGACGTTTGATACGCATATTGAACCGAAATCTAGCTTCATGGCCGAGAGACTGCAGCGTGCAGATGAGTCAAGCGATGATTTTGTGAGCCGCCTCACTAACCAAGCGAATTTATGCAAATTGAAAGAGCGCGACGAACGTATAATCGAGCAAATCGCATACGGCACTAAGCACGCCGACATACAGAAAATTTTGCTTGTGCAAGAAGAAACATACACCTTAGCGAAAGCCATCGAGGCATGCCGCGTCTTTCATGCATCAGAAGGCCATCAGAAAGCCTTTCGAGAAATTCAAGGTGGTGAAGTTGCAGTCAGCATTGTCCAAAAGGGAGGCACGTCGCCTGCCCAGTGCTACAACTGTGGTGAAAGCCGCCATAGATCGAGTCAAGGATGTCCTGCACGCGCGTCTACATGCAGGAATTTGATAAACACATCAACCAAAAAATAAACAAAGCAAATAGTATCATGGCAGTTATTAGAAGGTCAACCCTAAATCAACATAATGTTGTGCCAATATATAAAGCTTTAGTTAGAAGTCATCTAGATTATGCAATATCAATATGGTCCCCTTATAAACAGAAATACAAAGAGATGCCATCGAAAATGTGCAAAGACACGCAACAAAGCAGCTTCCTGGTATGAAGAATATTCCTTATGAGGAAAGACTTCAGAGATTGAAACTTCCTACACTTGCATATAGACGAACTCGTCGTGATATGATTGAGGTATATAAACTACTCCATGGGAAATATGACAGCGATATATCTAACATTATTAAGCTGCACAAAAACAGTGTAAGGGAAGGACAAGGGGTCAAAGTTTGAAATTGTTTATAGAACGTGCTTGTACAAATGTTAGAACAGAAAGCTTCTCACTTAGAGTTACCAGATTATGGAATGATCTACCGGAAGTAGTTGCAACTGCCCCAAGCGTCAACTCTTTTAAAAACCGCCCCCTTGCGACTGGAGCTAATCCTAACCGTCTAGAGCGCCCCTGGCGACTGAATTTAATTTTAATTTTAATTAAATTTTTTTTTTATGAATTTTTTTATTTTTTTTAAATTTTATTTTATTTTTATTTTTTATTATTATTTTTTTATTATTAATTTTTTTTTATTAATTTTTTTTATTTTTTTTTTAAATTTAAATTTAAATTTAAATTTAAATTTAAATTTAAATTTAAATTTAAATTTAAATTTAAATTTAAATTTAAATTTTAATTTTAATTTTAATTTTAATTTTAATTTTAATTTTAATTTTAATTTTAATTTTAATTTTAATTTTAATTTTAATTTTAATTTTAATTTCAATTTCAATTTCAATTTCAATTTCATTTCAATTTTAATTTTAATTTTAATTTTTATTTTAATTTTAACTGCGCGCGCAGCCTCACAACCTTCTGGGTAGCCCGAGCGCCCCCTGGTCCGTAACCCTAGAGCGCCCCCTAGCGACAGGAGCTAACCTTAACCGTCTAGAGCGCCCCCTGGCGACTGATTTTAATTTTAATTTTAATTTTAATTTTAATTTTAATTTTAATTTTAATTTTAATTTTAATTTTAATTTTAATTTTTATTTTTATTTTTATTTTATTTATTTATCTATTTTTTCTTGACATACCGACATACAGCTGAAGTAAGCTATAAACGTGTCTGGACACATAACTCCTATAGTTTACCCATAATTCCTACAATTTACCCATAATTCCCCTATTCAATAAGAGTACAAGCAAATGTTATTAAATATTTGAAAATAATGACACAATATTGTCCACAAACGTTAGACAGAGGACTCTAAAGTCTCTTGTCACACCGACGTACAGCTGATGAAAGCTGTAAACGTGTCAGGACATGCTGCTGACGTAATCCGCATACAGAACAATACCAAATAAGGACATGCAGCTGATGTAAGCCGCACCAGACGCGTCGCGGAAAGTGCATCATCAGCATATTGTCGTTATATGTCAATGTTTGAAAATAATGCGCTGTTACACTTTACCCATAACTCCTACAGTTTACCCATACTTCCTATAATTTGCCCATAACTCCTAAAGTTTATCCATGTTAGCACCACGCTATATATTCTTAAATAACACATGTATGTATTAATAAGCTATACGAAACCCGAGAGCACGGTATCTCGATGCAGTCTATCTAGGGTTATACAACCGACAACAGGTTGGGGTTACACCGTTAGGGTTAGGGTTAGGGTGGCAGCTAGAATTTCTGATACATACCTCGATCCATAGAGAAGTAGTGAGTCGAATGTAGCAATTACATTCTGGTTTCCACACCTCACCACCCCACCATAGAGCAATGAGACGAGTATAGCCATCTGACCAACCTCCATAGAGTAATGAGACGAGTATAGCCATCTGACCACACGACGCACGCTTGGTATTGTATTCCCGATAATGACACCCCTCTACACATGGACAAACTCCACAGAGTAGTAGTGAGTCGTGTGTAGCCATTACCTTCTGGTTCCCACACCTCACCTCCTCCACCATAGAGTAATGAGACGAGCATAGCCATCTGACCACCCTCCATAGAGTAATGAGACGAGTATAGCCATCTGATCACCCCGACCCTCGCACGGTCATGTAATCGCGCTCACCCCTGCGCCCCTGCGACTGGAGCTAACCCTAACCCCTGTGCGGCTAGCTAACCCTAATCCTAACCTTAAACCGAAAACTCTTATACGTTGACATCATAACCCTAACCCTAACCCATAGCTAACCCTAACTTCAATGTCACTGTCTTTATGGAGGTTTGTGTACGACTATATAGTGTGGGGTGGTGTCAAATATGTTCAGGTCCATAGACAGAAGGTGAAGGCCGTGCGGGCGTCGGGGTGATCAGATGGCTATACTCGTCTCATTACTCTATGGAGGGTGGTCCGATGGCTATGCTCGTCTCATTACTCTATGGTTGGGGTGGTGAGGTGTGGGAACCAGAAGGTAATGGCTACACACGACTCACTACTACTCTGTGGAGCTTGTCCATGTGTAGAGGGGTGTCACTATCGGGAATACAACATCAAGCGTGCGTCGTGTGGTCAGATGGCTATGCTCGTCTCATTACTCTATGGAGGGTGTCAGATGGCTATACTCGTCTCATTGCTCTATGGTGGGGTGGTGAGGTGTGGAAAACAGGCCGAGATCACTAGGGCCGAGATCCCGAAAGGCCGAGATCACTATGAATCAGAGGCTATACCACTGATCTATATTATATATAGATCAGTGGGCTATACTGGCGAGGCTTTCCCTTGTACTAGGCCTAGCTTTTATTTATTTTATCGCTCACTCGCTGTCAAAGCGTGCGAGTTTGAATTGTCTATTTAATGATGCTCAAAGAATCGAGTGGTGGCCTGCTGACATTTGTAGGCTGCGGGTGGTAAGCTTATGCCTAAATTAAGAATAGACCACTGTAAGGCAATTTTGAAGATAAAATTGCGTTTATTACAGTTTAACTTTAAACTTTAACTACTAAATTCTAAAATTATATAAAACCAAGGTTCTCAGTCCTTGCACAATTTGCACTACTGATCTAACTTCAGTATCACATCAAAGTATAAAATGTCAACCAAAAGTTCAAAATACAACCAAAAGCAAGAGCGTTAAGAAAAACAATAAAAGGTGAAAGAAGAGATGATATTAAACACAATAATAAAGACGACTCAAAAGACCACTGGCCACAATCAGGAGTGGGCCAGGACACACATTAGTGTTGTTCACAATATTGTCTTAAAATACCTGTTATCTTATTCAGTATTAATATATAATGATACTTTTTGGTATTAATGTAATACCAGTACCCTACATGTAAAAAACCTTAATATAGCAAATTCAACAGTCAACAATGTTGTCAATTTCACATGTGCATGACCTGACTAGCCTAGCTGTCATTCCACTGTTGTTTACATGCAAGTCTTGGACACTGCTCAACTTACAAGTCTCTAGGGAATATTCAAGATCAGCCCTCTCGCAGCCACCTCCTAGAGCAATTAATCAATGTAACTTCAGATCCTGGCTTAACCATAGGGACAGTTACCTAATACCTATATACATGCACAATTTATCCTTGCACCATGTATATCACATCTTATAACATATTAACTATAACAGTAGCACCACTAAACATGATCAAAACTGAACTTTCTAAAGGGTTCTGTACATTTACCAGCTACTGACTGCAAGTGGTTAAAATAAGGTCCAAGACCACTTATTCCTGATCTTCCACACGTTAGTAATAAAAGTCCCCACTAAGTAATTATAATTGATAAAGTAAATACCTTGACATAAAGAGATGGACAGTTCTCTACCACACATTATGATACAACTATAAATTGAAAACATTGCTTTAATAAGGTAGAAAACGTCATTTAGGAACTTACCAAAACAGAGTTGTCATTAAGTGTAGAATCAAGCCTGGCCCATTGGGGCAGGGCCCCTTCCACTGACCACAAGTGACCCCTGTCTCTAGGGTAAAATTTATGTTTAAACAACTGAATTATAAGTAATAAGACAAACTACAGACACAGTAAATACACCTAATTACAAGACAAATAGTCATAGCTGTAATAGTTCACTAACTATATTCTCTAAATTACATTACGTTACCCTGGGTGCTGCCATCATATGGTGGGTAACTAAACTAATCGAACCCATAAGTGACTATGTCATACATTGTTTGTCCGGAATTACAAAAACCGTGAATGGAAGTGCTTTTTCAGTGTGTGTCTCATGCATTTTTGTAGATTGTCATTTGGTTTATTAGATGCACTGAAACTGCATCTTTGCTATGTGTAAAACAAACACCATAACACCTCATTGTAGGTTTACATTATGTTTATTTAGCGCCATCAAAACAATTCGAAGCACTTGCATATTGGACAAAATACATTATGCAAAACAAGCGCTAGTTATGAAATAGATCGGTGATCAATGACATGGTTCCCGAGTCATTCCCCAGAAGAACCCCACGTTCTTCTCATAGTTCATAGTGGCGCCACACTGCGGATTAGCTACCAGTCTGAATTAGATGCTGATTTCACCGATACCGGCAGATCATGATTCAGCACACATTTGAGAACTAATAGACCCAACCCTTCGCACTCGCGCACTGCGCATCTATAGGGAACAACACAGTATAAATGTTCTATTAAAACATTAATATTGCATTATTGTTTTATCCAACTACTGTTACTGGAGAAAAAACATTAAAATACATGTTCACATATAAAAAGACACGATAAAACAGTAAAATGACATGATATACATTACAGTGATTTCACGTCGGTCATTGGCCATACTCTGACAATTTTTTTATGTTGCCTCCTTCACTACTGCTAACTTTTCTCCAATTTAATTAGATAGTCCTATCATGCACAGTGACCGATTAACAGGCATGGCAGACCAGTGGCCAAGTACATTTTCATGAATACGAGTACATTGGTGATGGATGAGTACATTGCTAAAAGCTATGTACGAGTACATTCTCACGAGTACGAATAAAAGTACGAATACATTTCTTTTTACATTTCCATTCCCAAACATACGGTGGTTACCTTTTACGAACCCCTCCCATTTACAAACATACAGACACGGTATGACTCATAAATCAGTTTTTGTTTGGAGTCCCTTCTTAACTGCAATTAACAATTCATAAACCACGCGCTTTGATATAATAATGTTATGTCTGACTTGAGTCAACTTCCTTTAACTTCTATAGAGAAGACTCGACTGGCAGTTCTTAGCAGTTAACACTGTCAGCCAGTGCCCAATGGCATGGTCTCCTAGCTGCATTAAAGGCTTTCCATGGCTAACTGATGGGTTAATTGATGAATGACACTTTGTGGACATCCTGGTGGCTTAATTAAACAAACAGGGATTATGGCCTGAACTGGTAGCCTACAATTGTTTGCTTAACTGAGAGTTTCTGACTGAGAAAAGATGCTGCCTGTTGCCTTTTTTGGGTATCACTGTCATAGTCATGGTCATGGGAGAATGCCACCATGGGGGTGTAGGGATGGTAAGGGGGTAACCGTCTCGGAAGGTACTGAGATTCGGTGGTATTATAGTCATATTAATAAGAAATAACAAAGTATTTAAAAAAATAGTTGAACATTCAAATACTTCAGGAAACTTTCATTTTGTTAACTATTAATAAATTAATTTTCACAGCATAAATTGAGAAAGTACTCAGATGAACTCGTGATGTACTCATAAAATCTTAATACATTGAGTATGAGTACGAGTACATGACTCATAAGTTATATGAGTATGAGTACTTCAAAAATGTACTGAGTACTTCCGCCCCAGGTCTAAGGCATGGGGTCTATACATTGCAATATAAACTATTACAATTGCTTATTTTTCTTTCTATTACTCTTACATGTTGAAGGCAATGTAATGCCTTTTTTATTGGAAGTATTTTCTTGTACATGTAAGTGTGTTGTGTTCATTCAGTAGTAGAATAGTTTGCAATGTGTTGAGAAGTCAAAAAGCTGTGTTCACGGGTACTCATGTTCACACAGAGTTGGACTAAACATTGGTATATAAGTTCAAACATTACCCAGCATGACAGGCCAGGGAGCTGCAATGAGTGATACAGATGTACATTGTTAGAGACAATCAACTTAGTGCAGTAACCCTTATCTAATAATCATCAGTGAATGAATGGCTAGCATGTCAGGCCTGTCCCCGTAGGCTTGTGTTAAAAAACTTAAAACGATAGTTGACTGGTTGAACTAGCTTCAAAGGACCATTAATAATGCTGTGTAAGGTGTACCTGGACACTCAGCCTTGATCGTCTTCATGGGCTGTTGGAGTAACATATTAGAAGCCAGCATTGTTGTTGTACAAGTACTCCTTTGATGTCTGATATGTGAAAGTGGCTTAGGTGAAAAATAGCTAAACATAAACACACACAGGTTGATATATGTGGCTAGCAACCTAATGAAATTGTATTTAGACAAGAAAAGCACATGTTTATTTAGTCACTGATGTTTCATCATTAAAATGTGCCTGTTTAATTTCAGGGTGGGAACAATGCGGGACACACCGTTGTTGTGGGCGACAAGAAGTACTACTTCCATCTCCTCCCGAGTGGGATTATACAGCCCCGATGCATTTCAGTGATAGGTGGGTAGAAGCCAGAGTTTGTGTGTAGTTCTTGATGTAATAGCCACACTTAGATGCGGCAACAAATTCTCTCTCTTACAACTGGGGGGGGGGGTGATTTCAAAACATAGATGTAGGACACTACTATGACTCTATTGTGATACATTTTGAAGATCAATGTTGAAGATCAACAGAAGAATCTCTAGACATTACCGTGAGTAGTCGTGTATTGTCAACTCGTTGTGATACGACACTGTTGTGATACATATTGAAGATCAACAGAAGATTCTCTAGACATTACCATGAGTAGTCGTGTATTGTCAACTCGTTGTGATACGACACTGTTGTGATACATGTTGAAGATCAACAGAAGAATCTCTAGACATTACCGTGAGTAGTCGTGTATCGTCAACTCGTTGTGATACGACACTGTTGTGATACATGTTGAAGATCAACAGAAGAATATCTAGACATTACTGTGAGTAGTCGTGTATCGTCAACTCGTTGTGATACGACACTGTTGTGATACATGTTGAAGATCAACAGAAGAATATCTA
The DNA here is from genome assembly GCA_033239005.1 of Lamellibrachia satsuma. NCBI lineage: Eukaryota > Metazoa > Annelida > Polychaeta > Sabellida > Siboglinidae > Lamellibrachia > Lamellibrachia satsuma. Next base: position 879,635 of record BSQZ01000057.1, read on the forward strand.
GACAATACCGTGAGTAGTCGTGTATCGTCAACTCGTTGTGATACGACACTGTTGTGATACACGTTGAAGATCAACTGTACAATGTCTAGATATTTACTGTGTGTAACATCATCAATTCGCAACTGAAACTTGTATGAAATTACATTATTCTGATGCTATACATTGAATAGGTTAGAAAATCATCTGCTTCTGTCAGACCCATTGACTTGTACCCTATCCAATTATGTTATTATTATATTTTTTTAATCACACTACATCTTACTAATGAATTAATATTAGTACTATATGTGAGATGCCACACAACATTGTATGTTGTTAATATGTTTGAAAATCATTATGTTTACCACAGGAGCCCTATAGATACGTATTTATATGTGTACGTATGTATGTATATGTTAATAATAACTGAAATGAGTCACTTAACTAGAATTGTATCATCTCCAGATGATGTGTTTGACTATGAAAACACTAATCTTAACATGTGAGACTTAGATCCTGATTGCAATCTCCTTGCAACAAGCAACACTGCACTTACTACCAAATACTACCTAGAAAGTTATATCAATGAAATCATAAAATGCAGTGACAACTATACTAGAGGACTTTCCTTAATGCATTTGAATATTAGAAGTATACCGAAAAATATTGACAAGCTGAGCAACTAGCTAACATTGTTAGATCTACAATTTTCGATATTTGCTTTAAGTGAAACATGGCTAAACAATGAAACCTCAGAGATTGATGAACTACCAAAATACAGAAGTATTCATCTTACGAGACCCTCCAGAAGAGGAGGAGGAGTATCTATGTATATACACAGATCATATGATTACGTAGAAAGGCCAGAAATTAATATTATGACTGAACACATATAATATCTTTGTTTGAATTAAATCTCAGTTCAAGAAACACAAAAAGAAAATATTGGTTGGTGTAGTTTACAGACCACCAAATACAAATAACAAATCATTAAAATTATACATACACTAAAAATTGGAAATAAACAGTGTTATATCATGGGTGATTTTAACATTAATTTACTAAACTATGACCACCATATGGAAACTCATGACTATGTAGATAAAATGTTTTCAAATTCACTAATACCTCAAATTACTAAGCCCACTAGAGTAAAACCAACTACAGCCACATTAATAGATAATTTATACAGTAATGATATACTTTGTGAACATAATCAACTGCATGGAATATTTTATACAGACATTTCTGATCACTTACCAATATTTCTACTAACTAAGCTAAATAATGATATAACAGATGATGTAACGATAGTGACCAGAATATAATGATCAAACCATGGCCTTATTCAAAAGTATTATAGATACAATATGTTGGAATGATGTTTATGCATCTGAAGATCCCAAAAAAAGTTACACTTCATTTCTAAAGAAAATTTCACTGGCATATGATAAAGCATTCCCCCTAGCTAAGAAAAAAGTAAGAAAAGGGAAACATAGAGTATGGATCACCAAAGGGTTTAGGAATTCTATAAAAACAAAACACAAACTATATATGTTTTTCTTGAGAAAACCAACAGTGTTTAATGAAATCAATTATAAAAGATACAAAAACAAATTAAGGCAACTTATTAATATAGCAAAAAACTATCACTATCAGAAGGAGTATGATAAGCACAAAAGCAACTTGAAAAAAGCTTGGCATGTGATAAGGAAAATCATAAGCAAGAGAACAGTATTTTCATGTAGCCAAGAGTTCTTAGTCAATGGTAAATTAACACAAAAAAAGCAATTAATAGCTGATAAATTTAATGAGTATTTCACGACCGTTGGATCAGAATTAGCTAATGAAATACCACTCGTCACAGAAAAGCCTGAAGATTATCTTGATGGAATATATAAAATTCTATGTTTTTAGCACCTGCAACCACAGATGAGATAAAGATAATTATAGAGAAATTGAAAAACTGTAGTTCCGGCTGGGATGGCATAAAACCAAATATTATCAAACAAATTTACTCTGGTATGATTGGGCCATTGTGCTACATTATAAATGTATCATTTGATAAAGGACATGTACCAGATGAACTAAAAATAGCTAATGTAGTGCCCATTTTTAAGAAAGGTGATGCTACACTAATTAAAAACTATAAACCTATTTCTATATTACTAGTATTTTCAAAGATTTATGAAAGATTAATATATAATAGATTAAATAAATATACTGTTAAACATAATATTTTGTCAAACTTCCAGTTTGGATTTAAAAAAGGATATTCTACGTATATGGCTTTAACAATGCTAACTGACAAAATAACTAGTGCAATGGACAAAAAAGAACATGTAATTGGACTATTTTTAGATTTTGCTAAAGCATTACTGTTAACCATGATATCGTATTAAGAAAACTAGATCATTATGGAATCAGAGGAATAGCGCTCCAGTGGTTTCAAACTTATTTGTTTGGAAGACAACAAACAGTAAAATTGAATGGAATCAATTCTGTTCTTAAAAATATAACATGTGGAGTACCACAAAGGTCAATATTAGGACCGTTACTATTCCTTATATATATATATATATATATATATATATATATATATATATATATATATATATATATATATATATAAATGATTTAGGTGCTGTTTCTCAGATCACCTTTCCGATTATATATGCAGATGATACTAACATTTTTATCCAAGGGAAAGATTTGAAAAAAAACGGAAAAAGATTTAAATACTGAAATAAAAAAGCTGTCACTTTGGCTTAAAACTAATGAACTCTCACTGAATATATAAAAAACATGTACAATGACCTTTAGCAATAATCCCAGTGTAAGAAATAGACGTAATGACATATACATAGATGGTTAGAAATAGACACTGTTAATCATACGCAATTTCTGGGAGTGATAATAGATAATAAAATCAATTGGAGTGACCATATAAAGTACATATGTAATAAAATTTCTAAGAGCATATGCATTATCAAAAAGGTAAAGAACAAACTGAACAAGAAGACATTGGTTAACCTATATTATACATTTATTTACCCATATATTACTTATTGTAACGTAGTATGGGGAAGAGCCCCAACAATATATTTATCTAAAATTCATATATTGCAGAAAAGAATAATACGTATAATCAGTCATGTTGGATTTAGAAACCACACACAGTTTTGATTTAAGACATGTCAAATTATGAACATTTATCAACTAAACAAGTATATAAGCTGCGTGCTAATGTGTAAACATAATAGGAGTATGTTACCAAATATATTTAATGACATGCTTACACATCATATCATGTTACACAGTTATAAAATGAGACAAGAAATAATTTATAAAATACCATACTGTAAAACCAACACCAGACAAAATACATTGGCATATGTTGGTCCCAATTTATGGAATACTATTGTTACAAAGAACCACTTGGATGATTGTACGTCTATTTATATATTTAAAAAGAAAGTGAAACATCTCATCGAACAAGATTACTCTAGTCAACTGTGATATACCAGTATAATTTACTATAATAGTCCTATGTATTATTATATGTGAATGACTTATTTGTGGTAACCTTTTTATTTATTTTATTTATTCTATTTATTTATTTTAACACAAATAAAGATATCGTGGCGCATAATATATTTATTTTATAGTTGAAAAAGGAAACATAAGCAATTTGCTTCTTTTCCATTGTCTTAAGTGTGTTTAGTAGTTGATCGGCTGATCGATTGTATGTATATGAATTTATTTTATTTGAGACAATAAACATTATTATTATTATATTATTATTATTACAGAACATTTCATAGGGGGAGCATTAGCCCGTGCTGCCATTTCAAAACTTTGGCAATTTTTTTGGCCCCGCTATGCCTGTGTCTTTCAGAAGAGACCCTAAAAGCCGTTGGTTACTTCTACCTGGTGTCTATGCCAGGTGAAGTAAAAGATAGAAAAAACCTGTTATAGTCTCACTAACTCTAAAGAAGGAAAGCTCTGAAAATAAACCAATCCTAGAGTATCACGTCATTAGTGTGCTAAGCAATAATTGATTGTTGCATTTATAGATCATCTTATCTGCTTAATCGTAATAAATTTGCATGCAATGTTTCATGAGTGCATATGCATATTGAGGTATTGATTTATGTGTGTGGGCGTACGTGCATGCAGACATACATATTTATGTGTGCGTGTGTGTGTAATGGCAGTCTCTGCTTATGTTCATTTTGGAAGTGGCTAAAATAAGCCTTTGCAAAAAGTTCTTTAGCCTGGGGATGTGCTTTAGGCAAAATAACCTTCCCAAAATATACGGACTAAGAGCATTTCAAGAAAGGTTCTTTGACACCACAGCATTGAGATAGATGGATTCCATGCACTGCCAAGAGAGATCTAAATTTGTTTTTGTGATCCGGTCTGACTTTTCCAGTGCTCCCAGCCACCCTTCCTTCTAGACAAAAACTTTCCAGAAAGGTACTTTAGCCACTTCCTAAAATTTAACTTGTGTTAAATGTTTGTCTATTTAGATACATTGGAAGGGTGGATGGGTGGATGGGTGTAATGAAAAAAGTCAGACAGAATCACAAACATTTTTTTTTATCTCTTGGAACTGCTTGGAATCCATCTATCTCACTGCTGTGGTGTCAAAACCTACCAGTTCTATGATACAAGACAAACCTGTGTATCTAACTGGGAAACACTAGTTTATTAAAAGATCACAGTCATGTAATTTCTTTCATAAAGCAAGTTATATAGCAGTCTTGATGCCAAAAGTGTGTTTTAATTAACCACAATTATTTCATATAATTTTACCGTTTTTTATTTAATTAGAATATTCGAATATCATGTTTTATATTATGATTTTACATAGCATACATTCTTTACATAGCATGCCGGTTGGCAAGGTTGATATTCATAAACAAATTATATTGTGATTCATTAATATATTAGAATAGATTATAGTTTATATTATATAATATGATTTTACGATAAATACTTTATACCTTTAACATCGTTGTCAGCTGTTGAGCAATCCACATAATGCAGCCCCAAAAAGCTGTTACATAACTCCAGAAACACTCTCTCAAACAAAACTGGGATCTCTCTTGTTTTTCCTTTACAACCAGGTAGCCATTACTTTTTTTGAATCAGTAAAGGATTTAGAACAAGAATAAACTAACAACGTGCCAGTCGAGGGAATGTCGCTGTCATCTTTGGTTCCACAGGAAATGGCGTAGTGATACATCTACCGAACTTCTTTGACGAGATCCGGAAGATCGAGTATAAGGGGCTGGTCGGATGTACAGATCGACTGCGCGTGTCTGCGCAGGCTCATCTAGGTAGGATAACATGATATCTTATGTGGGTGATTCTCCCCTGATATGTGTGACATGTGGGTAGATGTTAACATATTATTTGAACTAACAATTAAATATAGGCACTTCCGCTTTATTGCAAGTAAAATTGGAAGAATAAGTTGTATTTGATTCAAACTTAATTTGATGTTCATCTGTTTGTCCCCCCCCCAAATGTGTGTTCATGAACATTGTTGATTTTTTTGCCTACAATCTATGGACATTGGCGGATTTAGACACTTCCTGTTACAGTCGCGGCTCTTTATAACGCTCCCCGTTATTACGCGGATTCGGATATAACGCGGTCAGTCGTGGACCCCAAATTTCTGCCGCCAGGGGAAAATGTCAAATGGGCCCGCTTAAACCTACTTAGAATTGCTTTGACAATTCTCAAGAAACATTAGGTGAACAATGTCAATGAACGAGTATCAACGTGTTGTTTGTTTTGCGCTGCCGCCGACATCAATCGCTGTCGCTGGCTTCACTTCGACGGTTTGTAAATTGCAATCGAGATTCACAAATATGCCTCGCGTAAGAATCAGATCAACCGTTTTAAATGCATTTTACATGCAGTACCAAGATAACACTTGGGTGAAATTACATGCCTCCGTTACATCGTAAATTTAATCGTTTTCGCGACGCGAAACCAACATGCCAAATTCCTAACCCAAGGCGTTACCGGTGGCGAAAATACGAATTCGTCATCCGCATATGAAATGATGAATCGATGTTAAGTGGTGCGTAATAAATTTATGCTTCGGTCGAGATCGGTTGAAAGACGAAGTGAAACAATTATTAATTCTACCTATTGTCTTTTTTATGTGTTTTATCAGCTTGCATACTACGTTTGTCAAATCAGATACGTTTTCGGCTGCTCAGGTCCAGGTTATTATTTTCGATTCGTAGGCCTGTTGGTCCAGTACATCATCATCGTAGTAGATCTATTCCATACGTACATGTGTTTTATTCAGTTCAAGAGGGTGTGACATTTAAAAATAATACACGTTGATGCTAGTATACACGTTTAATAAGTTCCATAAACTGCATATTGCCGTATAAGACAATGCTGCAAGCACACGGGGCTTCGACAGGGTTCATGGACTTGGTGCAGCGGGCGGCGGTCTCTGCTGTTTAGTAGCTCCCTGGTGGCAGACATGAGAACACCTAACGCGCCTCGCTTACAACGCGGTCCGGAGTCGTGGACCCCGACTACCGCGTTATAACGAGGCGCGACTGTATATTATAAATTGTATTTCAAATATGCATAGTTGTTTTGCTTCGAGTGACAAAGAAGAAGAGCAAGTCCTGAAAAAGGAAACTTTACAATTGGAATAATTCTTAATAAAACAATGTCTTTGCCAAAAAAATTACAAAGTAGAATGCACCACCTGTGGCTTTCCTGCTTTGCTTTAACTTTCAAACACCAATGGTGGTCCACCACCCTGTTACTTATGCAGAGTAGCACCTGTTGTAGTTTACCCTGATAGAAGGCCGGAATTAGGCAGGATTGGATTTGTCCTTATGCTGGCAATTTGTTTACATTTGGAGTAAGCCTTCTGTGGTTTAAACAAGTGCTTTGGAACTAACAAGAATGGGTTTCTGGCGTTTGAATCAACTTGCTGCCCATCTTGCCATATGTCATTTAAGTCAGTCCTATTGTCTCAGCTCAGCTGTGTTGACAGGTATGGGCTGTGAATGAACAGGGTTGTTTGCAGTAATTGTAGTATGGCTGAACAGGGGAATTAAGAAATGTAACCCCTTGGCCAGGGAGGCTTAGTAGCCTTAATATATTAACTCATCCCCATGAAAAATTACTAGTCCCCCATTTTTGTTGGACATCACCGAAATGCTAACTTTTTATGCAAGTTCGTTTGTTTGATCTACAATTCTCCTTAAACATAAAATAAACAAATTAAAAAAATGTTTGAGGTTATAACATAATTCATTTATTTAATTAATACTAAATTAGATCACGAGGTCCAGGATGTTGCAACTGCAGAAGACTCATCAGAGTCCCCCACAGTGTCACCAGTGTCAGTGAATTAGATCATTTAATTAATTTAGGTCTTTCATTACTTGGGCAACTACCTCTTCCTCAATATCTGACTCATCAGTCCTCAGTGTCACCAGTGTCACCAGTGTCGGTGATGAAGTTGGGCCTCTTAGCCTTGGACCTCGCATTGTTCTAATGCTTTACTGCAGATGAACATCAACGTGCGCCTCCAGTCTGATTTGACAAACTTCGTGTGCGAGAACCCGCTCTCAGCATCTGCTGAAGAGACAAGTAGAGTGAGGATCAGGTCATGCATGACTCATTGTCAAAGTTCTTAGCTGCTGCGTCATCCAAACCCAGTCTCGGCGACAACGTCGTCATCGCTGGGCAGCGGCAGCGACTATTTCAGCGCCAACGGACGAACTCTTGTAGTTGTACTCAAGCCATGAGAACTGCTTCAGCTAGTGCGACTGAAATTCTCATTTTCTGCCCGATGCATCATACCTCCGCTTGTGCACGATTTTATCTTCTGTACTAAATTTTCTTTTGGGGATGGGCACCTTTGATCAAATAAAAAGACAGCTGGCGGGCGAAAGTTAGCGCTGTTCAATGTACTTTATAAATAAAATTACTTGACTTTAATAAAAAATAAGTGGAAAATAGCTACTCGCCTGGGGGACTAGTGCTAGCCCGGGGGGATAGTGCTAGCCCGGGGGTGACTAGTGCTAGCCTGGGAGGACTAGTGCTAGCCCGGGTGGGACTAGTGCTAGCCCGGGGGGGCTAGTGCTAGCCCGGGGGGCTAGTGCTAGCCCGGGGGGACTAGTGCTAGCCCGGGGGGGGTTGTGTTGTTAACTTAATTTAATTAATTAATGTTACCAGTAAAGGCAGTTAATTTGGTATTAATTGATATTTCAATTAAATGTCACCCACTGGCACTGACACCTTGTGACATTTCCAGCAGGCCTGCAGTCATTAGCCTGAGACAGATCAGATTCAGATGTGTGAATTAGTACAAGTGTGAATGAATCGGCACTGGGGAAATTGTAGACACTAAACAATAGACACTAGTTAACATAATTGAAAAATACAATCTACCAACTCAGTTGGCACTGAGCAGTGGGCAGTTGCCCATGGGCAGGGCATTCAGGCAGGCAAGATTTGGAGGGAAAACAATAGGGTCAAAGAGTGATGGTTATGCCTCTGCAGATATGTCTAAAGTAAATATTTGGGGCTAGCTAGTGGCTACTTATTAGATCTGTGCCAAAAATATGCATTTGTAACATCTGTATTCTGTATGTAGTATATAGTAGTAATATACGGTGTAATGTGTGTGCCATGTATGCAATACTACGCATTGCTATTACATGAAATGTCTCTATTAAAATAATGCACACTATTAAAATTATACAATTGGAAGTCCCTTTGTTAAAAAGAGGTTAAACTACATTCCAATATATAAAGCACTGGTGTCATTCATAATTCCATGCAAGGTCTCAATTTGCAACGATACTAATAATAAAGAAATAATTTTAAATTTAAACCGGATATACAATTTATAATCAGTTTTTATTAATATTAAAATCTGGATTTTGTATTAATATTTTATTAGATCCAGGCTCGGCCCAGCCCGGCACGCTCACACCTGGCCCGGCCCAACCCTGATGAGTTTAATATTTTTTCAGCCCAGGCCCGGCTCGGGCCCACAAAATGTAGGCTCAGGTCCGGCCTGGCCCACGCAATTTTGTAGAGGCCCGGCTCGGCCCGCAGACCAGGCCGGGCTTGGGCCCAAAGCCCGACCTGTTCAGGGCACTAGCATGTGCAATATTGTGCACTGACTGACCATATGGGTGGCCTGACTTCCCTCTAATGAAAGAAACTCAGGATTACTCATATCCTGTCCACTGTCTATTCGTTGGGCTGGTGACATATATTGATTTTATGCAGCATAACTACGTTTGTCCCTAGGGAGCCCTGGGTCAGTGCTGGGAGTTAGGCAATAATCAGTTTCCCATTTCAGAGGATCACAGAAACATTTTATGAAATTATTTAAATCCCACGGGAATCCTACTGTCCCATTGTCAACAGTGACAGGGCTATTTGCATTTATGACAATTACATAGTGGTTTGTACTGAATCAAAAAACTCATCTCTATAACTATTCATTGTTGACACAGCCCGAGACCTTCCCGGTGTGGAAGGATTTTGGGCAACTCTCTTGTACTGTTTCTCATGATAGCAATGTGTGGGCTTATCAGGAATGTTTTTGTTTCTTCCCCGCAGTGTTTGACTTCCACCAGAAAGCTGACGAACTCCATGAAAAGAATCGGGGCAGCAAAAGGTGGGTTGAGAATGAAAGGGTTAAAATGCAACCGTACACACATGCCGCAGTTGTCAATGATATAAACCTATTATGTTTGAATTTCAAAGGTTTTATATTAAGGTTCAAAGGGTTAACCATCAATACATTGTATTGTATCAGCCATGCTAAAAGGTTAATGTAACTATCTGTGAAGATCAATGGTTTATGATCATATGTTGTAAAATAATCTCTGAACTGTCCCCTTTGAGATAATGATTAATGTGAACTGGGATGTGTTGGTTAACTGTCCTACCCTCTATGAGATAATAATGTGAAGTGAAATATGTTATTGAACTGGGCTGCTCTCTCATAGATAATATGTTAACTTTCTGGGATGTGTTGTTCAACTATACTGCATTCTGTGAGATAATTATGTGAACTTTCTGGGATGTATTGTTCAACTCTGTTGCCCTCTCTGATATAATATGTTAACTGGGATATGTTGTTGAACTATGCTGCCCTCTCTGAGATAATATGTTAACTTTCTGAAATGTGTTGTTGAACTATGCTGCACTCTATGATATAATTTGTGAACTCTCTGGGATGTGCTATTGAACTGTGTTGCACTCACTGAGATAATATGTGACCTTGGATTGTTGTTAAATTATGTTGCCTTCTGAGATAATAATGTGAACTGGGATGTGTCGAATATGCTGAGATTATTTATATTCTTGCAGTATTGGTACCACAAAGAAAGGAATAGGCCCAGCATATTCATCAAAGGTAGACTACTTAATTAATTTCGATATCATATTTTTTAGGTTTTTAATTTTTTTTATTAAATTAGTATTTGTTAATTGCATTTAACTTATAATTTAAATGTTATTTAATTAATTGCTTTATATTGAGTTAGTTTTTTTTGGTTTTAATGTAGATATAAATTCACTTAACTATAATAGTTAAAAATGAACATTACTAGTTGGTTAAAAATTTTGCATTTGTTTCTGGTATTATTTACAGGTGGTAGCTTAGGATTCTCCTAGCAAACCGTCGTCCCTTTCTAACCATTCTTACGATGTAGAGAATACAACTGAGGGTTATATCCTATAAAAATTTCACTAAGGATTAATAACTGAAGATTTATCTTTTTAATCTTGCTTATGCTCCTGACCTCTTTAGTATATTTATCCGTCTGTTGATGACTTTAACATCATATAACGATTCTGAGACTTCTTAGCCCTTTGATTTTGACAGACCTCTGAGCTTGTGTTGCTAAGGATTTTGAGCAATAAATGTGTCTGCATTATATCGTTTTATTGTATTATGTGTGTTGACTTGAAGGCCACCAGAAATGGACTGCGTGTTGGTGACTTGGTGGGAGACTTTGACGTGTTTTCAGAGAAGTAAGTACTCAGTACACAGTATGCATGTAATCAGTTGCAAGGTCTCTGAGTGTGGGAGGGGCTTGATGATGGGAGGGGCCTGATGCTGGGAGGGGCCTGATGACGGGCGGGGCCTGATGATGGGCGGGGCCTGAGGCTAGGAGGGGCCTGATGATGGGAGGGGCTTGATGATGGGAGGGGCCTGATGATGGGAAGGGCCTGAGGCTAGGAGGGGCCTGAAGGTGGGAGGAGCCTGATGATGGTAGGGGCCTGAGGCTGGGAGGGGCTTGATTATGGGAGAGGCCTGATCATGGGAGGAGCATGATGATGGGAAGGGCCTGAGGCTAGGAGGGGCCTGAGGCTGGGAGGGGCCTGATGATGGGAGGGGCCTGAGGCTGGGAGGAGATTGAAGGGTTGAGGAGATTGATGGTGGGAGGAGCCTGGGGGTGGGAGGGGCCTGAAGGTGGGAGGCTGGGAGACGAGCATGAGGGTGCAATGTCTCAGGGGGTGAGAGATTGTGGAGTGTGGATGATCACACCATAAAATATCGCTGTCCCTAAATGTTTTTTGTTACGATTGCAGTTTGCTAAACTGGACTATAACCTCAATATTGGGTAAGAGATGTACTCAGTGTGTCTGCCAAGTTATGGCGTCCTGACCGTAGTATCCTGTTACATATAGGTTCCGCGGTCTGGCGAAGTACTTCATGGAACGGTATCCAACACTCAACATTGAGGTGGAGAAAGAAATAGAGCAATATCGAGTAAGGAATATCTGGATTCATTTCTCCTTGTTATATTATATCTGACATTGTCTAATATTTTGTTTCTATGAAGTGTGTTTAAAACTGTAATGTCTCACAATTTAGAACATCATTATAAGTTTTATACGCTTTCTGTTGACTTGTAATATTACACAGTCATCTTCAATCCCACAAATGTAGTGGCGACTTTTGCATTTCCGCAAAATCACAACAACAAAAAATTATTTGTGATATAACATCATCCCAGTACCTTGAGCAGTCCCAAGAATTGGGTGCATTGCTACTATACATAACATGTATAATATGTTAGGTTTTAGTACAGCAAATCCTCAAAATTAAATATTTGCCAAGAAACGTTTCTCTTTGCAGAACCGCAAACCTTTAAAGGTATTATGAGCTTTCATTATAATTTAGTATTTTCTTGTAGGTATTCCGTGACAAGCTCAGTCCAATGGTTGTTGACACGGTCACGTTATTGAACAAGGCACTTCGCAACCATGAGAACAATATTCTGGTAGAGGGTGCCAACGCAACAATGCTCGACATCGACCTTGGTAGGCAACTAATTATGTTCTCGTTAGTCATGTCATGTGGGAGTGTTCTCATGGGCAGATAATAGAGAACATAAGTCTCATGATCTAGTTTTAGCTCTGGAGTTCACTGCCGACCTCGGATCTCACTTCATATATTAAAAACATACTACGGATTATCACTAAAACTGCTCATTTAAACATGTGGAATGGTTGAAAAATCTTAAAATATTTATGCCTAACAAGGTGTCTAACTGCACACGAGCCAACAAATCTCATGCCCCCAATCGGACTGTTTTGCATAAAGTAAACAGATTTGCTATGCATATAGGTTTTACTATGCCGGCAGTGCGCGAGTTATGATACATGATATCCAGTTGTAAATAACTCTCAAACGATTACAGTGAACATTGTTATATATAAAGCTTCTCATACACCTTTAACATCTTTTCATTGGTCTGAAACCAGAAAAAACTCACACTGTTTGGTGTTATTTCTGTGAGTACACCCACAAACAAAATATGATCCTATTCTTTACACAGGCATCAAAACAGCTGAGGTCGCCAGAGCTAAAACTAAGTCATGAGAGTTACGTTCTCTATTGGCAGGGCTTCACGTTTGAAAAGAACAGGCGAACGATAAATCGCTCGCCTAAATATACCAAGTTAATTTAGGCAAGCGATTTTGTAGTTATTTTTGTTTTTTACCTTGTGATGGCGCCACCATTTCCTATTCATAATTTCAAACGCACAACTCAAAACAGGTGCGCAAAAATATGAATTTGTCATCCAAACATGAAACAGTGAACCAATGTTAAGTGGTACCGGAGATGTGCGTCGTGAATTTATGTGTTCAGAGCGGTTGAAAGACGAAGTGGAACAATTATTCAAATTGTCGTTTTCAAAGTTTAATCAACTTTTACACTCCGTGTCAACCCATATGCGAGTTCGGTAGCTCAGATCCAGGTTATTATTTTCGATTCCCATTACAGTGTAGTTGGTCGATCAGATCATAGTGAAATATTGTTGATCCCTTATCTATTCCATAACTGTACATGTATACATGTATTTTATTCAGTTCGACATAAAGCAGTATGTGACATTTAAACATAATACACATCGACGCTAGTACACTCATTTGATAACTTTTTAATAAATCGCGCGGCCAGCACATCATGGCTTCGATGGTGTTCTTGCAATCTTGGCACAGTGTGTTGCGATCGCCATCCCCTGTGACGGATGGTATGTGAACTCCAAATATTGGAGCCAGAAGACTGCGTTATAAAGAGGGTAGACTTTTCTAGTAAATCTAATACTCAAGAAACTCCTTGTCAAGACAAACACTTGCAGGCAGCGAGCGATTTTAGGAATTGATTCAAGCGATAAATCGCTCCCTGGATTATTGATTTAAGCAAGCGATAGGGAGCAAGAGCGATCGCTCGCCTCAAACGTGATTTGCTGTAATGGGGAATTTCATCAGAGTTCCAGACGTGCGAGAACATTACTAAGCATGTATTGTTAGAAATCAATTATTTGTTTGTGAATGGGCTATTAGTGAAGTTAGTGAAAAATTAGCTTACTTATGTTATTTAGTTAGTGTATGTTTATATGACATTAGAGATTGGCATACAAAAATAAAATGTGTTTTAGTAAATCCATGTTGTAATGAAAAGAAGACCCAATATTTGTTTTAATGTAAGCTAGTCTCACTTATCTTAACATTTCTGAAGTGTAGTTAATTTATTTAATTATTTGATTACTTAAAATATTTGCAGTAAAATGGTGATAACTCCAGATAAAAAGGTTTGCACTCTCTTCAAAATATCTTATTGTAACCAGGTGGTTTAATTGAGAAAATCTGGTAACTTGCACAACATTCTCCCAACTATGGAAACAAACTGAAATCTTACCAGTACCCATTATTTTGTACGATAGCAACTATCTGTATTTGTATTTTTAAGGTAGCTGGGGCGGCTGACGTGTCAGTTGATTTTATAATTTTTTTCCTCATAACATGCTTGGAAATATTAAACTGAACGTCGACACTACAAATAATCACCCAGCACTAACGTCATATTTTGCTATTCCATCCATCAAAAAACTCTCTTTTAGGAAATCCCCTTGACTTCTCAGAAACGCTGACAATGTTTCCATAGTAATGACCTTCGATCTTTGAACCGGCTTTATTCTTTTGCCGTGAACGTGGAACATATCGTCTGGTTACTGTGACTCCAGTACACATTAGTACTATATCTACCTAACTAAATCATGTCCTTAAACCAGCGAATATCAGTGCTAACGTAGTTTATTTTGCCTTTGAAGGGCCAGCTCTGTATCATTCAGTTTCTCCTTCATGGAGTCTAGGGCATGGCTCTGTACCCCACTCACTGATGTATGATCCTGTAGGATCCTGCAGTCACATGACAGTCAGGTCATTAATGTTGACACATGACCAGTCATGATACTCAATACTTTTTATTATGAATAATTTATTTTAAGGAATAAAAACATTTAATAATTCTCCAATATAACCATAACTACATGGATATGTTTCTAACCATTTTGTGCGAAGCAACTAAGAACATAGTTCCATGACAAAGTAGTAGTACAAATGGTGTTTGTCATTGATATTTTATAGGTTGGTTGACAACAATCAGTGCATGCAAATTATTTCATACTTACCACACACACGTCTTCATTTTGTTTTATCACTAATTGTATTCAATATTGTAACATTATGGCTTTAGTCATGTAGACATGAATTGCATTAATGTTTGATTTTACTTGATAAGTTTTATTTATATTTATTAATATAAAGCACCATAAAGAGCACGTTGGACAAGACAACTTTTAATTAAATTATTCACTGCTTGGTTGATTTACTGATCTACTAACATACCAATAAGTTCCACATTATGTCATCATTTTATCACAACATATAACAACTTTACAAAGATGATTGTAAACACGTCCTGCCTCGTGTTTGTCAGATGGCTGGCATAACCTGATATCGCAGACGACAGCACGGTACAAATACAGATTCAAGGGCCATTGTGTCAGCAAATTTAGTGGACATGTCAATATTAAAAATGGCCGTTATATTTTATCTAGAATACATAAAACACCAGTGAAAAACGTCACATTTCAAGTATGATATGCATATGATGTTTTTGTTATCACTAACAACCAGGAAATGATGCCTGTTTTATTATTTAAAAAACTACAGCACTTAAAATGCTGCAATGCGGTGTATGAATGCGTCTTACATGTTAGCAACATTACACGAATTAGAATTATAATTGGTGAAGGGTTTGTGTAAAAAATAAACTGCCACTTTAGGCTCTCATTCGAATTTTGCTTAACTTATTCATGGTGGTGTGGCAGACATAATTCATTTATGTTAACCAAAATTTTCCTCAGAGTTATCAGCGACACTGTCATACTTATATGTATGTCATTTATTTATTTGGGGATTTTCTAAAATCAACATAATTTTGTTTTTTTCTTCACATTTCTAAAAATTTTTTTTACCTTGTAACATGACCAACTAAATGAAAAACTCTAAATTTGATTAATCTGGAATATTATATAGTATTTCAACTACAGTCTATGAAGAAATGGTTAATTTATCTTAAAAACGTCTACTGAAAGTTCTCAATTCAAGACAAGCATATAATAGCCGTCCGAGCTACCTTAACAGGGAGTAAATACCTAAAGATACTGTCTACTGAATGTCTCAAGTTGATGTAATAAAAATGTTGAAGTGTTACTCTGCGTCTACTTCAGGAACCTACCCCATGGTGACATCAAGTAACTGTTCGGTGGGGGGCGTTTGTACGGGGCTAGGAATCCCACCCCGAAACATAGGAGATGTGATTGGGATAGTGAAGGCGTACACAACCCGTTACGGCTGTGGAAGTTTCCCCAGTGAATTGGACGAGGTAAGGAAGGAGGGAAGGATTCTGGGCTTGTCTGGATTCTTGCGATTAGCCATTGTTTACATCAATGTTTTGATTGTAGTGGTCATAGCTACAAATTTAAAGGTCCCTCAATTCGATTTTTTGCTTTATTCCAGACTCATTTAGTGAAAAATCCATCCCATCTAGTATTGACAATGACATGCTAGCGTTGTAGTTGATTGACAATGACATGCTAGCGTTGTAGTTGATTGACTATGACATGCTGGCATTGTAGTTGATTGACTATGACATGCTAGCATTGTAGTTGATTGACTATGACATGCTAGCGTTGTAGTTGATTGAATATGATATGCTGGCATTGTAGTTGATTGATTATGACATGCTAGCATTGTAGTTGATTGACTATGACATGCTAGCGTTGTAGTTGATTGAGTATGACATGCTGGCATTTATTTGATTGACTATGACATGCTAGCATTGTAGTTGATTGACTATGACGTGCTAGCATTGTAGTTGATTGAGTATGACATGCTGGCATTGTAGTTGATTGACTATGACATGCTGGCATTGTAGTTGATTGACTATGACATGCTAGCATTGTAGTTGATTGACTATGACATGCTAGCGTTGTAGTTTCTTGATTATGACATGCTAGCATTGTAGTTGATTGACTTAGTTGATTGACTATGACATGCTGGCATTGTAGTTGATTGAATATGACATGCTGGCATTGTAGTTGATTGACTATGACATGCTAGCATTGTAGTTGATTGATTATGACATGCTAGCATTGTAGTTAATTGACTAGGACATGCTAGCATTGTAATTGATTGACTATGACATGCTGGCATTGTAGTTCATTGACTCTGACATGCTAGCTTTGTAGTTGATTGACTGTGACATGCTAGCATTGTAATTGATTGACTATGACATGCTAGCATTGTAGTTGATTGACTATGACATGCTAGCATTGTAGTTAATTGACTATGATTTGCTAGCATTGCAGTTGATTGACTCTGACATGCTAGCATCGTAGTTGATTGACTATGACATGCTGGCGTTGTAGTTGATTGACTATGACATGCTAGCTTTGTAGTTGATTGACTCTGGCTAGCGTTGTAGTTGTAATGGAAGAGCTGTAGTACGTTTTTTGATTCTCTGTGATTGTAATTGATTTTTTTAAAGTATTGTGATTGACAATTGTAATTGCGCCCAGCCCTGATGGCCAGACATGTTTTTCAGGAGCTGGGCAACTTCATAAGGATGAAGGGCGCGGAGTTCGGCATTATGACAAGCCGACCACGACGCTGTGGCTGGCTAGATGTTGTCTTGCTCCAATATGCACACATGATCAATGGCTTCTCGGCGTAAGTGACTATCTGACTATGTGATACCTAAATTCTAATTTAGATGTTGCTTCTATGTTCGTGGCAGATATTCACGTATCTGTACTAGTGAACAGACATGCCAATTTAATTGTCAGATGAAATAATTTTACTGGCCACTTAGTCAATGTTTTCTTGGTTTATTTGTAGTCCATGTGTCAGAGACATATTTGATGTGAAATCATGTAGGATTCCTTATTACAGAAGAAATGTTTGCATAAGAGTATTGTGGATTATTTAAAAAAAATACTAAAGTGGAAGACAGACGGTTGGCATCTCCGAATCCACTGTAGATAATACATTTTTTCCCATAGTTATTTGTGACTTTTGTCGGCATGTAATGATGACATAAGAAGGATGACATTAGTATGGTAACAGTTGGGACATGTCATTCACAGGTATCATTATATGTACAATTAATTGCAGCTTTGCGTTGACCAAGCTGGACGTCCTCGATTCTCTTCCTGAACTCAAGATTGGAGTCGCCTACATGAAGGACGGCAAAAAGCTAGATTATTTTCCATGTAAGAGTTCGAATGGTGGCACTAGTACTGTTTGGCAACATTCAGCATCCTATTCCCCCGTTCCCTGCCTGTGCTATTTTCACTGCTTCCTAGTTAACTGTATCAAACCTGTGTTACCCTTGTCTTTATTTGAGTAGGATTAAGGTGAGACAAGGCAGGATAGGATTTTTTTTATTTACATAGATAGTGCAATTTTTTCTGCTCAAACTGTAGGGTACCCCGGGTAGGTCTTACCGCGTAAAAATATTTTGAGCTTTTTTCTGCTAGACCCCTCGTTTCCATGCTAACAAACAAAATGGTCACCATTTAAAAAAAATTGGAAAATTGTGAATCAATGCCATTTTTATTGAACAAAGATATCGTTATAATTCTTGCAGAACCACCTTCAGTACACACTTTATTACGCAGCTGGCTGAAAACATTTAAAACTCTTCCTTTTTTGTAACTTCTGAAAAATATACTTATTTTTGTTCAACAAATACTTATGTAACTTTAAAATTTTTGATTATTTTGATAATGCATCCTGCCAGCTGTGTAGAGAAGAGTAAACTGAATACAACACCTTATTTGGCTAGCACAATTACTTTCAGAGATGTCCTACCAAATGTAAAAAACATGATTTTGACAAAACGCCCATAAAAAATTTAAAATGGCACTTATCAAATGAAAGAAATATGCTTTAATAAAAGTGAATTAGAGGTATGTAATTGTTCTAAAAGTTTTTTATAAAATACCATTTCACCTACCATGTCTGCCCTTAATGTTTCCTAAATATAGCTATGGCAGCTGGAGACAGTTCAGTTATTCAGTGCTTGTAGATGGTCCTTTCCACACCAATGGGACACATTTTGTGACGTAGGGGTTAAAAAATAAAGTTGATGTGTTTTGACGTTGAAATCCTCCTTTTTATTTATTTGACTTCTGTTCAATTTATTCGAATGTCTAAGCATGTACAAAATGTCCATATTGTATACAGCACTGTCCATAGCTTATGAGCTGAGCTGAGGCTGCTCGTTGTGGCAATGGTGGGAAGGGAACAGGGGAATTGTGCCAGTAGTTCCGGTGGGGGAACTGTAGACGATAAAGTGGGGAAAGACACAAGATATGCTAGGTAGAGCTCACCTCAGCCTGGGAGGAAGCTGAGAGGAGGGAAGGTGACAGGTCATAGGGAGACAGGACGTAAGGAAACGGGAAGGAAAGGAACGGGAGGGAAGACAACCAGAGTGAAGGAGAGGGGAGTAGCGGATACATGAGGGAAGGAGAAGGGAGTGGGGAGACGGGAGGGAAGACAACCGGACTGAAGGAGAGGGGAGTAGCGGAGACAGGAGGGAAGGAGAAGGGAGTGGGGGAGACGGAAGGGAAAACAACCGGAGTGAAGGAGAGGGGAGTGGGAGAGACAAGAACAAAGGAGTGGGAAGTGGGGGAGACAGGAGGGAAGGGGTCAGGACAGAATGTGATGGAGGGGATCGAAAGGAAGAGTTATTCTGCAGCAGTGATAGAGGGGGTGAGGAAGAGAGCGAGGGTGTTTGTGGGGGATTCGATAGTTAGGAAGACCGACAGAGTCTTAAACAAGGGAGATGATGTGGTGGTCTGCTTGCCTGGAGCCAAAATAGAGGCGATAACTGAGAGAGTAAAAAACATCGTAGGCTCGGGTAAGGGTGGATCTGTTTTAGTACACGTAGGGACAAATAACGTAGAGAGGGAGGGTACAACTGCCATAGTTAGGAAATATAGGCAGTTCGTCAGAACACTAAAACAGACGCGGGTTGAGCAGGTAATACTGTCAGGGATTTTACCTGTAATGGGCAGGAGGGGTCACAAATATCGAAATTGTCGGGGGATGGCAATTAACATGTTAGTCCAGAGGCTGTGTAGGGAAGAGGAAGTTGGATTTGTGGATTTATGGGGAAGTTTTGTTTGGAGGGCAGATATGTACATGAAGGATGGGCTTCATTTAAGTGGAAAGGGGGCGGCAGTATTCGCGGACAAACTTTTAGCATAAGTAGATAGCGACTTGGGTACAATGACAAATATTTTTGGAAGTAAACATTCTTTAAACTAGAAGTGTAGGGGGGTTACCTAGAGGTGTCTCAAGCAGAACAAGAGGCCATTAGCACAGATAAACCAATATCAAATCATCCAAAAAACATCTCTGAAAAAGGTTATAGATGCGTATGTTTAAATGCAAGGAGCATAGTAAATAAGAAAAACGAATTAAAAATTATGGTAGAAGATATTGACCCTCACATAATTGGTATAACTGAATCATGGGCCAACATAGATATAACAGATGCTGAATTAGGACTGACAGGATACGTAATGTTTAGGAAAGATCGAATAGGAAGAAGCGGCGGGGGAGTTATTTTATATATTAAAGAATCTATTCAGGCTTATGAAATAAAACTAGAAAGGGAAGCAGATTGTGATGAATCTGTCTGGTGCAAAATTGTTTCAGGAAAATCAAAACTAACTATTGGATTAGTTTACCGAAGTCCAAACATAAACGAAGAGGACAACACAAAAATAAAAAACGCTATAAAGGAAGTTAGTAAAGGGGAATGTATCATAATGGGAGATTTTAACCATGGACACATACAATGGAATTCTCTAGAGAGCACAGGGATTGAGGATCAACAATTTCTATGTTTAATCCAGGATAGCTTTCTTACTCAGCACGTACTAGAACCAACCAGGGGAGAAAATGTATGAGATATAGTTTTGTCATCACAAAAAGAATTAGTGGACAATGTAAAAATATTTGAACCATTGGGTAATAGTGACCATAATCAAATACATTTTGACATCAATGTAAAATCAGAAGGTAAAAATAAGAAAACGTACAAGAGAAACTTCCACAAAGGTAACTACAAAGATATGAGAAAATACTTAGCACAGCTAGATTGGAATAACATGCTGATGAATAAGACCGCAATTGAATGTTGGAATATTCTAAAATATGAAATTGAGAGTATCATCGATAAATTTGTTCCCTTCCGAAAACAAGGAAAACGGTGTAGAAAGAAACACTTGTCAAAAGAGGCTATTAGAAAAATAATGCTAAAACAAACTATGTGGAGGGTTTATAAGCGTACCAGAAAGGAAGAAGACTATGCAAAATACAAAGAGGCACTTAATGCAGCTACAACTGAAATCATACAATCTAAAAGAAGCTATGAGCAAAAACTGGCATGTAACATAAAAACTGACAGCAAGAGTTTTTATGCATATGTCAGGAGTGCTGGAAATATAATATAACAGGGGTTTTTAATGGCGGAAGACCTAAATGGTTACTTCAGTTCAGTGTTTACCAAAGAAGATATTAGTTCATTACCAGTTGCTGATGCTACATTTCAGGGGGCTAAATCTGAATATTTAGGACCGTTAGTTATAACTCCAGAATTGGTAGTTTCAGAGCAGTGTGGTATTGCAGCTTCAAAGGGTAATCAAATTCTTGGATTGATTAGAAGAAACATAACATACAAGGGAAAAAAGTTAATTATACCTCTTTATAAAGCAATAGTTAGACCTCATTTAGAATACTGTATACAAGCATGGAGACCATATCGTAAGAAGGATATAGATACGCTTGAACGCATACAAAGGAGAGCAACTAAAATGATTCCAGAACTTAGAGACCTTAGTTATGAAGAACGCCTGAAAGAATGTGGTTTAACAACTCTAGAGACAAGGAGGTTAAGAGGAGATCAGATTGAAGTTTTTAAGATATTGAATGGGTATGAAAATATTGATAGAAATATGTTTTTCTCACTCAAGAAGGATAGCAGAACTAGAGGACATGAGGTAAAATTAGTAAAGGATTAATGTAGATTGGACATCAGGAAGCACTCGTTCTCACAGAGGACAATAAATGAATGGAACAAATTGTCTACAGATTGTGTAACTGCTAGCAGCGTGAATATGTTTAAAAACAAGGTTTACACATATATCAGGAGGGCGGATTATAAGTAAGTGAACATTGTTGGACTCTCGATAAACCAATGGCTTCCTTGTCCACTTGCCATCTGGGCCTTTGGCTTGGATGGCAAATCTTGTTAAATCTTGTTAAATCTATTCTATGCTGTATTGAATACGAGAAACTGAGTTTTACCGTCTGCCAATCTAGTGTACTAGAAAATCAAAATGTCTTATTCATTTTTCCAGTTTTGTTTTTATTACCCTAAAGTGACAATGATGGTCAATTGATCATTAAATGAAGGCTGGTCAACCTTTTGTTCTTCATGCTAGTGTTCTCATCTTGTTCGTAATGTAAATTTATATTATGGTACATTGTCACTAAGTTGAGGATTTATAAACAAGCTTGCCCATACCAACTAGACATTTAATCATGAGCAAAGCCATAGAAGTTAAATCTACCTGACAAAATCTAAGATGTTTTGTTTCTGCGTGATGGACAGTCGTGTTTATTGTAACTTTTTTGTCGCCATGTTTTTGTTGTTTGCTGTAAGTTTCTTACCACCCTATTTGTGTTGGCAGCGTGCCAGCAGGAGTTTGTAGATCTGAAGGTGGAGTATATTACGATGCCGGGTTGGCAGACGCCCATCTCACACATCCGTAACTTCACAGACTTGCCTGTCAATGCACAACTGTATGTACGCAAGTTGGAGGAGCTGGTCCACGTGCCAGGTTTGTACACAAGGGTCAATAAGACTCCAATCACTGCAAATCTTTCTTTGATAACCTTTTTTTGTTCCTACTCTCAACCAGTTTTTATGTATTCCTGCTGTATGTTAATTTTTTTTCATGACATTTTTCATTGCAGTGTTGTGTTTTTATGCGGAATGCAGTACTTTTAAGTTCTTGTACAAAACTTTATAGAACTATTGCATTGAAGCAAAACAGTAATTTTTCCAATGTCTTGTGGTTTTAGCAGAATTCAAAGGTATATGAAACCAAACGTTTTAACATTAAATTAAATTCCCTCAGTTTTTGATAAGACGTCACTATTATCTGCGTGTCAATTATTAATTGAAACCTGTCTGTTTTCAGTGAAATGGGTCGGAGTTGGTCCGTCGCGGGATTCAGTTATTCAGCTCTTCTGAGATATTGATGGCATTCTATGTCTTCAACACAACAGACACGACTTTGTCCCCAGTTATGAGACCGATCGACCTCCACAGAGATGGATGACCTTTGATGACACTACTTCTTTAATTGCATCATTGCATTGACCTATGACCTAGTTGTTAACTGCAACCTACTAACAATACTGACCAGTAGTTGATCCATAGTTCTAACACTGCATGTGATAACCTGGAGAGTCTGTCGTGCAATGTTTTTCAAATTTACATTTGTTGGATATATTTTATATGAATAGCAGGATTATTTTCACAATGTGGTGTGTTTATTTTAACCTTAAACGTATTTCATGTGTGTATACATTCAAGTGGGCGTCTATTAAACAGGGCGTCCGACAGGTACAACGTGAACTGTGTTTTGTTCTTTTCTTAGTCCCTATTTTTCAGTTTGTGGCACAAAGAATACAAGTTTCAACATTTCTACAATGTCCTGGTACAGTAGAATCTCACTACAAGGAACATGTTGGCACTTTATATCCATGGGTACATAGAACAGTGCTGGAGTTGTTCCTATTAAGTGGTTGTTTCTTATATTGGGAGTCTAGAGGGGCCACTCACAACAGTTCACCAAGTATGCAGTAACGGAAAACGGCAAACATAAATCAAATATGTTACAACCAGTTATTTATTTTTCCATTTATTTCTTAAAAACTGACACAATATCACAATTTGACAAATATTGGATAATGTTTGGCAATAGACTTTACATACAATATTTCAACCATATCATGACTGACACTTCTGTTTAGTAACAGATCATCTCTCAGGCTGGGTCATTTTAAAATTGTAAACAGTGATTGCTCGAAAGCCAGCCATCAATAGAACAAATCTGAAGTTGTTCAGTTATTACTTTCATACAAGACAACACACAAACTGGACTGTTGTTAAATGCACACAACAGGTTCCCATTTTGAAGGAATGCGAGGCGGCTGCAGAACAATTACTTAATCATCCCTTATTATATACATACGGACATTCAACAATATTTGTTGTATCCAGTCATTTTGTTCAAGGGAATGTCAGGGAATCTTAAAGCTGTTTAGAGTTTTTACTAATCTCAGTTTATGTTCGTTCCTAGTATCAACTAGGACATGCTGGCTCATTCATGCAAATTTTTAACCAAAATTCCAGTGAACGTTTTCGAAGATATAGTAAGAACTTTTTTCACTGGCACAAGTGTCTCGTGAAAAATTATTGAAGACGACTGACGAACGTATTAATTTTTAAATACGAACAATATATTCTCTGTACACAACCGATTTTGCTTGCTCATTGGCACAAACTATTTTCACTATTTGCCAAATTGGTAATGAACAGAATAATTAACATGAGAAATCATTGTTCAAATTTAAAAATGACTACTCTGCTGCAATATGTCTTGCTCCCACCCCCACTACACTCGCCACAGGGCAACAGTTGTACCCCCATCCCCGGTAACACCTATGTAATGAAATTTAAGTGGAGCCGCCTAGTGGCTACACCCATGTGGCCATTGATCACACCGATCGTCTTACACAGGACGAAGTAAGTGTATCCGTCTTCATCAAACATGGCCTCTGCCATCGATTCCTCTGGACTTGTTTCATCCATGTCGTACCTACAGATTGAACAACGGTTGTCAAACAGCCACAGACCACACAATGTTACCTGTTCATTTATTCTTGCCTGTCTCATTTTATAACTTCGCAAAAATCAAGCCTATCTAGTATCAACTATGACGTGCTACCTTATTCATGCACATCTCTTATTTAGTTGTGGTGAAATCGTCGGACAAACTACTAAATTATTTTTTACTGGACCCGGTATAAAACCAGCAGAAAAACAAAGATGGATCCGCCTCTGTATACTATTCACACTTTTCAAGTTATCTTACCTAACAATCAGTCTTTCGATGTTCTTAACAAAAGTATACACTCTTTATTAAACTTTACAAATTTGGTTAGAATAGTGGTAATTGGAACAATGGCAGACTCGTACTGTGAATTATAACCCAAGAACCATGAACATTGGAACCATGATGCCACACTATTATAATGGTATAAACTATCTATTCTGACCACCCACATTTTTACATATAATTTGACCATTATCCTGTATATGAATATCAACCTTGGTGTTCAGCATGCAATATAAACATGATATCTAATGTAAACATGATAATCAATGTAAACATGATATCCAATGTAAACATGATAATCAATCTAAACATGATATCGGAGTCGAACCATTCAAATTAAACAGATAACGGTCAAATTATATGAAACAACTGTGGTTCATTAAAACACAGTTGTAGAACACGATATATGAAAGGTACATATTCCAGTGCAGGAAATTAGAGGCTGGAGAAACTAGTTCACACTACCTGACGGAGTTAGACACGCCGCAGAAAGCTGTGATTTCTCAAATATTACAACCATGCAGTCCGATAATCAGGGACCGTTTCGTACATGGCATGAGACACTCGAAGGTCCGAGAGAGGCTACTTCGAGAGAAAAAAGAACAGACGCATGTCATGTCAGGCGGGCAGGCAGTCTGTGCTGTGAAAACAAACTGCGGACGAGGTCTAGGACACACGCGACGCGGCGGACCCGTTCAATTAAATTATTAAGCATAAATTATTAAATTAATCTCAACATGGATTCCTTAAAGCGAGGTCATGCTTAACAAATGTGTTATGTTTTCTGGAAGAAATCACTAAGTGGATAGACGTGGGATCGCCAGTAGATATTATCTACTTAGATTTTCAGAAAGCTTTTGACAAAGTGCCACATTAAAGATTACTACTTAAATTAAAAGTCCATGGTATCGGGGATAGCATAACTGACTGGATAGAACAATGGCTGACTGACAGAAGACAACGAGTTGTAATAGATGGAGAAGTTTCAAATTGGAAATCGGTTTTGAGTGGTGTACCTCAAGGATCAGTATTAGGACCTATATTATTCTTAATTTATATAAATGACTTGGACGACAGTATAACAAGTAACGTACTGAAATTTGCGGATGACACAAAACTGTTAAGAAAGGTTAATACTGATGGTGATAAACAACATTTACAAAACGATCTAGACAGATTAGTGAAATGGTCTGAGAAATGGCAGATGTTGTTCAATTTGGGGAAATGTAAATGCCTACATACAGGACATGGGAACTTGAATGTAAACTATAAAATGGGAGATACTGTTCTGGGTACTACTGTAAAAGAAAAGGACTTAGGAGTTACAATAAGCGCTGATTGAAGTTTTTAGGATATTGAATGGGTATGAAAATATTAATAGAAATATGTTTTTCTCACTCAAGAAGGATAGCAGAACTAGAGGACATGAGGTAAAATTAGTAAAGGATCAATGTAGATTGGACATCAGGAAGCACTCGTTCTCACAGAGGACAATAAATGAATGGAACAAATTGTCTACAGATTGTGTAACTGCTAGCAGCGTGAATATGGTTAAAAACAAGGTTGACACATATCTCAGGAGGGCGGGTTATAAGTAGATGAACATTGTTGGACTCTCGATAAGCCAATGGCTTCTTGTCCACTTGCCATCTGGGCCTTTGGCTTGGATGGCAAATCTTGTTAAATCTTGTTAAATTACGTGGCTATTCGAAGTAACAAAAGAAACCAACCACTGAGTGCAAATTTTGCTCATACAAGCTTGCACCAAAACAGTGTCCGGCCTACGGCAGGGAATGTCGTAAGTATGGTAAGATGACCCACTTCCAGAGTACAAGTGCAAGCAGCATAAGTGCGTGAAGCAAGTACAGGCTGCTGTTTGTGACAGTGAATACAACGATGGAACATTGTCTGTATTCATTGTGGGGAATAAGCGCCGTGATTTAATAACACTGAATCTGGGTGACAGCGGCGTGCCTGTACCATTCCAGATCGACAGTGGATCTGAGTTTTGGGTGCTACCACGTAACGAGTACGTGAAAGTGAAAGTGACTGGAGACAGATCGCTAGCAATGCTGCGGCCAGTGAAAACTGTCATTGTGACGTACAACGGAACACGCGAGAAATCGCTGGGTCAGTGTAAGCTGTCTGTGGTCAGGAAATGAGTGAAACACAGACCAGTTTTCAACGTCTCTCAAGGCAAGTACACGCCAATACTTAGCTTGGACGCTTCAGAGGTCATGGGAGTGCTGAAAATCACGGATTCGGATCCCCTGTACAAAACACACGACGCTGTACAAGCGAAGAAACTAACTGCTTGTGCTGTGAAAGCCGAATACCCAGACGTGTTCCAGGGCCTGGGAAGGACAGCTATCCCACTGGATGAGAAGTCCAGTATGTTGACGTGTTTCAACCCGCCATTTGGTCGGTGTCGGTGGCTGCGGATGCCTTTCGGGATTAACTCTGCACCCGAGATCTGGCAACGCACGATGAACCAACTCGTGGAGGGCCTGGCAGGTACAGAGGTGATCCACGATTACTTTCTGATAGTAGGTTGTGGTACAACTGACGAAGAGGCAGAGATAGACCACGACAAGAACTTGCGAGCGTTCTTAGGTCGCGCTCGAGAGCGCAATCTTCGACTGAATGCAGAGAAGATGAAGCTAAAGATGACGGAAGTCCCGTATATTGGTCATCTACTCACACGTGAAGGACTCCGCGTGGACCCGAAGAAAGTTAAGGCAATCGAGAAAATGACTGAGCCAGAGGAAACCAAAGCTGTACGGAGACTGCTTGGCTCGGTGAACTATCTGGCAAAGTTCGTCCCACACCTGTCATGTTTACTCGAGCCCCTCAAACGGTTCATACACAATGACACTGAGTGGTGTTGGTTGCATATACACCAGGAGGCTTTTGATCGCACAAAGAAACCTCTCACGATCACACCAGTACTGCGGTACTATGACGTCAAGAAGTCCGTGTGCATCCAGTGCGACGCGTCAGACGGAAGTCTTGGCGCAGGATTGTTGCAGGACGGACTCCCTGTAGTGTATGCATCCCGTGCACTTACTGCCACTGAGAGAAATTATGCGCAAATCGAGAAGGAGTTACTCGCTATCGTATTTGCCTGCGAGAAGTTTGATCAATATGTGTATGGAAGAGAGAAGGTGCATGTGCAGAGTGATCACATTAGAAGTGATCTTCAGGAAACCACTCGTGACCCAAGAGATTGCAGCGCATGCTACTGCGTCTCCAACGCTAAAGTCTGGATGTGACATACACGCGTGGGTCAGAGATGTACATCGCGGACACGTTGAGTCGTGCGTACATTCCGGGTGAACCAAGTGTTCACGCTGTTGCACTCGCTAAGATGGATGTGACAGAAGGACTGTCGGTTTTTCCCAGGAGATTGGAAGAGCTGCGAGAAGCCATCGCAAGTGACTGTGCTCTCCAGAAACTGATGCTGAACTGGACGTTCGTGCGTATTACAATGTGCGATATGAACTGACCGTGCAGAATGGACTCGTGTTCAAGGACTGCAGGATCATAGTGCCGACCAGTTTACGCAAGAACATCATCGACACGGTACATCGCTCGCATCAGGGTATACAGGGATGTATACGTCTTGCTAAGAATGCTGTGAGATCACCGATTACGTGGGTCAGTGTAGTGTGTGCAACAGACACAGACAAGAACGGTGCAAGGAGCCCGTGGTGCCTCAAGACGTTCCAGGCAGGCCTTCGGCGAAAGTTGCTGCTGACTTGTTCGAGCTGCAGGGACAGCACTATCTACTGTTGGTCGATTATTTCTCCATTTTGTTCGAGTACGCGAACGAAGCGTGTGATCGATGCAATGAGGTCACAGTTTGCGCGTCATGGAGTGCCCGAAGTAGTGATGCCGGACAATG
Source organism: Lamellibrachia satsuma (assembly GCA_033239005.1). Classification (NCBI taxonomy): domain Eukaryota; kingdom Metazoa; phylum Annelida; class Polychaeta; order Sabellida; family Siboglinidae; genus Lamellibrachia; species Lamellibrachia satsuma. The sequence continues at coordinate 908,666 of BSQZ01000057.1, forward strand.
GTCAACAGTTCTCTTGCGGTGAGTTCAGAGAGTTCGCGCAGAAATGGGACTTCGAGCATATCACGAGCCGTCCGAGATACCCCCAGAGCAATGGACACGTTGAGCGAGCCATTGGGACGGTGAAGAACCTCGTGAAGAAAGCGACGGAGGATGGCAGCGACGTCCAGCTGGCGTTGCTGAACTTTAGAAACACTGTGCATGAGGGTTACAACATTGTGCATCTCCGCCACCGTAACAAAGGGTGTGGAAAAAGACGCCGCTGCCTCGGATTGTTCGGGGAAAATCGCCGGAACGCTGCTGTTATTCACGTTTACTAAAAAGGCATCGATTGTTGTGAACTTTGACACATCGCATCTTTCCACATACTCTCGCTTGGCAGGTACCATTTTGAAATTGCCCCAAGACATCCGCGTCACAGGATTGTTTCTTCAAATGGATAGGCACTGAGAAAGCCCATAGAAACGCGTTTTCCAACCAACAGCGTACACGATTACAATAAATCGGCCACAGTATCATTATTTTCCAACAATGTCAAGGTTAAAATTATAGTCTTATAGATCAGCAGTATGCGTAGTCTGTCGCCGATTCGTCGAGTACCGACCCCGTGCGCTAAGACTAAACTCAAAACATTTTATTAAGAAAGAAATTCAATAATGCCCATGTTCATGACTGTGTAACACATTATTGAAAATATTACAAATCATCGCACAGCAACAAATAGCAAAGGTTACTAATAGTACCTTGTTGACATGAACATTGGAAATGGTCATGTGTCCAAACTTCGTGCATTTCCAAATTGAAAAAAACAACACAAAAAAACGTAATGCAGTAGGCTTAAACAAAAAATTTTGTCTTTCAGGTAACGGGCCCAAAAAAGTTATGTAGGATAGGTAGGGAAATATTTTTTTATTATATTTTTTAACACTACAGTAAGCTTAAAACTCGACATCGTTTATGGACACAATTTATTACACCAACATAAAAACAAAGCGTCTGCACCAATGGCAATAGACAGTGTTCAATGTAGATATCACATAATAAAGTCAGTTTAATTAAAACAAAGAATACTTTTAAAATAAATGCACTTCGCTGGTTCCGAATGGTTACACTTAAATATGCGTACTTAATTATTTAAAGACATGCCATTACGTACACATACTTAATTAATTAGAAGCATGCTTTAACTTTACATACGTGCGTTTAATTAATCAAAGGCAAGCTTTTAATATTACAACCGCGCCTTTAACTTAGTGTATTTAAATAGTAAAAAAATTAATAAATAAATATAAAAGGAGAGCCTGATATGCGGTCGAAGACATAGTAATGATAACCTGCGTAACGTGTTAAATTCAACTTCTTCAAAAATATCTCGAAAATCTGACACCGATTTTGAAACTGTTTTCACATTTCAATTTATCAACGCGTCAGCTATATCACAAAAATATAATACAAAATGGATCTGCCAGCTAAAAATTTCATTGACATTTCTAATCCAGACTAGTCAGTGAAGACGAACTCACAAAGTTGACAAGTACCAGGTCCAGGAGGTTTTGACAGACGGCAGGGATTTTCGGGGCTTGGTAGTGGTACTTGACTGGCTGCCTGCATTCAGCACTTGAAACGCATTCCTTGGTGCCTGAGCCTCAATGCTAGGGCCGGTATTGTCAGGATCCGGCGTTCATGATATCATGATGAATTTACATCTATACGCCGTAACTACGTTTATGACTGGCGTCTGCGAGGTAAACGAGTCCGTGTGCGACACGGTAGTCCACGGTCCTCCCTCCTGTTCCGCCATGGCGATTTCACACGATCCATCGCTGCAGCCATACTCTTTAGCAATGCTGTCAAACGTCTCGTTTCACAGCATAAAAAATGTACGTATAGGATTTCCATTGTGGAACAAGCAATGGCGTTTTATTACGCAGACTAGAGACGCAAGTGCCATCTTGCCATCCCTAGCCAACGTGATTCAGCATGTAACAAGATCGCTCATTGGGTGAACTATTTTCGATCTCGCCAATCACGCGTGCGGACCCAAACAAGTTCGGTAGTGCACACATGTCATCGAATACGCAGGTTGAATTTTACTTGCGGGTTGTTTTATTTGTTTTAAAGAAAATGTAAGGATAAAACATTGATTGAAATATCAAATAAAAAGATTAGGGTCAGCCCGTTTTTCTAGGTAGGGTCGGGTTGTCGGAAAAAATACACTTTTTTCGCCTACGCCTTACATAATTGTTAAAATGTACATCGTTTGCCACAATTGGTCACATAATTGTTCTGCTTTGGTATTTGTTAAGGGGGATTATTCAAGGTTCATTTGATAAGGCTTACTTCTTTGTCAATTTTTTTTTCAAAAGGAAGCTAATGACACTAAGTCACCAAATAATCAACGTCATAAACAATATAGTAACATAGGCAAGAATCGTTGCGCCGAGCCAGTCGCTATACGTAATATAATGTGCCGTTTTAAAAAATTCAGAAGAAACTTTTGCCTAACACATCCATATTATAAATCACTAACAATTATTTCATCGTTGCAGTGCAAACAAATTGTTTAAAAAGTTGTTTTTAGTGACAAAAATTACGATTATCGAACGACACAAATTATATTATGTACTAGTCTATAACCTAGGGCCTAGGCTATAGCGAATGGTGCAGCAACCAGTATACAAGTAATTTTTTATAAATACACATACACTCGAGTGCCAAATAACCGTATAGGCAAATAACAGTATAGGGTGGCAAATCGGTCAAATTTAATAATAGTATAGTGCCGAATAACAGTATAAGGGGCAAATTATTCAAAACAAATAGTAGTGCGAAAAAGTCACTAGTATGTTTGTCTTTTTTTTAGCGCCGAAGCATTTTTTTACTTGACATGAAGCCAAGGCCTCCATTAGAAAACCACGCGGATCACCGTGTATTTTGTTTTTTCCCCTGCTGAATACGTATAAACTTTATGCATATTTGCGTCACCACAGATATAGTATCTGCATTTTATATCTGTGAAAAACAGGGGAATTTTCGGTTTTTAAATGGACATTAAAGTTTTATTGAATTGAATGTGTGCACGCCCGTTTCAGAGGAAACCGCCGGCAGCCGGTTACGACCACCTACGACCGGTTTGAGGCGCTGCGCACGGCGGCCATTTAATGTCGGTTTACGCGGTGATCGTGGCGTTTTAACTGGTAATATACCATGTCGAATTAAGGATTCTGATCGATTCATCTAATCATGGAAATATAACGGTCTAAGGCTTCGGGATCAAAATCTAGGATCCTCAAAAGCACGGGATCCCGCTAAATCCACGATTGTCGTTCGATAGGACAAAAACTTAACCGTCAGAGGGAGCCACATGCAGCTCCAGTTGGGAGCAAGTGATTTTAGCGCGAGTGGTAAACCGTTCAGTGCAGGGCGTTTTTTAACATACAAAGTGGGGGGGCAATGCCCCCCAGCCCTTTCATTTGCCCCCCCAGTCAAACCAACTTGCCCCCCCCAATGCGTGCCCCCATTCTCCTTAACCAGCCCCTTGTATTAATGTAGGTCAAAATTTGTATTCTTTTTGTTAGTGTGATTTAGTTAATTTTCATTGGTGGCAAAATCAAGAAAGTACCAAAGTTAAAGAAGGGCAATATGTCTACAAAAGATAAATTTATTGATATGGCTCAGAGGGGAATCTTACATTTTCAAAAAAAGGCTTTATATTTCCTGTTCCATAACTAGATGCCAGGTTACTATTTTCATGTTACCATTTTCATGTTCGATGCGTCTCGAATGGTGAGGTTTACTTTCGACTCGAAAGTCGAAGAATAATGGCAATATAATGGACATAGACAGTAGTACTCGAGTTATGGTGTGTTTATGTTAATGCATGCGACAGGAAGTGAGGAATGTAATAGCATCATAGCAATAACAGTGACGTATTGCCGAATGGCTTCTTCATACAGTTCATGCGAAGAAATGAAAACGTGCTATGCATATGGCATACCAATACCATAGCCATAGAAGTGTTTACTTATGACGTCAATGTTCCGGTGCTAGAATAGCTAATGATTATGTATATGTAAATATTTGTACCTGCATGTTACTGTTTGTTTAAATTGTGTATAATTCAACAAGACCCGCCATCACATTTTACACGATTGAGCCGCGTGCAATCCAGTTCTTTACAGTGATGTTGAAATAGCTGTTAACATAAACCGGTGTCCTGGCCGCGAAATTGCGAAACGTACCAGGCGAGACTAAACCACGCCCATTCGCTATTACCACTGGTCGAGAGCGAGCGGGCGGGGATTAACGATGTATCAACAACCTTTCAGTCGGCTGTTTTTTTTTCAAGTAATAAATAAACCTGGCAAAGTGTGTGTAGTGTCCAAGAAAGCAATTGGAAACTTTTAACAATATCACAAAATAATCACATTTAATAATGATCCCTCTTGTAGGTAAGATGATACAAACATCACAACAGCCATAAACCTGTCAGGGTAGATTTTTATTGAGGCAGTAACCTAGCCAATTCATTCTCCGCATCTTTGAGAAATCGAAATGTTAAGCATGGTAACTCAAAAAAGCATATTGTATACATACCAAACAAATAAATTTTAAAATGTATGAGTAGTTGATAGTGGTCTATATGTGAGATGGAAAGTTGGCGGTCAGCAGGGACTTTAACTTTGGAAAATTGTTACTCAAAAGTTGGTGGTCCACATATTAACATAAAAAATGTAATCAACATTTGCACATGTCAGTTTTGGAAGTACATATTTTCTATATTTTTATTTGTTATGTACTTAGCCAACCATTTGATTGATAGACGTGGTATGCATGTTTTGTATTACTCTCTTTTCTGCCTTATGCCTATATCTTCAGTATATTTATGTCTAGAGTCTAGAGCATGTCGCCGCTCGCATTGTAATTCCACTATGAAAGTGTTTCAAATAGACAGGCTTTTCCTGAGTTAGTTATTACATTTAGCCATCTAACTTGTCCAGGTCGATATCCTGCCAGTCATGCCTAACAGAGACAGAAAAGCAAAACGAAAACAAAAAGGGCTAGAGAAATCTGCCGTAAAATGTCAACGCCTAGACACAATTTTTCGACGCAGCCTCAATGACTCATTGCCAGAAATACCCACAATGCCGCCAGGGAACTATGATCCGTCCGCTGCCATCACACCTGATGACACTCCCAAAGACAAAGGTGTACCACCAGTCATAGAGATTCTGCCTTCGTCGTGCTCTCGCTCGAGTACCAGTTCATCAAGCAGCCATGATCCGTTCACTGCCATCACATCTGATGACACTCCCAAAGATAAAAGTGTACCACCAGTCACAGAGATAATGCCTTCGTCGTGTTCTCGCCCGATAGCCAGTTCATCAAGCAGCCATGATCCGGGACCCAAACTACTATAAGCAGATGCTGGATGTCATATACGAACTAGAGAAAGTGTGTCTGTCTCAAATGTTCAACCGATGCACAGTCTTCAGTGTGCAGATTGATGGCAGCTGTGACAGGCAAATGTTGGACTACAAGTTTGTAAGTGGACGGATGGCTAACAGTGATGGTAGCGTAACGTGTGTGTTCGTCGTCATGCATTCGCCAGAGACGAACGGCGCCCCTGGACTACTGGAAGCGGTGAACAAAGCTTTGGTTCTGACCGGAGGTAAAGACACGAAGCTCGTCGGTGTCACCACTGACGGCGAATCGTCAAACACTGGCAGACATGGTGGGTTATGGCGTTTGCTTGCTGACCAAGTGCAGAGAGGTCCGGCAACTTTCTGGTGTGCTGCTCACCGGTCGGACTTAGCCATTGAGTCGGTCGTCAGCACCATACCGGAGCTGGGCATCTGGAAGTCTAATCTACTGGGGCTCGTACGATTATTCCGGACGCCGAGAAGGATGAAGATGTTGTCAGCGCAAGCCGGGAATGTCAAACAGTTCCCCCGGCACCACGATGTCAGGTTTGCACAGCACAAGCTGCAGCTGGTGGATGCTGTGCTACCAGACTGCATTAAGGTGTGGGAACAAATGCAAGCACCTGAAAGTACCAGCGATGGAAAGGAGAAGGCTGAAGCCAAAGGGTTTCTGAGAATTTGGAACCACCAACAGAAGTGGATAACCTCACTGGTGGGCGACATCCTGGAGATATTTGAAACACTCCAGAAGAAGTTGCAAAGGAGTGATTTGTTCATCAGCGATCTTCTCACTGTGACTGGCGCTGCCGTCAAGAAGTTGAGATTGATGAGGGATTGATCATTCCCGGAAAGAACAATCACCGCACCAGCATGGGTGAGGACACGAGAAACGCCCGCCTCATGGTGACACTGAATGGTGTGGGCACCGCCTACTTTGACCCTCGACCCGCTGTCGTCAAATTCCTGGAGAAGGCCAGAAGATGCGGAGCTCCAAATTGGGATATCTACGGGCAGAGTGAATTCGTTAGGAAATTCACCCGCAAAACGGGGCTCGTCTAGTGAAATTGAGACGACTGTCAAATGTACTGACTTGCAAGTTGCTAGAGACGTGTCATGTTTCTCTAACTACTGCATGTGTTTGTAATAAAAACATTCTGGGATATTAGTGTAACATTCATTTTATACCGAGATGCAGTCGTCAGTGTGCAACCATATGGATACAAATATACTAATATATATATATATATATATATATATATATATATATATATATATATATATATATATATATATATATATATATATATATATATATATATATATATATATATATATATATATATATATAAGGTTTCATACATTCCTAAGGGTTATGTAAATAATCATTAATAATGCGTAAGGTGCCCTTTTTAACCATCTGGAGTGCCCTTTTAGGACGTTCCCCCCCCCAGTGAAAATTCAATAAAAAACGCCCTGGTTCAGTGGATGGTTGATTAGCACTAACAAAAGGGAGCGAGAGCGATTGCTCTCCTAAAAATTATACCCTGCATAATTTGCCACGATTATCGGAGAATATAGGCTGGCACAAATGTTTAAATTTAATAATAGTATAGTGCCAAATAAGGTGCGTATAGGGTGGCATTTTTTCATCAAATAAATACGCGTATAGGGACGCTTATTCGGCACTCAAGAATAGTGAAATATTCCATAGAATTGTGGATAATTACTGTGCCGTAATATGCACAAGACAGCAAATCAATACTATGTTTTGTGAGATATCTCAAAAACACCTCATCATCACTTGATCCCTTTTGCCATTTCATGGCAGTATAGTGCCAGACTAGGTCACTAGTAGGGGTTCACCACGCGCCAGCAGCGTACGCTAACCAGTTCCAAGAAACTCTGTCAGTAATGGAATATTTAGACACTATTTCAGGATAATGTTGGCCAAGTTCAGTGACTTTAACATTCCGGGATATGTTTTAACAAATGTTACCTTGTCTTATAAATTTGCTTTAAAAAAAATTCCCTATGGACAACTGTCTCTTAGACATCTTAATTTGCTGAAAGCGGCTCCGTTGCGGCATAATTGTCGACCTGTCTGCTACGCACGACGTGGTTGCCGACCTGTCCGCTAGGCACCTGGTGGGCAATCTACTAACTATGCACCACAAGTGACGCTACGAATTGTGGGAAGTAAATATGCTTTGGTGACGCGTAAAATGTCTTGGCAAATTATTTAAAACTGCCTTTATTAACGCAAAATGACATTCGTTGACCGGCATTGTTTTGTTGCCAGGTCGAGATCAGCAACGATTGCTGGCCTGTCCGTGGGACGTCGACGCTACAATGAGTTATTAGCCGACGCGAGGGATAATACAAAATTGGCCTTCCTCTACGATAGCCGGGTACATGGACCGCCATAGCTGGGTAAATTACCCGGGTCCCGGCTCTTAACAAAAACCTTGCTTCACTGGCAAATCTATATGCACGTCATAAATCTCTTACCTACTAGGGAGAATGAAAAAAAGCAGAGTTTAAAATTAATAAAAAATCAACATGTCTACCACACAAAAATTGTATGTGTTTATGCCCAAATTTTATCTGTCTATTTTCTGGTTCATTGTTACTGATTTTGAAACTTTTTTCAGTTTCTCATGACTGCAGCCATATCGTAAAAAATAAGACAAAATAAATCTGCATTTTTTTTATTTTTATCGACATCCTGGTTTATGTTATGACGTGCAATAAAGGTGACCGACAAGTTGCATAAAATATCGGTTTTGGGTGCTGCATAGATTACCAAAAAATCGAAATATGAGAAGTCTAGACACTGAACAAGCGAGTTGTAAGGGTAATCTTATAAAAAACTGGCCTAGTCTAGACCTAGAGTAGACTAGTAGTAGCAATGCCGGAGCTCGTTAGGTGGCGTTAGTAGTGTACCCACAGAGGCCCGTTTATAGAGGGTGCATATGCCTGTAAAGCTGAATAAACGTACTTTACTCTGATATACTTCGTGTTTTATTTCTTTAAGTGAAAGTATTTTGTTTTTTACAGTCAACATTTCACGATTCTCGCAAATCCGGGATTCACTTTTATTCACGAAAAAACAATTGTACGTCTTTCATTGATCATTTAACACAAACATACTTTTTATTTTGGCTAGGTCTGGCTAGTGATGTACTGTACAATAAAACAACCCCGTATATTTGTCCACTGAAGCCAAGAATTATCTAGCTATGAGAACGTTAGGTGGCGCCACACACAGGTCAGAATAATAAATTATGAGATGTATAGCCCGATGTTGTTTCAAGTTCGTCTTTCTCGTCGTAGTTGTTTAAAGTTCATAAAGATCCGTTCTTCAATTACGTGTGTAAGTAGTAATTGATCTATCTAACTATATTATCGTGTAGCAGTGTATGTTTGAAGTTCTGGAGGGTGTTTTGCTCATTTTGGCCGGAGATAAAACATGTAAACAAACTAGCAAAGTGACGGCGTGACTGACCTGTCAAAGAATGTCCCAGCAGACAAGACGAGGAAAAATATCCATTACTGGCATTAGCTCACGGTTGACAGTCTTACACTTGGAATATTAATATGATTTACATTGTGCTTTCTGATTGCCTTTCATTATACGTATGATTATAACGGTGGATACGACTTATGTATAGTGTCAGTGACTAGTGACTAATTATGTAAATATTTGTTTATGCCAAATTTATCTATTTGGGGTGTGGTGATGGGTGAAGATGTATGAAACTGTCTGTGTCACGTGACATTAATAGGGAATGTGAAATATTAATAACAAAAAACTGTTCGTCCTTTAAGTTTGATACTATGATTTTAAAGCCAACATTTATTTATACAAATTTTAGTGTGTGCTCAGTATTTCAACAGTGTAATATAATTATAAGGTTTTTGATGAACATGCCATTATATGATATTTCCTTCAAACCACGTGCATATATTTCCATTTTCTTTATACATACAGGGTTTAACAAAATAAATTACTTAACATTAAAAAATAGCCACCAATTAAAGAAGCAACATTGTATGTACAAAATTATGTACAACTGATAGTTGGTATGCAATATTGTGTCAGAATGGTTATTCACTCAACGATGGACGCTCCGATGGGCATCGATGATGGCGCGGGTCGATGAGAAGCCTCGTGTTGGGCTGCGGACAATTACTCTACAACAAGTCAAATGAGATACAAGGACGAAATTTAACCACGTTAAGTGGCCAGCATAAGAATCCCATTGGTGTGGGACCCATTGGGAGCCGCTAATCATGGTTAACGTGTCCAGTTTGATAACGGCGGAGTTTCCAAATGGTAATTAAGAGCTTGTGAAGAAACCAAGTCAGACAGAAGAAACGATAAGATATCAATTACCGGCAGCTTCCATTCGACCTTTGATGACTGGCAAAAATGACCACGCAGTGTCCAGGATGCCCCGTTAATACGACATACCGGCTGGACCGTAATTAGATACAAGCTCGGATTTAAACGGTTAACCTCTCCTGGTTTACCTGGGCAGTAAGAGCGATAATCTTCGCCATGGGACAAGACAGCAAAGATACACGCGCAGTTCTCCGGGGTAGGCTATCGGCGTGTATAGTTACTTAATTTAACGTTGCTGCCAATGTGATTGTTTATTCGTCAGGATGTAACTTCACCGTTACCGGTCTCTCATAACCGTCTCACGTCAGGACCTTCCACCTACTTCATTCAGCAGTCATCCCTCCCTCCCTCCCTCCCTCCCTCCCTCCCTCCCTCCCTCCCTCCCTCCCTCCCTCCCTCCCTCCCACCCTCCCTCCCTCCCTCCCCTCCTCCTCCCCCTCCCCCTCCTCCTCCCCCTCCGCCTCCCCCTCCCTCCCTCCCTCCCTCTCTCCCTCCCTCCCTCCCTCCCTCCCTCTAAATGTTGTGCACTTCCATTATCGGAGAAGCTAAGTTGGGAATTCGTGGCACCCGTAACTCAACTCTCATCTATAGGTATGACATCGTGTCGACATTACGCAAATATTCCTCTTGATCGTACCTTTGGTCAATGCAATATTAATCACCTTTCCCCGTTTCGACAAACGCCTCTGCTTGTTTGTCGGCGAGTGTTCAATAGAACATTAAGACTCAGCATGATTCAGCAATACATCCCTTATGGACATGTCTACATAAAATAGATAAACGGTGTGCACTCTTGTTAGTATTCATATATATTACTCTGCTTTTCATATATACACGGTATGCTCTTTACAAGGATACCCGGGGACAGCGTAGCCCATACTCATTGTGTATCGGGCAAGATTCACAAACATATCCTGTGCATGCATAGGAGATAAACATATCCCCAAACTGCGTTTTATAGCTACCGTTTAGGGGACCTACATTTGCACAGTGTATCCCTCCGCTGTATCCACGGCCCATGACCAAAACTAGTACTGCAGATACTTAATTTTATCTATTAGTGGTAATTCTGCAGTGTAAACTAAATTAAATTTATCCGACCACATAATACCAACTAATGTCAGGGGCAGCAATTTCACCGGCACGTTGTACGGAGCTGGCGCCGATCATATAAGGCATAATTATAGGACGTAAATAACAACACAAGCGAGATAAGATTGCATTTTCACTTCTGGAGATCGTATGACGGTGGCGTTAAACGGCGCTTTCGGGGAATCCTGAGATTACTTGTAAAGTTTAGTGGCCTAACAACTTCGTCTGGCGCTGTGGGATACTCGTTAGACTGGTGGGGGGCTTTATCTGTTGTCGGAGCGCGCTGAGGAGGGTCTTCGCCTGTCTCTTCTCCCCGCGGGCTGGCGTGACGTCCGAATGACGACAAACGTGACCTTATTTTAGAAGTGACCTTATTTGTTTACGATGAGGGCGGGGTCTAACTTCGTCCCAGGGTATATTTGGGTCGACTAGGCGGCACTTTTCGCGATGGACTAGATCAGCACTAGAATACTCTCAGATATGGGCACCAACAAAGGCCGATGTCCTAAAATAACCCATTAACCTGTAAGTTCAGTCGCCCTGTGAGCCCCGGCCCTGTTAGCCCCGGCCCTGTCAGCCACGGTACCGTCAGCACCGGTCATGTCAGCCCCGGCCCTGTCAGCACCGGCCCTGTCAGCCCCGGCCCTGTCCGACTGTCATGACATGTATCTTACTCACAAGCTACTATATATGCTATTTGCCAAAAAATAAACAATGACAATTTTATAGTGCAGCATTCTGTCCTATCTGGAAAACCTGCTGACCTCTACAGCAATACACATCGAAATTGGTCATCATCTACTATTGATAACCGAAAAAGCGCGTCAACCAAAAACTATATTGTGTTTCATTTTAGGTTTTTGATTCCTATGATATTAGTTTAGTGCCAGTATTAATTGTCAATATTGTTATTCCTTCAAGGATTTTTACATGAAATTATTGGTAATCAATTATAAACCAAGAATATATGATAGTTTTAGTTGACTCTCCAATTGAAAAAGTAACACACATACATATTTATTTTGACCATTTGTACAAGTTGAAATAATTAATATAGATCGCGTACATAAATAATAATACAAACATATGTCGCTAACACGGGAGCCGCCTTTTGTCAACATTTTTCTTTGAAGTTACAACACATCAACAACAAGAAAATACATGAAAGTTCAACACACACAGTTGAAGCACTGTTTAACTTGTCCGTTTTTAATCCACCGGAAGAGTTAGAGGAAAGTAGCCAACAAGATGACAGTGAAGACATATTGTTTTTTACTCCACCAGAAGAGTTAGAGGAAGGGAGACAACAAGATGACAGTAAAGACATGTGTTTGTCTTGTTCTACGCCACCAGAAGAGTTAGAGGAAGAGAGCCAACAAGATGACAGTAAAGACATGTGTTCGTTTTGGTCTACGCCACCAGAAGAGTTAGAGGAAGGGAGACAACAAGATGACAGTAAAGACATGTGTTCGTTTTGTTCTACTCGACCAGAAGAGTTAGAGGAAGGGAGACAACAAGATGACAGTAAAGACATGTGTTCGTTTTGTTCTACTCGACCAGAAGAGTTAGAGGAAGGGAGACAACAAGATGACAGTAAAGACATGTGTTCGTTTTGTTCTACTCGACCAGAAGAGTTAGAGGAAGGGAGACAACAAGATGACAGTAAAGACATATGTTCGTTTTGTTCTACTCCACCAGAAGAGTTAGAGGAAGGAAGCCAACGAGATGAATTTAAAGACATATGTTCGATTAAGCTGAAAGAGAATTTGCAGAGTGAAAGTACATCACGTATCGGTAATAGTGATCAGAAATCAGTAATGAACATCAACTCTGAACTGCAGACATTTAGAACTGAGAACATGGAACTAAGACAACAGTTGCTACACACACAATTACCATGTTTTGAGGGCAACGACAAGAAAGTACAATACATGACGGGGTTGCCTAGTTTGATGACATTGATAGCTGTGTTTGGCATCATAGAGCCATATCTGTCAGCAAGTGTGATGTCAAATTTATTTAAAATTTCATAACTAACCAATCTCTTATGTTTTTTTGAAGAAACTACAAAGTTGGTAGATGACGGGTCACCAGTGGATGTTGTCTACTTAGATTTTCAGAAAGCTTCCGATAAAGTGCCACATCAAAGATTGTTACTTAAACTAAAAGCCCATGGCATAGGTAATGGTGTAATCAACTGGATAGAAAAGTGGCTTACACACAGAAGACAGAGAGTAATGTTATTACATTTTGGGAATTGTAAATGTATACACATAGGACATGGAAACATGGACGAAGAATATAAAATGGGGATGCTGTACTAGGTAGAACCAAACAAGAAAAGGATTTAGGAGTAACATTTAGCGCTGACATGAAAGTTTCAGAGCAATTTGGGATTGCTGCTTCGAAAGGAAATCAAATTCTAGGGCTAATTAGGAGAACTATCATGTATAAATAGAAACAGCTAACTGTACCCCTGTACAAAGAAATAGTTAGACAATATTTGGAATATTGTATTCAAGCATGGAGGCCATATCGTAAAAAGGACATATATAAGCTAGAAAGAATACAACGAAGAGCAACTAAAGTGTTTCCAGAATTGAGAGACCTTAGTTACGAAAGTCGCTTATTACAATGTGGTTTGACGACACTAGAGACCAGGAGACTAAGAGGAGACCAAATAGAAGTGTTTAAAATAATGAATGGTTATGAGAATGTTGACAGGAATATGTTCTTCAAACTTAAAGAACGCAGTAGAACCAGAGGACACAAAGCAGCATTACTTAAGGAGCAGTGTAGGTTGGACATGAGAAAGTACTCTTTCTCACAGAGGGTGATAAATGAATGGAACAAACTGCCAAATGATTGTGTTAATGCTAGTAGTGTGAATATGTTTAAAAATAGAATTGACAGATATTTGATAAAGGCGAGCTACACATAAATGAGAAAATTGTTGGACTCTCGATAACCCAATGGCTTCCTTGTCCACTTGCCATCTGGAACTTGTTGTTTGGGACTGCAATCTTGTTAAATCTTGTTAAAATAAAATGAAATTAAATGAAATTTATTGGACCAATAATTACAAGTACATATTATATTTTAGTATATACAATAGGTCAGGAGACTCCCGTTAAGGCATTTAAATGCCGCTACCACAAGAGCCACCTTGAATAATAATTGAAGTATAATAATAGTAATAATACATTTACGGAGTAATTTAGCTAATAATACATGAACATGCCATTTTAAATCAAATTACAATCAAACGTTCATACGGTAGCTGACATATACATGTGCACATATACACATATAAAAAACTAAATGCATCAATAGATGTTACAATAAATTTATCATAAAGACAACATTTAATCTGCCAAGATATAATTAGCTAGTAACTATAAGGCGACGTATATATATAGGGATTTAAATTAATTATCTTCCACATATATAACAGTTAATAATAGTACAAGAATTTTGATACCTTTCAATAATGTATCTTTTAATATAGGGGGAGAATCCATGGATACTGTGGGTGAATATTTTATTAATAATGATATCGGGAAAATTATTAAACATCTTTGCTATGCTGAAACTGATGTTTCTTTTCGAGAATTCGTGATTGAATCTAGGGATAAATACATTTATTGCTAGCTTAGGTCCTACATTTGTAAAGAAACAATTAAATTTGTTAGCAACGACACTGGTATCACTTATCAATTTATTGTCAATCAGAAAGTGATCAGGAAATTCCAATTTCTTTGAAGTCCGATTAACAACTTCTTTGATAGTACACCATGTTTGTTTAATGTCATTCTTACATTTTTCAAAACGATTTTGATAATATGTTTTTTGGCATTACGAATTATTTTTTTTAGAATTCGTTGGTAAGTGGCAAAGTTAATTTTACGATTTATTATATTGCTTGGAATCTGTAGGTGTTTGTTTTAATTTCATATATAATTTGTCTTTGTAAGCAGTTGACCGGATTATACCTTTTGTGATCCACTGAAACTTGCTGTGTTTACGCTTACTGAATTTGATCATACGAACCGGCAAATGTTTATCTTTTGCCTTGGATATCACTTCGTTAAGAATGTTGAGATTGTCATTTGGATTGGCATGGTTAGTTGTGTTTAGTATGTAACAAATACATGCACTATTTTTTCCGATTTAAATTTATTTATTGATTGTGTATTCCAAGTTTGATTTATAATCGATTTGGTGGCATCTACACGCTTTGGTTCTAGATAATCTAAAAATATGAAGTATGGTAGGTGATCTGATACTGTGTTTATTAATACACCGGCAGTTGCCTGTGAGAAACCATGTGACAGCTTTCATAGGAAATTTTCTATGAGCGTACAGTTTCTACTCGAGAGCCTGGTGGGTAGCGTAATTTTAGGGAAAAAACTTGAGCAAAAACAGAAAAAAAATAGTCGCCAAATATTGTAATTTTTTTTAATTTGCAATAAATCAATATTGTAGTCAGCAATGATGACTTCACTTTTACATTTTTGAAGATGATCAAGTAAAGGAATAAATTCATTAATAAATGTCTAACATGTTTCATTGTTATGCCCGGGTGGTCTATATATATATTTCCTAATATAAATTTGTTGTCAAGTTGCTTTCCTATAATTTCAATAAGTTGTCCTTCCCATACTTGTGAATTCTGGTAGATGTTTATTGAATTATAATCATATTTGTTGCATAGGTAAATTACTAATCCTCCATGCGCCGTGCATATTTTATCTTGCGATATTAGAGTGTATCCGTTAATCATAAAACGTGATGTATCTGAATTATCTGTTAGCCACTTTTCTTGTAAACAAATAGCGCTGAATTCATAACCGTTATTTTTTAGCTCTTGCAATTTAATATTGATCTGATCAAACTTTGCATTAATACTTTGGTAGTTTAAACTTAAAATGCTAAATTTTTATTATTCTGAGCATTTAATAAATGGCACACTGAGTTGTCTTCCTAGAATACCCCCACAGTATTCTAGGAAAGCTTCCCCGTCAAACATCTGTGCTGAAGAGAGAGATAGTTTGATAATTGAAAAAAAAACATTACGTGAACAATTAAAACATATCTGAATGAATAGCGCCATAATATCAACCATTAGTTGAATAGTTAAAACGATTGTTGACATATCGAAACGAAAAAGGTGTAATACCTTAAGTGAAGTAAAATTATGAAATATAGAGACATACATCATTACATATAATATAACATTTACAATACATAGCGCACAAACTGACACATTTGACACTTGCAATAACTGCACATATTATATACTATTGTAAAGAAATGAATAAAACAAATAATGACCAATACAATATTAACCCAAAAATACATAAATACACGTAATTATTTTCATGTATTAAAGTATACATTATTATTATAAAGAAGAGCCGATTATTATTGGTTAATTTATTTTCCGCAAGGTACGCCACCTTTCCCTGCTGTCGTGCTTCCCGCAGTTTGGGGAGAAGCTCCTTCCTTTTGTCGACAACTCTCTGCGAGTAGTCCTCATTAACGTAGAGCCTTTTCGGTCGATTTTCTCTAGCTGCTTGTAGCACAAGTTCTTTTTCTTTGTACTTTTCGAATTTCACCACTACTGTTCTTGTCTTGGCAGCGCCACTACCACGAACACGGTGGGCTCGTTCGATTGCGATGTTTCATGATGTTTCCTCCGGGATGTTAAGTTCTTTCGCTAGCTTTGAACGAACAGCTTCTTCTGTCTGTGCCCAAGTCTCGCCTGTGATTTCCGTAATCCCGTCGATGCGCAGATTCGACCTTCTGGATTGGTTCTCCAGGTAATCAACGGTTCCTGATAGTTTCTGCTGACCAGCGTCAAGGGAAGACATTTGTGTTGCGGTGATCTTTACGTTGGACAATTGTTTCTTCAGCTCTTTCACTTCGTTTTGAGTAAACTCGTGGCTAGCTCG
Source organism: Lamellibrachia satsuma (assembly GCA_033239005.1). Classification (NCBI taxonomy): domain Eukaryota; kingdom Metazoa; phylum Annelida; class Polychaeta; order Sabellida; family Siboglinidae; genus Lamellibrachia; species Lamellibrachia satsuma. Next base: position 925,537 of record BSQZ01000057.1, read on the forward strand.
AAGTTCAGCTTGTGTTCGAACGTTCTCAGACACGAACTTGTCAAATCGCTTATTGGTCAAGTCCTTTCGATATCGGTCGAATCACTTAATTAATATGTTTCATCCAAGTCGATTTCTTAGAGCTTCATGCGCTTATTGGTCGCCCAATAAACATGTCAGCCACCAGTGTAATTGAGATCTGACTAGAATCTCCCACTTTTAGAACACATTCTGAGAAAACTACTAGCGTGATATTCTTGATTGTGGTTGCAATTTTTTTTATTAACTATTTTAGGTGCATTTCTCCGAAACCATGATTTTTTTCGCTTTAATAATATTTTATGACATAGATTAATTTGCCAAGTAAAACTCGAGCGTGCTTAAATACACGAGGTTGGTTAGATTAACGGTCTCCTTGAATCGACAAAACGCCCACTTCACTTTGTCGGCCTGTTTACACCCTAGGCCAATTTACGACCAAACTGTCCTAATTCGTGACTATTGTGTCTGTCTCGCAGTGTTTTCAGTGGACCCATTCGTTATGTGACATGCATGTTTTCGTTTTTTATGTAGGGGATATATCAGATTTTACAATTTGGCGAGTTTCTAACATTAAATAGTTGATAAACCTTTTATTACTTTTGGTCTGATTTGATTGTATTTTCTTGATATGTTGTTGAGTGCCTCCAGTTGCGTTTAATGTGTATTTTATTTGTAAATTGTATACGTGTATGGGAGATTTATGATATGATTTTGCAAATCAACCAAACAATCAACATTGTCTAAGCCGTACGGAGGCCTTCGACCCCTCCTCCCTCCATACGGGATGTACACTTCCGAAAATGTTGATACTTTTGTACGACCCCTGTCTCAGACCCGCCCTACATGAGTAGCTCTATTAGATCGATTTTTTTTCTTGTTATAACAAATCCAACGTCGTTTGCAGCTGCTCACCCTTGTCAATAGTCTGGAATGCAGCAGAGCGGTGTTACGTAACGGGATGCTAACAGGTCACAGAACCCAACTCCTTATATGGTGTTACAGCACCAAGTGGCGAGACGTCATCAAATCACTGCTAGAGCGACCCAGCCAGCAAACGTCAACAACTGGCCGCTCACGAAAGCAGTGTACACATCGTTGCTCTTCTTTTTGCTTCATTTACAATCTGATTCTTTGATTCGTCAGACATCGTCTGCTGATCTCGGGTGGATACTCTGAAAGCCGTGAGCTGTCCGGTGAGTCCACTGAAGTCTAAATTTGACGTTTATGTTCGCTATTTCCGTAAGTGTCAGTGGTCGATCTAGCCGCGAATCTTGGCTTTACCGATCAAGAAGTCGCTCTTCTTTTATTAAGCTTTCCCAGCCTCCTTCCCCAGCCTCCTTCCCCATCTTCTCTTGCATCAGTGCCGATATTTGTTGGATCTACAGTGGTGGTGGTTTCTTATTACGCTTGGCTAGTTAATTATTGGCAATCCCCTTCGACAAATATGTACAACTCATTGTAACTATATGTACTCATTAGTCAAGTGAGTACAAATTCAATTATAAATCTCGACCTGGCGAGCGCAAAGAAGACGGGCAATTAAAACACATCTACATCTGCGAGAAATGCCCCCAGGACCATTGCGTTCGGCCCCTAAGAAGATAAGAAAAAGGAATCTTATATCCTACATTGGAGAGGCGCGCCAACGACTTTTACGGCGCACACTGTCACTGACGAGCGCACCTTACAACGTATATTGGCGAGACGCGCCAGCGATTGTTTCTACGTACATTGACGAGCGCACCTTACAACGTATATTGGCGAGACGCGCCAGCGATTGTTTCTACGTACATTGACGAGCGCACCTTACAACGTATATTGGCGAGACGCGCCAGCGATTGTTTCTACGTACATTGACGAGCGCACCTTACAACGTATATTGGCGAGACGCGCCAGCGATTGTTTCTACGTACATTGACGAGCGCACCTTACAACGTATATTGGCGAGACGCGCCAGCGATTGTTTCTACGTACATTGACGAGCGCACCTTACACCGTATATTGGCGAGACGCGCCAGCGATTGTTTCTACGTACATTGACGAGCGCACCTTACAACGTATATTGGCGAGACGCGCCAGCGATTGTTTCTACGTACATTGACGAGCGCACCTTACAACGTATATTGGCGAGACGCGCCAGCGATTGTTTCTACGTACATTGACGAGCGCACCTTACAACGTATATTGGCGAGACGCGCCAGCGATTGTTTCTACGTACATTGACGAGCGCACCTTACAACGTATATTGGCGAGACGCGCCAACGATTGTTTCTACGTACATTGACGAACGCACCTTACAACGTATATTGGCGAGACGCGCCAGCGATTGTTTCTACGTACATTGACGAGCGCACCTTACAACGTATATTGGCGAGAAGTGCCAGCGATTGTTTCTACGTACATTGACGAACGCACCTTACAACGTATATTGGCGAGACGTGCTAGCGATTGTTTCTACGTACATTGACGAGCGCACCTTACAACGTATATTGGCGAGACGTGCCAGCGATTGTTTCTACGTACATTGACGAACGCACCTTACAACGTACATTAGCAAGCTGCGCCAGCAATTTTTTTAAAACGTGCACCTACGAACGTTGCCTAACAACGTACAATGGCGAGCAGCACCAGCGATTTTGTTTTCGTATGAAACAACCGAAGATACTCTTCAACGTACATTGATGATGATTACCAGCGATGATCTATTAGAGAGGTATGTGTCTTGAGAACTTACAAATGCGATGTTTCACTACCCTACTGACGATATGCGGAAAGATACATTTTGTAAAGTCATGTACCCCTCTAGTTATAGCATGGAGACAAGTTGTATGTAAACGGATTGATGAAGGAAAACAACTAAGTAAGCGAGAGCGGACGAATAGGTCAGCCTCCTAGAAAAGGCTATATCAAAAACAGACTGCCCCAATAGAAGATTACAGCTATATTAAGAGAACACCTATATCTAGATAGCGGACGGTATATTAGCGATGAGAAAGCGTATAAATGGATGCCAAAATTACAGATAGTCCGTTTTAGTTCTAGTCTTGGTGTAAGAGCGTTAGAATGAGTTTTAGTTTGGTCTTGATGGAAGAGAGTTAGAATGAGTTTTAGTTAGTCAGTTCTGGTGGGCATACGACTACGCATAGATATGTCATCCTGTAGTCTTAGACAACATAAATGATTGTCTATGTATGTAACTGTATCATCTTTTGTCTGATTAAACTCACAACGAGCGTACCTGGAATCTTCTGAGTGAAGTGAGTTCTTACTATTACCGTGGTTATTGATATCATTAAGCTAACCCTGAACGCAGTAGGGGGGACGCTTGTGACTAGGTAACCAACGGTATAGACGTAAGAAATGAGACACTCACTTATGTAAAATCAGCTTGTTTGTATAATAACATAAGAAAGACAGCTAGATTTTATAATTTGACGTGCCGTGCATACTAACTGAGACATTCTCACGAACAGTGACATAGGATTGATTGGAAGGAAACGAACAGTGATTTTTTTTGTGTGTTTAGCTAACTTTAGAACATTTAAAAACGATGTATACGTGTAACGACAAGTCAATCGGACGACCGTTTGTATGTCGTCGATTGGATTTGGTGTGTTCGAATAGAAATTAATAGTTGCTATGAAAATAGGATTTAGTTACAAATTGAGATTTGTAAGGATTTGATACATGCAGGACGCTGGTTTTCAAATTAACGGATATTTTGTCAGACAAAGGGACGCCATGTTTAAACGGAGTAAACTTTATCAGCGAATGGATTATTGGAGTAATCCAAGTCGGTTGAACACAACGATAGACCAAACTTATTGCAGCTGACATAGACAATTTGGCACTATTTGGTTAATTATGGTTGAGATGGTTGAAATACACGACCATAGGGTTTAGCAAATCAGCCAGAACATTTAATTAAACCCCAAGCGTTTATTTTTCCAAAGCTACGAATATTACGCTGAATTAACTCATCAGGTTCCTAGCACTACTCGCAGACGACTTGCTGCCCACCCTGACAGCAACGATATACCGATGAAATTTGACACTGGCCCTGATCACATTTGAAACGGTCCCTCCATGCGGCCTGTTCAGGTCACACGTAAGCGACATAAGCGACGTAATCTCGCGCGTAGTGTATCATCCAGTGACGGCTATGACCCGCCGCGCGATGACAGACAGCCGAACCCCAGGCTAACCCGACCAGCGACAGACAGATCGCTCAGCCCCAGGACACGGGCTGCAACTGCTCGCGAAGCAGCGGACAGCTACGACAGTGACAGTGAGTCATTAACGAAGACAAAGTATTTCGTGTGTTTTCCGCAGCTCGATACCCCGTCGACTCCCGGTGTATTTGTGTTTACAACGAAATGGGGACACGCTTGTGCAGACCTTTCTCTGTTTGTATAAATACACCAACTACTTGGTAGGTTGGTATCGGGCAATCCAATTTTATTCATACACAACAAGGATTGCCGCTGTGCACACACTAATAGTGACTAAGTCTGCCACAAATTGTGCACAGCCTGGTATTAAGCTGATGTGTATGATCAATTAGTAAACAATACCAGATAAGATTTAACATTACTGATATTTTCTACTGTAGCTAGCAACTGCCGAAGACAGTCTTTACCAAAAAACCCTTGCTGCTCTTAAACAAAGCGACAGCATACAAAGAGGGAAAAAATACCTATGTGCAGACAAGCATACATAATTATATGTAGATAGTGCTAGCTAGAGTATTTACAATGATATACACAAAAGTGGGGGAATAAACCCCCCGGCCCCACCTGTGTGCAGGTGGTGGCCCAACCCCCACTAAAGGACTGCACAACATTTGGCCGGAGCCACAGTAGATACTATTTAGTTGTGTTCAATACACAATTGTGAAATATTGGCACTTGCTGTGACCATTTTCTACCACACGCAACATGATAAAAGGTATATTAGTCCATGGCTAATGTCACGTTTTGTCTCGGACCCAGAGAAACTGGTGTGTGTTGCACAAATATGTGAAGTCTGGTTGACATAGCTGGCCGGGTTATTGTAGGGTTGTATCGCAACATGACTGACCCTCCACAGACAGAAGGATAAGTCGCCTCACGACCATCCATCTGCCAATAGAGGGCCAAATGACATCGCGACCATGCCTCCACCAACAGAGGGGAGAAGTCGCCTCACGACCATCCCTCTGTTGACGGTGTAGCTCACTCTCATGTTGGCGGTCTGCTTCACTGTCATTGTTTTGTTACTGCTCGTCGGTGAACATACGTCGGTGTAGGTTTTACTGGGCGAGGGGTCGTCACAGCTAGGCACGCACGTCAAGGGCCGATGTAGAGTGGACTTGACAATGAAGTGTGAACTCTCCGGTGCAGTGTTGGCTGAGCGAGGTGTCATCGCAGCTAGGAATGTGCGTCATGGGCTGGTGTAGGCTCGTCGGTGTAGACATGAAACACCAACACACTTTACGCAGATGGTTTGCTAGAGATTGATACAACCCGGATATATTTCTGGTAAGAATTGGAATGCCAGCGCCCCATGGCTTTAATTTGTTCAGAGGAGAAACCTGACTTAGCTGCCCATGTAGCTGCTCCTATTCTGAAACAGTGTGGCGAGATTGTCTTGCTTGTTAATTCTGTGTTAGCGATGATTGCTTTAAGATATTTTGCAAAAGCAGTTTTCTGAACTGGAAGTTTATTGGCATAGCGGAAAAGAGGGCCCTGATCATGTCCCCTGAGCTTGATGTAGTCTACCATCCTACGGTAAGGGCAAGCTGCTTTGCCTGTGGGGAGAACGTCCAGGGTGAAGGGGCGGCCAGCACTGTGCTTGTATGACAGGAAAACCAAACGTAGCTTAGAGGGTTTAATGCGACATTGGGACACAGAAAGATTGTGTGGGCTAGCCGTTACCTCACCTATCCTTAGGAACCCGAAGAACATTAGGCTAAACATAGCACGGAGTAAGATTACTATGTAGGATGAGCATCGGGACGTAGGAACTGACTTTATGATGATGGACAGATCTCGGGTGGACAAAGGCTGGCGTTGGTCTACGTGAGGACAAGCATGGGCTACTCCCTTGACTGTTTTTGCAACTAAATAGTCATTTGTAGGGTCAGGGTAGCGACACGCCTTGTGACGTTCCGAGATGGCGGACAGGAAAGTCCTAATGGTATTGGGAGCTTTTCCTTCGTTCTTAAGGTGTTGGACAAAGGTGATTACAGTGTTTGGGGAGGCAGGCATGTAGCGCCTTTTCCTATCCAGTTTCTGCACAAATGTTACGAACCTTGTCCAGTTATTCTCGTAACGTCTGGCACTGCTTGGGGCAAAGGCAGCATTCATGGTACTCAGGGCGTTGTGTGCCAGGGTAGCCAATGAATGGGAACTGGTGTTGGTTGGTCGTCTAGGTTGGGCTGAATGGTGCGTGCGCGTGCGATCTGCAACCGCGAGATAAGATCGGCAACAACATTGGTCTTACCAGGGATGTGCTTGGCACGGAAACAGATATTAAAAGACAAGTATTTCAGAAAGCGATGGAACTTAGCGCCGACTGAGACAGAAATAACGCGACAGAAATGCGCAGCTATATCGCTCTTTGTGCATTTCTCACACTGATGACGACTGCAATGTCGACTGAATACGTCCATTGGGACGTACGTTTTTATGAACCGTATTATCTGCTTAAATTAACAGATTCCTTGTAGCAGGCTGTAAGATTCTCGCTTCTCTTAAGGGCGCGTGCATTCGTCGAGAATACTCACAGTTGTGTAGTAGTTGTCTTTGTCGCTCACCAGATCGTCTAGCTGCTTGCTGATTATACCGCAGACGATCAGATCGGTATAATAAGCCGTGAACGCATCTTCCAGGTTCGCAAGATTTTATTAACGCAGAAGTGTTGATCGTACAACATAGATTGGTCTCTATACAATTGTTCTTATTTCTTCGTTTATACACATTATGTACGTGCTCCCATTTAACATTTAAAAGTCTTCAATAAATTTTGTTTTGGAATGGTAAGGTAGGTATGGGCCGGCGTGGCCCACCCTTGCCGATAATTTTTGAGTCCAAATTGAACGAGGTGCGTGGTAATTTAGATCGCGCGCACCCGTTGATTTATGAATCTATTTCTGGCCTATTTATACCAGAGGTTTCAGAAGAACCCCGCCCCAGTGGAGGCGCGGTTAACCATTTTAGGAAATCGAGAAAGCCGTTATTGGCCGATGTCCATATACAATCATCATCCCCGTACATGCTGGAAATGACAGTCGTATGCAAGGTATCGAGTCACCTTCTGAACCCCCCAGGACTGGGAGACCTTATGTCCTCGGGGACGGTCAGTTGCCAACTAAGCTAGTTGCTTTTAATTTTAATTGACACATTAAAATATTATGGTATAAATGGTACAAATCTGAACTTATTTAGTAGCTACCTAAATAAGTGTAAAAAATATACTGAAATTGATTATATAAAATCAAACATGTTACTAATAACAACTGGCATACCACAGGGCTCAATCCTAGGACCTCTGTTATTTATTATATATATCAATGATTTTGCACAAGCCAGTAAAATTTTTAATTTCATCATTTATGCTGATGACACAACCTTATCAAGTACTTTAAATACTTTTAATGATAACATACAAAATGACAATTTAGAATCTTTAATAAATGATGAACTTTTAAAAATAAATGAATGGCTCAAAATAAATAAATTATCATTAAACATTGCAAAATCTAAATATATGACATTCCAAAGGACAAATAAAAATATACAGACGCTTACTCTGAAGATAGATAATATAAATATTGAACAAGTTAAGGAATTTAATTTCTTAGGTTTAATTATTGATACAAATTTGAACTGCAAAAGACATACTGAAAAGATTTCAAACGCATGTTCTAAAAAGATTGGTATTTTAAATCAATTAAAACGTGTTATCACAACAAATTAAAACGTTATTATATAACTCATTAATTGTACCACGCATTAATTATTGCATCATGGTTTGGGGTTTTCAAACAAATAGAATAATAAAACTTCAAAAGAAAGCATTGAGAATTATTACCTTAAGTAACTATAATTCCCACATAGAGCCACTCCATAAAAAACTCAGCATGTTAAAATTAGATGACATTCTTAAATTACAGCAATTAAAATTTTATTATAAATATATACATAACAATTTACCAGTTTATTTACAAAACTGGAGGATAATCTTCAACTATGACATACATAATTATGATACACGAATCAAGAATGAAATATATACTTATAAAACTAAACACGAATTTGCAAAGAAATGTCTTCGGCATAATTTACCATTTTTACTTAATAATATTCCCACTATAGTTAAGGAAAAGCTTAATACACACAGCTTACAAGGATTTGCTCAGTATGCAAAACTTTATTTTTTACAAAATTATCAAGATTCATGCACAAGGCAAAATTGCTATATATGTTTGCAACATTTAAAAAATACAACCACCTGTCATCCTTATACTAAAAGGCGCCTAAACTGCAAACACACATAATCAAGCGAGAATATTAATACACGAAGCGAGAATATTAATACATGCACACGAACAAGCACATGCACGCGCACACTGTTTTTTTCTTCTTCTCTTAGAAAAATTATATATGTTCGACCAACTGATTTAGTTTAATTTTATTTTGCAAGGTGGCTCCTCGATAGCGACTATCAAAGTCTTAGAGGAGTCTCCTCACCCTATTTGTTTGTTTACCTTAATATATATACCATGTTTACTTACAACCATTTACACCTGTATTATTTAAAATTATAATTTAACATGGATATATATGTATTATGTGAGGTCAAATAAAGCATTTCTTCTTCTTCTTCTTCTTTTGGCCTGCATTCTAAATCGGGTAAACATTTCTCCCGTTTGACAGTCCAGTTATTATTAGAGTCGGGGCGACTCTACCCCTCCCTACTGTGTAGACGAAATAATAAGCAACGCTGCAAACTGGCCAGAAACTAACTTGACTTGCATAAGTTCTATCAACCTGGGTTTTCTTTATGCTAACGTAAAATCATTGATTACATATGTCTGAAATGACCACTACCTCTGTTCTTACAATTTTAGTCTGACCAAACCTTATATTCCGCCCAACCCGGAGAAGCTGAGTGGGGAATTCGTGGCACCCGTAACTCAACTCTCATCTATAGATATGACATCGTGTAGACATTATGCAAATTTTCCTCTTGACCGTATCGTTGGTCAATGCAATATTAATCACCTTTCCCCGTTTCGACAAACACCTCTGCTTGTTTGTCGGCGAGTGTTCGGTAGAGCATTGAGACTCAGCATGATTCAGCGATACATCCCGTATTGACATGTCTACATAAAATAGATAAACGGTGCGCACACCTTGAATGGATGGATGATCCGGTTTCTTGGTTATTAATATTAATCATAATTACCTCTCAAGAAACTTGCAGTCCGTTTTTTTAATATTTCGACTGCATCTCGCAGTCTTCTTCGGCAGACTGAAGTTACGGATGTGTCACATGACCAATGTCATGTGACACAAGCTGGAGTAGGACTGGTGGGAGCTCCTGGCCGACGTCTCGGTTCAGCGTAGGTTTGTTTCTGTGGATGTTAATCGCCTCCTTTATTTTTCTCCTGTGCCAGTGTGCACACCTGTTAGTATTCATATATTACTCTGCCATTCACATATACACGGTATGCTCTTTACAAGCTGTCTACACAGTTGAACACTGGTCATTTCGATTTGGTCTACCGTATCGTGGTAGAGTGACATTTGCATACTATCCGTTGTTGTGCAATTGTGTCCGCAATGTGTAAACTATACGTGAATATAGTCGGTACCGAAGAAACCATCGGTACTTACAAGAATCAAAAGTATAGTTAAATGCAATTCCTACTCTCTGCATAATACAGATACGTAATCTTCACTCGGTCATCATAAAGATGCTGTTCCATCAGGCGTGTTGGCCTGGGCGTAAAGATAAAACATGAATAGATAGGTATGTTATGCGACCTAGTCAAAGTTAGCAACCTTAAAAAGGATGCTGAACAAACTACATAAGGAAAGGGTATATAATTACTACTGTGGCCACCTAGATTTAAGAGAAAAATGCGTAACTTCGTCTTAAAAAAAATAAATGCTTACAATTCGCGAATCTGAGCACGTGCTCAATCTGTTTAGTTCTTATCAACTGGGGCTGATCGCCACGCGTCAGGAAGACTGACGGTTGCAGTGACGTCGCCTGTTTTATGTCCCATGCAAAACTGTAGCGGGACTTTCCACGCTAATTTCTGAACGAATTGACCGTTTCATACACAAGGTAGGCGCCGTAATTTCCCGTTTCTTGTACAACAGTATTACAACGAGAAATCAGAATCAGAAATCAGAAATAGTTTATTGTTGGAGACTCCTATTAAGACTGCAAGCAGTCGCTGGCATAGGAGCCACCGTAGAATTGATTATACATATACAGTTTCTGAGTGCAACAAATAGAATAACCAAAGTTCAAAATCCGTAATCATCCTCAAAGTATTATGTGTGTGTGTGTGTGTGTGTGTGTGTGTGTGTGCGTGTGCGTGTGCGTGTGCGTGTGCGTGTGCGTGTGCGTGTGCGTGTGCGTGTGCGTGTGCGTGTGCGTGTGCGTGTGCGTGTGCGTGTGTGTGTGCGTGCGTGCGCGTGTGCGTTTACGTGTGCTTGTTCTACATGTGTGCACAATATCCATGTACCTTACTTTGTGCGAATTTTTATTATTGTCTTTAGTTGCGCATGCATATGTAACAGTTCACGATCGCACATGAATTTTGATATTTATTTATAAAATTATACTTTGCATAGTTTACGAAACCTCGTAGACTATGCGTATAGAGTTTATCTTTCACAATTTGGGGGGTATCGTTTAATGTTATTGGTAGATGGTGTTTTAGAGATCGCTTTGCAAATGAATGCTTAATACCAACAATGTGAATTTCATGTTGTCTGCGCGTGTTGTGGTTATGTATGTTTATGTTTGTAATTAACTGCCAGTGTTGTAGGTAGCCAGGTAATTTATTATGTATGAATTTATAATAAAATTTAAGTTCTTGCAATGCTTGCATATCTTTGACTGTTAACAGATTCATTGTTTTAAATAGTGGTGAAGTGTGTTCATTATATTTGCTCTGCGTAATTATCCGTATTGCCTTTTTTTGAAGCTTATTTATTCTTTCACATTGAAACCCCCGTATTGTCAGGCAGTAATTTATTTGTGGCACAAGTAATGTATTATAAAGCATGATTTTTATTCTCAAAGGCAGTTCTTGTTTAAGTCTGTTTAGTATCCCGATTATTCTCGCGCATCTGTTTGATATATGTTCAGAGTGTTTCTTCCAATTTAAATGTGTATCCAAAGTCAGTCCAAGAAAATTAAATTCATTAACTTTTTCTATAATGATATTATTGATTTTAGGAGCGGGTGCTTCTATATGTTTTCTATGCATGTGGAAGACCATGAATTTAGATTTAGTTATGTTTAGTGAAAGTTTGTTTATTACAAGCCATTCGTTAATTTTAAAGAGTTCTTTATTTATTAACAAATTGCTATCTGCATTTTGTGCGTTTACGAAATTACTCAATGAGCTTATAAATGTGGTGTCATCAGCATATGATATAAAATTAAATACTTGACTAGACTCTGAAAAGTCATTAATATATATTATGAATAATAGTGGTCCCAGAATTGAGCCCTGAGGCACACCAGTAGCTATGTGCAATGTATCAGATTTTATGTCATCAATTTCTACAAATTGTGTTCTATTTGTTAAATAATTTTTGAATAATTGCAATGGTACTCCTTCTATGCCATAATATTTTAATTTATTTAGTAGAATCTTATGATTTAGGGTGTCGAAAGCTTTCGACAAATCAAGGAATATACTAATTGGTACCTCATTATTGTCCATTTTTGTTATGATTCTGTCTACCAATTCTAGTGCAGCGTATTCGGTTGAGTGGCCGTCTCTAAATCCATATTGATTATTGACAAAGAGTTTCTTGCTTTCAAAATATTAGGACAATTGATTGGCAAGGATTTTTTCCATAACTTTGGAGACAACCGGTAGGAGGGATATTGGTCGGTAATTATTAATTATTGTTGGATTTCCTTTTTTAAATACTGGGATAACTTTGGCCACTTTTAGTTTATCGGGGAATATCCCTGTATTAAAAACTTGCGTTAGTAAAAGCGTCAGAGGTTTGATAATTGTTGGAGCTAGTTTTTTAAATAATTTGCTCGAGATTCCATCAAATCCGCAACTATTTTTGTTGGAACTATTTCTATTGTTTTTAGTATTGTTTGTTCATCGATATCGCTTAATACAAACCTGTAATTTTGTTTTTTCTTCAGGTAGTGTTCAAAGTTTTTTTGACCCGTGTAAGTAGAGACATAATATTAGAATTATTGCAACAGTCCAGGATACATGGCCTGGGTAGCTACCCAATATAATGGTGTCACCCACTAAATCATCGGACAATTTATCTAATTTTATGTTCTTGACTTCGCCCATAGCCAAACAGGACTTTCAGGTGTGTATCCAGCGTGCTCTCTGAAATCATTTTGAAAAGGGGTATTTGCGGGATTGAAATAAGTGATAATTCTACTGAAACACGAGAAGATAATAATTGGGCAACGATAGATATTGACCATCGGTCAGCTTTGACGTGACAATTCTGCTCCAAACGCAGAGCACTGCGCCACCTTTTAGTGTGAGGCGACGCTCGGGATTGTCAGAACAAAGTAATTCTCCTCTGGTTAATATAACAAAGGTTCCCGGAACGAGTTCGATCACTCTTGTTTCTGTTGTTATCTGTTTTGACACAGTGACTCGCCAGTGAGGATTCCTCTCGGGCAACGAAATGTTGATCTGTTATATAGAGCACCTGCGCGGCAAATCATTGATAAGTTCGCTGCAAGCGGTTGGCTGAAAAGGTCCGCCATCGATCGTATGGAAGGCAATATTTGGACATTGAAATCACTGGATTTACTCATGATAGGCCAGCTGGAGAGATAATACCTTTTATAAGGCACATTGTCTGTTAGCTGAAGTTTAATACGAAAGATAAGCGAAGTATCAGTCCGTGTAATAGATGACACGCGAATATGGCCTTAATACCATTCTAGCCGGGGTGCGTAGTAACCAATTTTCCTACTGGAGGTCACGATACGCATTAATTCCTGTTTGGCAATTAAATATTCGGTTAGAAATCCCAGTTCTAACAATGCGTTTTGTCTCTCAAACTTAGCTGCCTGACGGAGCCAGTGCGTATGGCTTGCCGTCATAACACTGAGGACTTGTTCAACTTTCAACGTTGCGTCAAGAAACTGCAAAAGGTTTGCTCGTGTTTTCTTGAGCCCTTCAATAATATTGATCTGATCTGATACTTTTTCAATGAAATGTGTGTAAGGCAAGAATATGCTGACGGTGCTGCAATACCTGATCGTGGGTGGAATTTACAATGGAGATCATTTCATTTATTGGGTGTACAACACGTTGATTAACTTTTCCAAATAATCTCGGTTGACGCTTACATTCTCGCACGTCAGAGTCAGTGGCAGTTCCAAGTAAAGTTTTTGATAGTTCACCGAACACGTCAAGTAGTCATCTCCTTTCCCGGTGCTGGAGATTGGGGTGTGTACATATTGACTTCGATTTCAGCTATTCGTAAGTTCAAAGCATCTGACGTTGCGTTCGCTACTTCATGTACGCTACGCAGATTGTTTATAATCGTTTTGAAACGAGCCAGTTTTTGACGCAGTCCTGGGATTGCAGTAGATGTCGCAATCGTTATCAGTACTTGCCAATTTGCTACAAATCGCTTTGTGTCCGATTCACCGAGTACAATAAGACCGCCAGGGAGAAAACGTGGGTCGGCATATTCGTCACAATGTAAGATATATGCCTCCCTCTTCTTGTCTTCTTCGGGACCGCACGCAATGGTCCAGGAGGCATTTCTCACAACGGAAGATATTTTGATTGTCCGTCGTTTTTACGCTCGCCAGGTCGAGATTTATAACTGAATGTGTACTCACTCGACCAATGAGTACATACAGTACTACAGAAGTGTAGTCAACGCATTGTTCTCCAGGTTCGAAACGATTTTAATCTTGTACATCAGACGGCTACGTACATAGTAGCAATATAATCACTCACGATGACAAATAAAAATAACAGTAAAGACATCTATCACTGTAAACCGTAAAGAAAAGTAGTGAATGTAAACATCACTCAAAATGTTTACAGATTCTTAAAATCTAGAAACGCTCCTCCGGGGTATTTATACTCCCAGTTTTCCAAAATCAGACGCCGTCACTAGAGGCGCTATGTTTGCTTAAATACCCAATACGCTTTACTATTGGTCAACTTGTTAAATCCACCCACCCTCTCAACCACTGGACAATGACGTCTGCCAATCTTCCTTTCCCAATTTTGCAAGTTAAACTTTTGAACTCTTGGAGCTGCGCCAATTCCAGGGTTCCCAGGGCTCCTTCTCGGTTCCCCAATTACGTTGACCCTCGGGTCAGAGCAACAAATGTCAGGATTAAAGGGAAGGCTGAAGTGTCTAAACAGTACCATCAATCTTTGACACCATATGGATTGTGTCCATATCCACTTGGGTGGTTTAATTATAAACCTTTAGAAACCTGTTTTTCTGTTGTTAATCTAGGCTTAACACATCGAATAAACTTCCAAATGACTTACTAAACATTAGCGCATAAAAACTAATTAAAATCAAACTGGCCTATACTTTACAACAAGTCACGACCGTTGTTAGTATGATCAAGACGTTCACGACGATGATAATGTTCATCCTGGCGTTGTCATCAGTCGGAGCATCGGGGTGGTGGGGGTAGTGTCACAGTGTAGGTTGGCGCGTGTGTCGGTGTCTTGTTACTGAATGACAGGTATGCGCCCTAATTGGTTCAGCCATTAGTATAAGTATTTGTTTTTTTAATCATATCTTATTTGATGGCAAACTTATGTGTGATAGACCAGTGGAGCAGTATAAGGTTTGTTTCTGAACATATAAATATATATATATATATATATATATATATATATACATATATATATATATATATACATATATATATATATATATATATATATATATATATATATATATATATATATATATATATATATATATACGACGTATAGTATAAGTATATATATATATATATATATATATATATATATATATATATATATATATATATATATATATATATATATAGCTGTCCGCGTCTGCACAAGCTCCTTAGCGTGCGGGTCCCATGTTTACGTGGCGTTGTGCGTGTTGTCACACGTGATTGTCTCAGAGGACGGCTTCTGTCCTTGTTGTGATCCAGACGATAACGAGACGGCTGGTCGCGACTATCTGGGTCATCCAGACGGGGGGGGGGGGCGTCTGGAGCTGTACCGCGTTCTGTAGTGTAGCCACTTTGTCCCAGATGGTAATACGACGACCCGTTGGGATCAACGGGATCAGCGTCACGGGGTGTGTCTGACCTCGTACGGCGTGGTTGGGCCGGCCGGGCTTGTTTACGTACGGGTCGAGGATTGCATGTGTCCCAGTTTTGATTCGGGTCTACTATTCTGACTTTCTCCGCATTGAGAACTTTTGACTTTCCCGTCTGCTGATTGTGGACATAAACAACAGGGCCTCGTACTCGTGTGACGGTCCATCTAGGATTCCACCTGGCAGTTGATGTTAAACGTTCTTCGAATTTAATCATTACTGAATCTCCGGGCGAAATATCATGTGCCTCAGCTTTCTGAGCTAATCTGTCTCTGTCTTCTGTCATAGAACGAGCTATCTTTAACGCTGTAGCTAGCGTGTCCAACCGATTCCCACATTCGTTTTCATTGGAAGCGCGTAATGCCTTCTGCGTAGGCATTCGTAAGTGTCTGCCTGTCGTTAAAAATGCGGCATGTAACCAGTAGTCGTCGAAACGGACGCACGATATGCCAATAGAACATCATTTAACACCTTTTCCCATCGGGAAGGTTGATTGTGTACAGCCTTCTGGATCATTTGTTTAAGAGTCCTGTTGAATCTTTCGATTTTACCATTAGATTGAGGATGTGCCGGAGTGGACATGCGATGTTCAATACCTATCTGGCTCAGGTAGCGTTCGAAAGCTAAAGATGTAAACTCAGCTCCATGGTCTGTCAAAAGAACACGGCAAACGCCATGACGGCAGATAAACCCGTTTGAAAACGCGTCCCAAACTGCTTGGTTAGATTTGGTGGGAATCGGTATGGCCTCGGCCCAACCGGTACAGAAATCGATTATGGTGAAAATGTATTTGTTCCCATTATGAGACTCGGTAAACGGGCCAATGAGGTCGGCGGCGACGAACTCCATGGGGTATGAACCAAAAGGCATTTGTCCTATGGGGTGACGCTGAGGATGGCGATTGTGTGTCAAGCATAGGGCACATTGACGTAACCGTTGTTGAATTCCGCATTCCTGGCCATACATGTGCTTCCGTAAGACGTCGTACAGTCTTCCAATGACCCTGGTGGCCACATTCTTTGTGGGCCCGGTCTATAACTGTCTGGCGGTAGGCAGTTGGCAGAATCAATCGGTGATACGACGGGGCGTGTATGTAAGGAGGTCTCACACTGTACAATATACACCGTTAACAATGTCATAGTCATCATCGGTATCCGCAGCTAACCATAACTCCGGGAACTCTTTGTGTTGTGCTAAAGCGACTGCATGGAGGTCTAGTCCGTCGTGGATTAAGGGCAGGAGATCAGAAATGTCGTCATCAGTTGTTATCGTGTCTCGATCGTCCACGTCATCAATATCAAACACGGCAATGTCACTGTGGTCATTTTGTCTTATTCGTGACAACATATCGGCTCTGATGTTATTACGGCCAGTGTGATAAGAAATTGTCGTCCCATACTCGGCCAGTAGCACACCCCACCTTTGTATTTTGGTGTTGTTAAAAGCTTTTGTGAACAGACTTAGTAAGGGTTTGTGATCTGTGTAGACGTTAAACTGAGCGCCATACAAGTATGGACGTAACTTCAGGATTGAAAAAACGACCGCAAATGCTTCTTTCTCTATTGTCGCCCACTTGCGTTGTGTGGGTGACAACGTGTGACTCTCATATTGGATAACTTTCTCGATGCAGTCAACTGATTCCTGAACCAATATCCCACCGATAGCATAGTCGCAAGCATCGGTATATAATTTGTATGGTCTGTTTAAGTCAGGCGCTGCCATCACATGCGATGACGTCAACAGTCGTTTTAGTTCGTCGAAGGCGGTTTGTTTGTGGTCATCCCAGGTAAATCTGTCATTCCCTCGCGTCAGAGCGATTAAAGGTTCTGCCCCTGTCGCGTAATTTGGTAAATAATTTCGATAGTAATTACACATTCCTAAAAAGGACCGTGTTTCCTTAACCGTAGTCGGCGGTAAGAGATTGGCAATTACTGCTACTTTGTCTGGGTCTGTTTAAATACCGTCTGCATTAAGAACGTAACCTAACAATTTAACCTCCGGCAAACCAAACGTACATTTAGCAAGCGTTACTGTTGTGTACTGAATGTCCTGCAATGAGTTACATTCGGGTGTTACATTTATTTGTTAAAATTATGTTGCATGGTCGGTACACTGTTATAAGTAGACGCATAGGCGTCGTGATCAGTATTATTGTATTAGGTTGCTATAACATGACTTCAACGGAACGGCTGGGCCATGCTTTCTTATTCAACCACTTTATTGCTATTATGTGGAGTATGATGCTACGTTGGCGGCAACAAACTGTCCAACGTTTGGCCGGAATCTTAGATGCTATTTACATAGTAATCCGTGTTACTAATGTGCATTGGCTGTGTGCAGGCTACTGTTTGTTAGGATATTAGGACGTGAAATGTGGTGACGGCCTGATAATAATCTGTGTTCTATCCATGACAGCTATCATAGTTCTGAGTAGCAGTCGCCGTTTCCGCCGTAGTTTCCGTTTCGGCCATATATCATCTTGGTTAAGTTAAACAGTTCTTCACATAAATTAAGTACGCTTTAGTTAGTCTGCCATAATAATATATATATATATATATATATATATATATATATATATATATATATATATATATATATATATATATATATATATATATATATATATATATATATATATATACATATTCTGTTTGCCTTAGTGTAATTCGATTGGTTTGGGGACCCGCGGAGCGCTGCAGGTCTCATATTGTACCTTCGGTAAACCAAATGCTTTCAGTAATTAACTAAAATCCATGATCAGTTAGTGAAATTTCGTGAGAATATTATTGGTTTACATGTGAAACGTAGAAGACATAGTTACAATTAGACTTACTAATTACAAATGCTGTATAATAGGCGCGTCTGAACAGGTTTTATATCCGGATATATGGCGCTATACAAATATAAGTTATTATTATTATTATTATTATTATTGATACGCACTGCACTTCACGTGAATTCATGTGTATGTGCACGTGTGGAACTTTGGAAACTGGTACGATTCTAGATATGCGTGACGGCAAATAAACGAACGCATTTTGACAAGTTTTATATTATTATAAAGAACATAATGTAAGCGTTCCAGTGAACAAGCTTTAATTGTATGCGAATTAAATTTAGAATGGGGTTATAAAATGTATAACCATGTTCCCATATCCTTCACTAGAGGCGCTTCATCAGAGATTATAACTAATATAATTGGGTACATGCTGCCTTTGTTCTACGTCACGCTTGAGGCCATATCATTCACGACAAAACTGTGACGTAGATGGCAGTGATGTAGATGGCCGTGACGTATTTGGCCGTGATGTAGATGGCCGTGACGTATTTGGCCGTGATGTAGATGGCCGTGACGTATTTGGCCGTGATGTAGATGGCCGTGACGTAGATGACACACTGTTCAATTCAATAGCAATATTGTCCCTATTAAGATAATGGTCAGCCTATGCTGCCTGTGTGATCAGTTTACCATGTGTCTTTACCATTAATTTTGTTTGTGCGAGCTATATATATGTCGATCTTGTAAATAGAGGACTTGGCAATGGGGACAGCCGATTTTGGAATCGGAACACTGGGAAGTATAACGAGAAACAGCGAGATTAAAAAGTCCAATCTAAGGATGGTGTCGGACATGAAGAAGGGTTCTCTATAAAACGCACACATAAGAAGTATTGTTTTAACAGTTTTCTTTACTGAGAGATTCCATAAGTGCCGGGACACCAATTTGTCCTGTTATCGCCGGATAACCCACCATCGATAAGATTCGAGGTAGGGTTTATATTACTCGAGCGCAGAAATCGATTTCACTCAAAATGTCTTCAGACCGATATAATAAAAACACATTTCCAGTATTTTGACAGCTAGAGATTGGGTCGGACGGCAAAGTGGGAAATAGCTAATTCTAGTTTGTTTAAAATGTAACCTAATATCTCTACTGCTCTACAGAGCCACATCATAAATATTTTTCCTGTAGAGCGGTAATCAAGCTGTGTACGGGGCAGGAAATAATCGACCACTGGCCGCCATCGTGTATGGCAGAGACAGTTACATCCATTAACATGACATATACTGAGTCTTACTCTCTATAAGGTGAATATAGCATGTGGCAACTATTAGTCTAGCATTTAGAAGCATTTAACTTTAAGAATTGTCATTGCGCTCACAAGATGGTTAACCCACAAGGCAGGGACTCATCCAGAATCAAATCAACCGGTTAAGAACGTGTCTGGACACACATTTGTCCACAGAATTTCGTAAATTCACGTTCGGAAACACGTGATTTGCACCAGTTGAAATACGTGAATTCAAGTGTTTTGAACCAGTTAAGAAACGTGTCTGGACACAAATTTTCCACAGAATCTCGTGAATTCACGTACGGAAACACTTGATTTAAACCAATTGAAATACGAGATTTCACGTGTCCTGAACCATTTAAGACACGTGTCTGGACACAAATTTGTCCACATAATCTCCCGAATTCACGTACGGAAACACGTGATTTGAACCAATTAAAATACGCGAATTCACGTGTTCTGAACCAGTCAGGTCACGTGTCTGAACACAAATTTGTCCACAGAATCTAGTGAATTCACATGAATTGAACCAGTTGAAACACGTGAACAAATGAAATCACGTGTCATTTTTGACTGGAGACATCGTTATCGACATCAGAAAAAATTGACCACCTTCTCCAAGAATTTGACACGAGATTCAGTGCCATAAAAAAGGAAAGCCATGTTCGGACTGAAGTTCCTACCCAATAACGTGGGCAAGCTGACATTGCTAACATAACCGACCTCCAAAAATGCTATTGTCATGACCTCCGGCGTTCATGTCAGTTGAAGTCAGACTGTGGAAGAAAAAATGGGATTCGCCAGAAGAAACAATTAAAGTTCCATAAACTACATAAAACAATGAATGCATCATCCAGCTTCATGTTCCCAACTCTTTTCCGCATTTTAATTTGTTGTTGGTAATATCGGTCACATTTTAAGTGCTGGAGAGGAGCGTGCTAGTTCTACACTCGTGAAAATCGTAACGCGAAGCACCAGGCAACAGGATCGCCTCCGTGCGTTGGTGCTACTTCTTGTACGCAAGGGCATCTTACTCGACATCAAAGCAATTACTGACAAGAACAATAGGAGTCACCCAAAAAAAGTAGTGCTTGTCATTAATCCTCTGAGGGCTCATTGAATTAGCTGCTACTGATTGATGCACACTAACCATGGATACGTACAATACGCTAATACATAAAAATTATCCACGGTGGTTTACAAATAATCCACTTGACCAGTCGGCACTATGCTGCCCTCCCCCCGTTGGTCAAATCCTAAATCTGCCCCTGAACATATATTTGCAACGGCTTGGTAATTTTAAGAACACTCAATGCTTTAATTACTGACAGAAGCTTCTCAAGGACTGTACTGTACAAGCTAGTGTCTATCGTGTGACGTCACTCTTCTCAAGGACTGTACTGTACAAGCTAGTGTCCATCGTGTGACGTCACCCTTCTCAAGGACTGTACTGTACAAGCTAGCGTCCATCGTGTGACGTCACCCTTCTCAAGGACTGTACTCTACAAGCTAGTGTCCATCGTGTTACGTCACCCTTCTCAAGGACTGTACGTACAAGCTAGTGTCCATCGTGTGACGTCACCCTTCTCAAGGACTGTACTGTACAAGCTAGTGTCCATCGTGTGACGTCACCCTTCTCAAGGACTGTACTCTACAAGCTAGTGTCCATCGTGTGACGTCACCCTTCTCAAGGACTGTACTGTACAAGTTAGTGTCTATCGTGTGACGTCACCCCTCTCAAGGACTGTACTGTACAAGTTAGTGTCCATCGTGTGACGTCACCCCTCTCAAGGACTGTACTGTACAAGTTAGTGTCCATCGTGTGACGTCACCCTTTATAACAATTTCAGGTGTAAAAAGTAATACGTCCACCAATTACATTTTTATGATTTGTGACTTAAAAGGATTGTTCCTTGCTAGGATTAAGCATTTTCTAAACAATGTATTCACATTATTTAAAGATTTGCATTTAAAATTAACCATTGAGCTCACTAGATCGCATCGATCAAGTGGTGAGATATCGAGTGAAGCATATACTGATGTGCATGGCCATTAGGTGCTCGATGTTATAATAATTAACTTCTATGGCGCCTATATTCTCAGGAACCTGAGCTCAAAGGTGCAACAAAACAGAATCATTAAGCATAATCGTGAACAGGGACGTGCAAATATCATTATCAGAACGAGGGACAACCGAAGATTTATGGTGGAAATGCAATTTTTAATAAATATGTATTGAGGTTTTTCGGAAAATAACTATAGTTTCAGCTGTTTTCAAAGATCCTAGGCGCAACGACAGAGAAAGCACGTTTACCCAAGTTAAGTTTTGTTTTAGGCACTGTACGTTGTTGTGAAATTGATGATCTGAGCTGCCTATGGATATTTTAAAGATGCAGGAAACTAGCTAAGTAAGGTGGTTGTTGTGTAGATAGAACACGATATGTAAGAGTAGACAGCTTAAAATTAATTAGATAAGAAAAAGGAAACCAGCACAACTGTCTAAGTAGTGGTAGTGATGATGAAAACCGAGGCGCCCTGAGAACCACACGTGCCAGACAATTTTGTAATCGTTGGAGTTTAGCCAAGTCTCTTTTAGCAATGCTATTTAGTAGTGAATTACAATAGTCAAGGCGTCTACTAATTAATTCAGCTGATATTGCTTTAGCAGTAGATATAGATATGTGACGCCGGATTCGACGGAGATCACATTTATGATAGAAACAGGATTTTCATACTTGAGAAATATGGTGGCGAAAGTTGAAGTCACTATCAAAGACAACACCTAGATTACGAACAGTATTTGATGGGAATGTCTCACTGCCAAGCAGTGCCAAACATGGAAGGTGTTGTGGGCAAGATAATTTGCCAGATATGTTAATGCTTTGGTATCTGTGTGAAAAATATGATTTGAACCACTGAAGAGCTGGGCCAGAAATGGCAAAATGTCTATGGAGGCGTTGTAAAAGGATTAAATGATCAATCGTATCGAAAGCAGCTGAGAGATCTAGTGAACTGAGTGCTGTGACTTTGCCATTGTCCATGTTGTCAACTATATCATTGTGTATCTTGAGAAGAGCTGTTTCTGTAGAGTGGAATCGTTTATATGTAGACTGCCGATCATTAAGACAAGTGATTGTTATAAATATGTTCATGAAGGTGATTACCAGCCACTTTTTCCAACAGTTTTGACTGGAAACTGAGATTGGAGACAAGACGATAATTCTTTAGGTAATTTTTACGCAAAGTTTTTTTTATAAGAGGATTTACAAGAGTTTGTCTGAAATCCCGTGGAACAACTCCGCTCTGCGTTGAAAGGTTTATGATAGTAGTAATTGGAAAGATGAGTTGATTGATACAGCTTTTTAGTAGAAGTGTTGGAAATGGGTCAAGACCACAATATTTGTTAGTGGATATTTTAATAATAATGAGAACTTCAGTAGTAGTTGCAGATGTGAAACACTGTAATGTATTTTCAGAAAGTGGTGGTTCAGGGAAATCATAGTCATTATCATTATTGACAAAATGTGATCGAATGCGAGTAATCTTATCTGTAAAGTATTTTGAATGTTCAGGCAGTGCTTTTAATTTCTGCCGATGTAGAATTGTGTTTACGGATTTCCACATCTAGCGATGGTTTTCAGAATTTGTTGAGATAAAATATGTATAGTAATCAGACTCTGCTTTTGACATCATGTGATTGCATATGTGTAGCTGGTTGGTATAACGGGATCGATCAAGTGGAGAACGAGTTCGTCACCAAATTCTTTCAAGATATTGACGACGACGTTTTGCTACAACTATTTCATGAGACATCCATGTTGACGAAGGTCAAACTTGTACACTTTGGTTTGTTTAGGGGCATGCTTATGTGCACAGCCATTCGGTACTCGAAGTACAAGGAGTAAGATCTTGAACTCCATTCGTACTGCTATCAGCACACAATGCAGCGTCATCAGAATTGGTGTCACGTGGCAGAATTTCGAGGCGCCATCCACAATGCAGTCCGCCCAGTCCCCCCCCACAGAATTGTCTAAAATACGTCAATTTTATTCTGTTTTCATGCAAACAACAGCGAAGTGATAGACAAATGACGGCCATCGACCGATTCAGAGCTTTACCAAAAGACAAAGGATGGGCGTGGATGTGCCTCATAGGTAAGATTCTCATAGTCGCCTTTAGTGTGTGTAGCTTTTAGCTGTGTTTCAGTCAAAGCAGCTTCGTTTCCCGACCGAACGACCGACAGTTGTTGTTCCTTATTTCCTCCCTTCGTGCTTTCTCTCTTTGCCGTCTCTTTCGATTCCATTTTACATCGAATCGAGCAAACGCTTGCATGTTTCCCGTGTCTCTCCTTGCCTTGCCTTGATATTGGGACCAACTACACGATCATAACAAGTGAGCAAAACGTACGAAAATATAATATTTCTTCGTCGTCTTCTGTGATATGGTAGGTCCTTGGTTCCGTTATTTTCTCCATACTGTCTCCTGTCTTTCTCTTAGTTACGTCATATTTCCGTCCTGCCTCCAGTCTCTCCAATAAGCACATTCGTTTCCTCCCCTGGCCTTTTTCTGTGTAACCTTCCTTCTGTTGCCATCTTCCAAAGTCCTTCACCTCTCATGACGTGTCTTAGCCAGTGTTCTGTCTCTTCTTGATAATACCCATAATTGTTCTTGTCGAGTACATTTCCATTGAGTATTTTTGTGTCCAGCATATAATTTCCATCAAATCAAGTTGAAGTATGCTCAAGCTATGTGACTTGTGTTTTAGCAAATGTTTCATTGCAGGCGGGCTGTTGATGAACACAATTATGGCTGGTGGCATCTTCAAGACTTTCGGTGTCATATTTATAACAGTTGAAGCCAAATACGATGCTTCGGCTGCTTTCCTGTCGTGGACTCATTCAATTACTGTGGCACTTACGTTCCTTATAGGTGAGTCTTACGATTTCTATTTTGGATTTACCCGTTATGTAAAATATATCACAGTCGTCTGTAATTATTATTATCATTTTAATCTAATTCTTCTTTTTGTTCTTAATAAAATAGTTGCCAGATATATAAGTAGTTTTCGGCCATTACTATATATTTTCGTGTTAAATATTTTCCAGTCTGTGCACGTTTGCACGTTTTTGCGGAAGCAAAGGAAACTCAACCAAACGCTAAATCAGAACGCGATAAGCTTAGTAAACAAAGGCCAAAATATGTCGCATCAGTTAAACATAGACACAAAGTCATGAAGTGTTCAATGTACTCAGGCAGGTGTTGAAAAGTACACCTGTCGGCTAAAACAAAGTTCACATTAATAATGACACTGTTCACCAGGTCCGTTAGCCAACGCGTTGGCGAGTCGCTTCTGTACCCGCTGGCTTGTGATAACCGGGGCATTTATCGTCTCGACTGGCTACGTACTCAGCAGTCTTGCCGGAAGTCAATGGGTTTTCTTCTGCACCTACGGCATTTGCATCGGTTTGTACAACATTGTCACCGACATTACAAATATTGACGCATATTTGATCATTCTTGTAATGTTAACACTAGAAATAATATGCGGGCAGGTATTATTTGCTTCGTTTTAACAGTAAGCTATTTTGTCAATTCGTGGTATTTGCAGGGAATATAGGACGATTTATACATTATATCAAAAGGAACATTATGGCCTGCAATCAACTGTATTTATTAAAGGGATTTGGTAGGGGTGGTGCTGTAGCAGCGAATGTATAATTAAAACAGCAAAAATAAAGACATTTATTTCAATATTGGTATTAAGAAAAGGAAAAGTAGTGGTTCGTTTGTATTATAAAAATACTTCGAATACGGCAATCTATGCTTGACGTTGTCCACAGCCTTACATACATATGATTCACGTATATTTAGAAAATAACTCAAACGTTTCCTGTTCATATATAGGTTACTGGTTGCTACATTTAAATGGGGTTCATATCTACGGTCTAAACCGTTAAATGCATTAGCTTAACATGTTAAGATTGTCAGGCATCACATTCTACTTGTGTCATATGTGTCCTTCTTCTTCTTTGTAAAACAGGAGTCGGATCTGGCCTCCTGTATTCTCCCAGCATCGTTGTCGTCAACCAGTACTTCGAGAAAAAACGAGGCGTAGCCAACGGTATCTCCCTTGCTGGCAGTGGGATAGGATCTATAACGATCCCGCCACTAATGGTGTACACCTTAGACACCTACGGTCTGGAAGGAACCCTGCTTATAATGGGCGGAATCACCCTGAACCTATGTGTGTGCGGAATGCTTTTTCGACCGGCAAAGTTCTACATGAGACGACATTGTTTAAAGTTGGAGAGACAGCGCAGGATACGTGCGGCCGTTTTGGATGGGGCGACGGAACCACAGGGAAGTGGTTACGTCAAACATGAGACAGGAGATACTGGGGATGCAACGAATGGAGGATATGTTAATCCGATTGCTGTGGGCGACACCTGCCTTGATAAAGACACTGCCAGTGATCAGAGGTGTCCACATAAAGCAGACTCGCCTCATAAAGAGTCGCTGCAACACAAAGAAACTGACTCTGAAGCCAGCGATAAAGTAAACGGCACGAATGAGGAACTAAATGATGTGGCGATCGTTCAACTTTGTGTCGGAGAATGCCGTTCATATACAGACGCTCAGACTAACGACAAAGATGATACGACCACGGAGCAGCTACTCAGCAGCGCCGTTAGAACGGACTGCCCAATAAAAACCGATAACATGGGCGTTAGTGCTATAGATACTGATGTCCCATCTACTACAGATATCAACGGTACATCGAGCAATAACCAGCCTAGCAAACATTCCTTGATCGAGTGGCGCCTTCTCACCCACCCGGTTCTGGTCATCTATTCCTTGTCGATGGGGATGGCTTCAAGTACATACTTTAACTTTTTCATCATGGCGACACCGCACGCCGAACAGTTGGGCTTCTCTCTTGCGAAGGCGGCACTGCTCGTTTCTATGATGGGTGCAGCTGATATGTTCTCGAGGGTTGCGATGGGCGTTTTCGCCGACTTGAACTTCGTCAGGAAGCGGCACATTTTCTACGCGTCTCTGGCGATGAGCTCGGTCGTTTTTTTAGTACTGCCTTCGCTGAAGACATACTCCACCCTAGCGGTTGCCTGTGTGGTTTTCTCTGTGGTCGGGGGAGGATATATATCGATTTTTCCTCCACTGCTGGCCGACGAGCTGGGAATAGAACGCCTACACACTACTTTCGGGATGGCTTCGTTGATTATTGGTTGTACAGACCTTGTCGTACCGGCAGTTATGGGTAGGTATACATCGATCCGTCAGAAGACAGCGCTCTTGGCTAGCTCGCCCACACCGCTGGCACGATTCGTAAGACATACTCATATATTGCAAATGTTTTAAAAAAATAAACCCATTTTTTGGGAGAATACCTTTAATTTGTAATGTTTTTAAAAGAAATCTTGAAGTTCCTCGCTGATTGTGTACGTCCGAAATACCCCTTGAAAACTCCAAGGACGGGCCAGTATGATTTAACAAGATATCCATACAAGTCAAAGGCCCATATGGCAAGTGTACAAGGAAGCCATTGGTTTATCGAGAGTCCAACATTTTTTATCTATGTGTAACCTGCCCTGAGATATGTGTCAACCTTGTTTTAAACATATTCACCCTGCTAGCAGCTACACAAAGAGTATCTATATCCTTATTACGATATAGTATCCAGGTTTGTACAAAGTACTCTAAATGAGGTCTTACTATTGCTTTATTCATATGTATAATTAGCTTGTTTCCTTGCATGCTATATTTTTCCTAATCAACCCAAGAATTTGATTACCTTTTGAAGTTGCAATACCACATGATGTGTGTGTGTGTGTGTGTGTGTGTGTGTGTGTGTGTGTGTGTGTGTGTGTGTGTGTGTGTGTGTGTGTGTGTGTGTGTGTGTGTGTGTGTGTGTGTGTGTGTGTGTGTGTGTGTGTGTGTATATATATATATATATATATATATATATATATATATATATATATATATGTGTGTGTGTGTATATACAATACTGCTTTGACACTTTCACATCAACACTTATTGTCCTTTTCTTTTACATAGAACAATATTTCCCATTTTCTAGTTTATATCCAAGTTCCCATTTCCCAAATTTGAATAACAACTGCATTTTTAAAACCATTTAATTAATTTGTCTAGATCGTTTTAGGAATGTTGCTTATCACCATCATTGTTAACCTTTCTAAACAATGTTGTGCCATCCGCAAATTTCAGTACGGTGCTAGTTATAGTATCATCCAAGTCACTAATATAAATTAAGAATAATAAATGTCCTAACACGGATCCTTGTACTACCGCACTCAAAACTGTTTTCCAATTTGAAACCTCCCCATCAACTGCAACACGCTGTCTTCTGTCAGTCTGCCATTGCTCCCTTTTTAAATAATGGTATGACGTTTTGCTTCTTTTCATTCAAAAGGAACTACTCCATTTTTTAATGACAAGTTGAACACTCTTGCAAGTGGTATACTAACTTTTTCTACGGTTTCCATTAGTAGTTTTGGAGGAATTCCATCCAGGGTCTAGGTTATTTATTATCCTTCGTTGCCTTTATTTTCTTAGTTACATTTCTAGAGATGCAATTAACTGCCCTAAATAGTACGCTTCTTCTAAATTGCCTAATTCCAGTCGTAGCTGCATTAAGTGCCTCTTTGTAATTTGTGTAGTTTTCATGCTTTTTGGTACGCTTATAAACCCCCCAAATATTTGTCTACTAGCTTCTTTTAACAAGTGTTTGTTTCTAGACCATTTTCTTTATTTTTCAAGGGAATAAATTGATCAATGACACTCTCAGTATAATATTTTATAATGTTCCAACATTCAATTGCGATCTTATTCCTAAGCAAGTTATTCCAATCTAGCTTTACTAACCATTTTTCATATCTTTATATTTACCTTTGTGGAAGTTTCTCCTGTATGTTTTTTATTTTTACCTTCTGATTTTTCTTTGATGTCATAATGTATTTGATTATAATCACTGTAAAACAATGTGCTCTTCCTCCTTGTTCCCTGCTGTACAGGGATGAAGGTCAGATAAAGTATTGTCGAGCCACTCTCTCTGTTCTTTCTTTCCATAGTTTTCTATCGGCTGCTCCCTCTCTCCATCTTTCATCCTCCCCCGATCTTCTCATGTCCCTCCTCACGCAGTCCTCCCATCTCAGCTGTGGCCTTCCCCCTTTCCTGCGTCCTTGATGTTTTTCCACCTCTGCTCTCTTTGCTAGTTTGCTTACATCCATTCTTACAAAGTGGCCTGCCCATCTCATCCTGCTTCTCACCAATCTTCATGTTAGGCTGCATTACATCTCAACCTCTTTCCTTAGGTCGTTCATATCTTGATATCGTATATTGATATTGTTCACTAATTCCATTTTGTGCAGGCAAAACTATTTCTAATGCATTCTCTGCCTTGTTTGGTTCTAGCACGTGTTGAGTAAGAAAGCTATACTAAATTAAAAATAGAAAATGTTGGTCCTCACTCCATCTACTCTCTAGAGATGTCCATTGTTTGTGTCCGTGGTTAAAATGTTGGTCCTCACTCCATCTACTCTCTAGAGATGTCCATTGTTTGTGTCCGTGGTTAAAATGTTGGTCCTCACTCCATCTACTCTCTAGAGATGTCCATTGTTTGTGTCCGTGGTTAAAATGTTGGTCCTCACTCCATCTACTCTCTAGAGATGTCCATTGTTTGTGTCCGTGGTTAAAATGTTGGTCCTCACTCCATCTACTCTCTAGAGATGTCCATTGTTTGTGTCCATGGTTAAAATGTTGGTCCTCACTCCATCTACTCTCTAGAGATGTCCATTGTTTGTGTCCGTGGTTAAAATGTTGGTCCTCACTCCATCTACTCTCTAGAGATGTCCATTGTTTGTGTCCGTGGTTAAAATGTTGGTCCTCACTCCATCTACTCTCTAGAGATGTCCATTGTTTGTGTCCGTGGTTAAAATGTTGGTCCTCACTACATCTACTCTCTAGAGATGTCCATTGTTTGTGTCCGTGGTTAAAATTTCCCATTGTGATACATTCCCTTTACTCATTTCCTTTATAGTGTTTTGTATTTTTGTGTTATCCTCCTAATTTATGTTTGAACTTCGGTAAACTAATCCAATAGTTAATGTTGAATTTCCTGTAACTATATTTCACCAAACAGCTTCATCGCAATCTGCTTCCCTAATTTTATGTTATAAGCCTTAATAGATTTTTTAAGATATAAAAAACTCCCCCTCCCCTTCTTCCTACTCGATCCCTCCTAAACATTACGTGCCCTGTATCTGTTATGTCTTTGTTGGCCCATGATTCGGTTACACCAATTATGTGAGGGTTAATATCTTCTACCATACTGGTTAATTAGTTTTTCTTAATTTACTATACTCCCGGCATTTAAACACACGCATTCATGACCAGCTTCAGAAACGTTTTACGAACATTTTGTTACTAGTTTGTGTGTAGTAGTGGCCTCTTGTCCTACTTGAACCATATCTAAGTTCTAGCGCAAGGGGCTACTTGGTTGGTTACAACGTTTGCTACTAAAACAACAAAACAAATTCTATATACTACCCATGCCACAGTCGACTGCTGTTGAGAGTTCATCCGCAAACACTGCTGCAATCTTTGTACTGAAATGAAGCCCAGCCCTCATGTACATATCAGCCCTCCCAACAAAACATCCCCACAAATCCAACTTCCTCTTCCCTTCATAGCTGCTGAATTAGTGCGTTAATTGTCATCCTCCGGCAATTTCGATATCCCTTACCTCTGCTTCCCATTACTCATAAAATCCCTGACATAACGATTTGCTCACCCGTGTCTTTCTATGTGTTCTGACTAATTGCCTGTTTTGTCCTAACTGTGGCAGTTGTACCCTTCCTCTCCGCGTAATTAATCCCGACGTGTAATAAAATAGATTATCCCTTTCTACGACCCATGATTTATTCCACCTTCTCCTGTGATCGGCTCCACGTCATCCCCGTGTTTGGCGCTCTGTCAGTCTTCCTAACTATCAAGTCCCCCACAGACGCCATCGCTGTCCTCCTCACCTCTGTGTCACTACCTCAGAGTAGCTCTTCCGTCGGATCCCTTCCATCGCATACTGTCACCTGGCAGCATTTTGTCTATCTCCCTCACGCCCATCAACATGTCACCTTTCCCTCCCGTCTCATGGTTATTTTGCGCTCCTTTCGCCTTCTCTCCTGACGCCTTCCCTCCCGTCTCCCTCGCCCCGATAGCCTATTCACGTGTTTCTTTCCCTCCCGTCTCCTTCCCTCTCGTATCTTTAAGTTCCGCTTCCTTACGTCCTGACACCTTACCTCCTCTCAGCTTCCTCCCAGGCTGAGGTGAGCTCTACCTAACGTCTCTCATCGCCTCCCCATTTTTTATCCACTGCCCCCCCCCACTTAGCCACTGGCACAACCCACCTCTTCTCTTCCCTTCCCACAATTGCCATCTCCACCTCTAGTCCTTTCATCTTCGCACATCACCTATACTCAAAACTAAAATTATCCGCCTGAATCTCAGCCCAGGACTTCTCACACCTGGACTTGACCAAGTCCACCCAGTTTCTACAATTTCCGCATACTAAATACACGGCGCTACGACATAATTTAGTTTTGGTTAGATTGCTACGTTAGCCTTGAATGAGTGTGTTTTTTTTCAAAAGAACACTTTAGGCTGGATTATTTAGGTTTTAATTTAATTTTGACAACAATGCCCTATATCTACTTAGCTCGCATGCGCCTCAAAAAGCCAGCAACCAGCGAATACGAAGAACACGTGGTCTGTGTAAACAAAACAATAAGATTCAGTGAATACCAACTTACTCTAAAATCCTGCTGTTAGTTCCTATCACCGAAAACGTTTACTACAATTGTGACATTATTATACTATGTTATACATTCAACAATGTAAACAATAGTTTGATACGCCAATTTAATTCACGAACTCTAAACAAACCCATTTCTCACTCGCTGGGTTTGGGTCCGGGAATAGCTACCTCAAAAATACTGCTTCTGACTAAATATTATCAAAAACGGTGTCTAAAATGTGTATAACAAGTCTATGTATCATATATGTGTAATAGTAATACTTATTTTAATCAAAATTCCACTCTTTCTGACAATTCACTCTGCAAGTTTAATTCTCGAACTGTGAACAAACCCTATTTTCGCTCGCTCACTTCCTTCAGGAACTATCTTACGCTAAAATACTGCCTCTGACTAAATGCTAACAAACACTGTTTCCTAGTATATGTCTATAATAAATTTATGCATAATATATATGTAATGATAATACTTATTCTAATCAATATTCCACGCTTTTTCTGTCAATTCACTGCACCAAATTCAAACCACTGCTGCACCAAGATGGTGCAGATATGATATGTTACTATGTCGTTCCTTGAGAAACTCAGTTGTGTCCTATATTAGGAAACACGTGGGTCGCATTATTAGAGCATAGCATTAATTGAAACACAGCACTGCCTCATATTATTGAAAGCATTCGAGTCCATTTCTCAGCAGCAACAAAAACACCACATTGAGTGATATCCTATAAACAGATTTGATGGACGAAATATGTACTTAGTCCAGTGTGTCTGTGTGTTGCAGGTAAATTACGAGACATCACTGGGACATGGGACGCGTCGTTCTACGCGTGTGGCGGTGTAATGGCGGCCGTCACCTTGCTCAACCTGTTTGTGCCGGTAGCCACGAGAGCAGGACAGCGTTAACTCAAGGTTAATTGACGGTTGATAGTTTGAACTTTACAACGACGAAAAAGGTAAATAGCTATGAAATACGACGAAGCTTCATATGGCCCTCAAAAGCTTGAAGGATGAGGTTCGACAGGCCGTTTAAGATATGCAGACGATACGGTGCTAATGGGTGAAAATGAAACATACACAAGGGATGTTATGAAAACGCACACCGCAGATACATCAGTTACTCATCCTTGCAAATCTAAAAAATGGGACGTTCGTCTGGGTTGATATTCCCTCCCTATGCAAGATCGGAAGTGACACGTGTTATTTTTACCTTATATTTATTTTACAAATATAGCCCAACGGTGTTTGGATTCATGAACAAAATCATTTGCAACTCCTACCATGCACAGAGTGCTTGTTTTGAACTTACAACATCATCCAATGGTACAATAGTGCTTGAATCATTCGCGGTTGTCCTCATGTATATTTTGACGCGACGTAGCTGATAGCGTTTGTAACTGACATAACCAGAATTAATGTTGCTAATATGATAACCTGTGACAACAATACATATTGCTGTGTGGTGAAGACAGCAATCATAAATATACAACACACTGGAAAGTGTAAAATTTCCCCCGCGGTATATCAGTGTGGGGGAAAGTGTTTAGATGTGTCTCCAGCTCTCGTGGATCAAAATTGCAGCCATAGAAACTAGAAACAGTTTAGAATTCGTCTTCTATGCGTCTCCAACAGCTGCATTTACGAGAAACTGTTCATAGTTCATCTATTTATTGTAGTGGCGTTCGTCGAACTCATCTTTGATAAAAGACACAATGAGGTCCAGAGTCTGGTAGTATATGCATGGCTCTGTGTAGATGTTGGTGTTTGGGGGTTTTCTGGCGCCGCTTTCGAACAGCCAACATTAGCTGGGGCTGCTCTGTTTCTTGGTGTTCCTCTTTATCCAGTTTCCCTCTCTTCTGCTTTGCTTAGAATATCAGCCCAAAACAAGTCAAATTTGCGCGTAACTGTGCATAATTTGCTAAGGTTTTCACAGTCATGGATGCAACTGTAACTATACATATTGTAATTTTATATGCCATAAAATAAACCTGATCAGTTTGAAACGTAATGTTCGTCATTTTCCTTCATGATCCTACTCGACAGTTTCGCGGATCCCCGTTGCCATTCCCGACTGCGCACCCCCCCCCCCCCAGTAACAGAGATACTGCACATTGCTTAATACTTAGATCATGACAGGGGTGAATTTAGTAAATGGAACAACAGCTACAACGTAAACAACAAATGGCAACCGACTGCATCGATAGAGAACACCGTCCCAACTTTGTATTTGGCCATGGCCGATTATTTGTGCTACACCGCCACCGTCCGCCAAAGAACGGGAGTGGTGGTGTGCAGTATCGCGCCACTGGATATTAGTGTTGCGGAAATCTTAGTTCAATATCCTCGTGCAGACATGCGTATTAACTTTATTTCAAACATTAATAATCTAGAAATGTGAAAATATTATGAGTAAATTATACGCGTTTTTAATTAACTATCATTGTTGCTATGTTTATTGTTAAGCAACGTTTAGTCTTGAATTGTAATTCTTAGTAGCTCTAGTAGTCGGTATAATGTGTCTGTGCGCGCGTATATACGTGCGTGCGTGCGTGCGTACGTGCGTGCGTGCGTGCGTGCGTACGTACGTACGTACGTATGTATGTATTTTAGCATTTTAATCAAATGTAAATGTTCTTGTACAAGATCTTACGCTGAATGATATAAAGTTTAGTATATTGTTACTAAGTTGTCTTCGTTGATTTGTATCGCACCAGACAAGTCTGGAACACACCAGATCGACCGAATGATAAAGTAGACATATAATACCTATTCGTGGTCGTTCGCACTCGAGACAACACCAGACGACTTTTGTAAAAATCACTATTTATAAAAGATAAGATTTGTAGATAACTATAACGAATATTTTTCATTGCTATTTAACTTAAATATATTTGACATGCCGATTAATAACGGGTCGAACACTCAGATTTAACTTGTCAACTTAGCTTTATTGCAACAATCAACATGGCTTCCTTTCTTCCAGTCCACACCAAATGATCACTCGGCTGTATCAAGTGATAACTTCACATGCATATACGACATCCCTCCCCT
Organism: Lamellibrachia satsuma; assembly: GCA_033239005.1. Taxonomy (NCBI): domain Eukaryota; kingdom Metazoa; phylum Annelida; class Polychaeta; order Sabellida; family Siboglinidae; genus Lamellibrachia; species Lamellibrachia satsuma. The sequence goes on from BSQZ01000057.1 coordinate 960,102, forward strand.
TCTTCAAGATTACATCGGAAAGACAAACAAATTAAATCATTCTAAAGTAACGTCCCGACTTCGTTGATGTCCACGCCAATGTTCGCAGCGACTACGAGGGTTTAAGTAAACGCCTAAAATAATTACGCAATTCGAACAGTTTTAACCTGTCAACAATTAACTGGAAACAGTTCTAAATAAGTTCAAATAATGGTGCAGTCCTTCACATTGATGCATTGCACGCTTGACACAATGATCGATAGTAGATCAAACAAGTCTAACTAGGTCTTAAGGTCTATGTGACATAATCGGTAAGTCTGATAGGCATTGCCTCGTTCGCTGTGCGAATTCCTTATGGAATTGTTCTACATGGGTAGACACCGCGACTACATTTATGCCCACTTTCAATATTCTGAGTTTTGTTGCTATGTGTTTACCCAACAGTGGTACACCTTGGCCTCTCACCACCACAAATTCTGTATTGTTTCTGCCTTTTCCAGCTTTGACTTCACGATGGAATGTCCCTTTTGTGTCCAGCGGATTTTTCGAAGCTTACGAATATGTGCGCTTGTTTTGTAGTGCAACCCTAGATGTACGTTTGATCTTCTTGGCTTTGACTGTTTCCAATGTATATTCATCGACGATGTTGCTATACGCACCTCAGTCGGCTAACATTTGTAACTTGACACCACCCACCACAACGTCAAGCAAATCGTCAGCGTTTACAATGTTTATACCGATCCGGAATGCATATTCATGTGAACCTCTATCTGATTGGTCGCCTGATGTATATTCTTGTCCATCAACACTAATAAAGTTTATTTGTTTGGTTCTGCATACTTTCGCAAAGTGATCTTTTTGTTGCACTTTGCGCACTCTTTGCCTCTTGCTGGGCATCTGGAGTTGCGGCTATTGTGGTATCTTTAACAAGATTTAACAAGATTTGCCATCCAAGCCAAAGGCCCAGATGGCAAGTGGACAAGGAAGCCACTGGCTTATCGAGAGTCCAACAATGTTCACCTACTTATAACCTGCCCTCCTGAGATATGTGTCAACCTTGTTTTTAAACATATTCACGCTGCTAGCAGTTACACAATCTGTAGACAATTTGTTCCATTCATTTATTGTCCTCTGTGCGAACGAGTGCTTCCTGATGTCCAATCTACATTGATCCTTTACTAATTTTACCTCATGTCCTCTAGTTCTGCTATCCTTCTTGAGTGAGAAAAACATATTTCTATCAATATTTTCATACCCATTCAATATCTGAAAAACTTCAATCTGATCTCCTCTTAACCTTCTTGTCTCTAGAGTTGTTAAACCACATTCTTTCAGGCGTTCTTCATAACTAAGGTCTCTAAGTTCTGGAATCATTTTAGTTGTTCTCCTTTGTATGCGTTCAAGCGTATCTATATCCTTCTTACGATATGGTCTCCATGCTTGTATACAGTATTCTAAATGAGGTCTAACTATTGCTTTATAAAGAGGTATAATTACCTTTTTTCCCTTGTATGTTATGTTTCTTCTAATCAATCCAAGAATTTGATTACCCTTTGAAGCTGCAATACCACACTGCTCTGAAACTTTCATATCAGCGCTTATTGTAACTCCTAAGTCCTTTTCTTTTACAGTAGTACCCAGAACAGTATCTCCCATTTTATAGTTTACATTCAAGTTCCCATGTCCTGTATGTAGGCATTTACATTTCCCAAAATTGAACAGCATCTGCCATTTCTCAGACCATTTCACTAATCGGTCTAGATCGTTTTGTAAATGTTGTTTATCATCATCAGTATTAACCTTTCTAAACAGTTTTGTGTCATCCACAAATTTCAGTACGTTACTTGTTATACTGTCGTCCAAGTCATTGATATAAATTAAGAATAATATAGGTCCTAATACTGATCCTTGAGGTACCCCACTCAAAACCGATTTCCAATTTGAAACTTCTCCATCTACTACAACTCGTTGTCTTCTGTCAGTTAACCATTGTTCTATCCAGTCAGTTATGCTATCCCCGATACCATGGGCTTTTAATTTAAGTAGTAATCTTTGATGTGGCACTTTGTCAAAAGCTTTCTGAAAATCTAAGTAGATAATATCTACTGGCGATCCCACGTCTATCCACTTAGTGATTTCTTCCAAAAAACATAACATATTTGTTAAGCATGACCTCGCTTTAAGGAATCCATGTTGAGATGAATTTAATAATTTATGCTTAACGAGGAAGTCCACCATATGGTCTTTAATTAACCTTTCTAATACTTTACAAATCATTGACGTTAAACTCACTGGTCGGTAATTCTCTGACTTATTTCTCGAACCCTTTTTAAATAATGGTATGATGTTTGCTTCTTTCCATTCAAACGGAACAACTCCCTCTTTTAATGACAAGTTGAATACTCTTGCAAGTGGTATACTGATTTGATCTACTGTTTCCATTCGTAATTTTGGAGGAATCCCATCCACTCCCGGTGATTTGTTATCCTTCATTGCCTTTATTTTCATAGCTACCAATTCTGCTGTTACAACTAACGGACCTAAATAGTCAGATTTAGCCCCCTGAAATTTAGCATCAGCAACTGGTAATGAACTAATATGTTCTTTGGTAAACACTGAACTGAAGTAACCGTTTAGGTCTTCCGCCATTAAAAACCCCTGTGATATTATATTTCCAGCACTGTCTTCTAGAGGTCCAACCTTGTCTTGTACGTTTTGTTTACTCCTGACATATGCATAAAAAACTCTTGCTGTCATTTTTATGTTACATGCCAGTTTTTGCCCATAGCTTCTTTTAGACTGTCTGATTTCAGTTGTAGCTGTATTAAGTGCCTCTTTGTATTTTGCATAGTCTTCTTCCTTTCTGGTACGCCTATAAACCCTCCACATAGTTTGTTTTAGCATTATTTTTCTAATTGCCTCTTTTGACAAATGTTTCTTTCTACATCGTTTTCCTTGTTTTTGGAAGGGAACAAATTTATCGATGATACTGTCAATTTCATATTTTAGAATATTCCAACATTCAATTGCGGTCTTATTCATCAGCATGTTATTCCAATCTAGCTTAGCTAAGTATTTTCTCATATCTTTGTAGTTACCTTTGTGGAAGTTTCTCTTGTACGTTTTCTTATTTTTACTTTCTGATTTTACATTGATGTCAAAATGTATTTGATTATGGTCACTATTACCCAATGGTTCAAATATTTTTACATTTTCCACTAATTCTTTTTGTGATGACAAAACTATATCTAATACATTTTCTCCCCTGGTTGGTTCTAGTACGTGCTGAGTAAGAAAGCTATCCTGGATTAAACATAGAAATTGTTGATCCTCAATCCCTGTGCTCTCTAGAGAATTCCATTGTATGTGTCCATGGTTAAAATCTCCCATTATGATACATTCCCCTTTACTAACTTCCTTTATAGCGTTTTTTATTTTTGTGTTGTCCTCTTCGTTTATGTTTGGACTTCGGTAAACTAATCCAATAGTTAATTTTAAATTTCCTGAAACAATTTTGCACCAAACAGCTTCATCACAATCTGCTTCCCTTTCTAGTTTTATTTCATAAGCCTGAATATATTCTTTAACATATAAAATAACTCCCCCGCCCCTTCTTCCTATTCGATCTTTCCTAAACATTACGTATCCTGTCAGTCCTAATTCAGCATATGTTATATCTATGTTGGCCCATGATTCAGTTATACCAATTATGTGAGGGTCAACATCTTCTACCATAATGTTTAATTCGTTTTTCTTATTTACTATGCTCCTTGCATTTAAACATACGCATCTATAACCTTTTTCAGAGATGTTTTTCGGATGATTTGATATTTGTTTATCTGTGCTAGTGGCCTCTTGTTCTGCTTGAGACACCTCTAGGTAACCCCCCTGCACTTCTAGTTTAAAGAATGTTTACTTCCAAAAATATTTGTTATTGTACCCAAGTCGCTATCTACTGCTGCTGAAAGTTTGTCCGCGAATACTGCCGCCCCTTTTCCACTTAAATGAAGCCCATCCTTCATGTACATGTCAGCCCTCCCAACAAAACTTCCCCATAAATCCACAAATCCAACTTCCTCTTCCCTACACAGCCTCTGGACTAACATGTTAATTGCCATCCCCCGACAATTTCGATATTTGTGACCCCTCCTGCCCATTACAGGTAAAATCCCTGACAGTATTACCTGCTCAACCCGCGTCTGATTTAGTGTTCTGACCAAATGCCTATATTTCCTAACTATGGCAGTTGTACCCTCCCTCTCTACGTTATTTGTCCCTACGTGTACTAAAACAGATCCACCCTTACCCGAGCCTACGATGTTTTTTACCCTCTCAGTTATCGCCATTATTTTGGCTCCAGGCAAGCATACCACCACATCATCTCCCTTGTTTAAGACTCTGTCGGTCTTCCTAACTATCGAATCCCCCACAAACACCCTCGCTCTCTTCCTCACCCCCTCTATCACTGCTGCAGAATAACTCTTCCTTTCGATCCCCTCCATCACATTCTGTCCTGACCCCTTCCCTCCTGTCTCCCCCACTTCCCACTCCTTTGCTCTTGTATCTCCCACTCCCCTCTCCTTCACTCCGGTTGTTTTCCCTTCCGTCTCCCCCACTCCTTTCTCCTTCCCTCCTGTCTCCTCTACTCCCCTCTCCTTCACTCCGGTTGTTTTTCCTCCCGTCTCCCCCACTCCCTTCTCCTTCCCTCCTGTCTCCGCTACTCCCCTCACCTTCACTCCGGTTGTCTTCCCTCCCGTTCCTTTCCTTCCCGTTTCCTTACGTCCTGTCTCCCTATGACCTGTCACCTTCCCTCCTCTCAGCTTCCTCCCAGGTGAGCTCTCCCTAGCATCTCTTGTGTCTTTCCCCACGTTATCGTCTACTGTTCCCCCACCGGAACTATTGGCACAACCCCCCTGTTCCCTTCCCACCATTGCCACAACGAGCAGCCTCAGCTCTTCCAACTCCACCTCTAGTTCCTTCATCTTCGCGCATCCCCTACACTCAAAACTAAAACTATCTGCCTGGACCTCAGCCCAGGACTTCTCGCACCCAGACTTGACGAAGTCCACCCAGTACTGTACTGCATCGGTAACATGCACCCCTTTGTTGTCCGCTTTTCCTCAGTTTTTTCCTCCTTGCTTCCTCCGAAATGCACCCTACTACTACTAAATTTGTAGCACTCCTGTCGTCCTCTTTTTTCTACATTTCTCGTTGTTATTCTGCTCACACTTTCGGCGCATTTAAGTTGAGACTACATCTTTTCACCCTGGACTGCCAGTGTACGTGTTCGTGCCTTTGTTAAACCTTCCCCTTCCTCCATTAATCTTCGCTTGAGGTAGCTGCAGGGGTATTTCCATAAGATGGCATCTCGAACGTTGTTATCAGGCTCAGCCCCGTAGTGACAGTTAACTGCTGCCTTCTTAACTCTGGTAGGAAACTGTTGTGTGGTCTCACCTGCTTTCGGGTTGATTTCGTGCAATGACTGGCGGGCGAATGCAGCTTTCATTTGAGGCATGAAATAGCTATTTAAACCATTTACTGCTTCGTCGTACCTGTGGCGCTCTCCGGGGTTTTCGAGAGTTATGAATATGTTCTGCACTTCTGGGCCATGCAGTAAGAGCACGTCGGCTCTGCCTTACCAGTCTTTGGCGTTGTACAACATCAATTGCAGCCTTGTCTAACTGTTCATTTATTAGTCCTTTACCGTCCTCGAATAGCTCGAAACTTTTCAACTAGCGAGTCCGTCTAGGGCCCAACGTTGCTAGATCCTCGTCGCCAATTGTAGTATCTTGGTGGCCGTTACTACATTTTGACATAGTCAATAGGTGGCAGCACCTCACGGTATAACACCCAGCAGCGGATCCAGTTGGGTCTTAGGGGTCTCAAGACCCCCCTAGGCCATGGAGTGGGGGTCTTAGACCCCCCATGTCCGTGGCAAATATTATGGTAAAGGAACACGTATATAGGCCTACATCGGAACATACTTATTTAGTCTTCTTCACTCAAGGTAGAGAGCATAGGGCCGAAACGACACTTTTCCAACGCACTCTGTTATTTGCTGTTTTCTTCATTTCTTTCCAGGTGGTTCCATGTTTCTTTACATCCTCGGCTGTTGATCTCCTCCAAGTAGTTTTGAGTCTGCCTGTTTTTCTTTTTCCTTGTGGATTCCAATCTAAGGCCTGTCACATGACATTGTTAGTTTGTTTTCGGAGAGTGTGTCCTATCCATGTCCATTTTCTTCTTGCAATCTCTCCTGATGCTGTGTTGGTCTGTCCTCCTGATGCGGTGTTGGTCTGTCCTCCTGATGCTGTGTTGGTCTGTCCTCCTGATGCGGTGTTGGTCTGTCCTCCTGTTGCTGTGTTGGTCTGTCCTCCTGATGCTGTGTTGGTCTGTCCTCCTGATGCTGTGTTGGTCTGTCCTCCTGATGCTGTGTTGGTCTGTCCTCCCAAGATTTCTTGTGGTTTTATATTGCCATTTGGTTTTCAGGATGTATATCAGACATTTGTTAATGAATGTTTGTAGCATTCGGGTTGTTGTCTTGGTTACTCTCCATGTCTCAGAGCCCACTTTTCACGTTGATGTTGAAGATTCTGATCTTGTTTCGTGTTGAGAAATATGATGTGTTCCACGTTGTCTTTACAATGCTGAATGCCTGTCTGGCCTTTCCAATCCTGTTTTTGACATCTTCATGCGTTCCTCCTTTGACTGTCACTACACTTCCCAGATAGGTGAATTCGTTGTCCTCCTCTATATCTTTTCTCTTCAGCTGTATCTTAGCTTGTTGTGTACTGTTCACCTTTAGTAGTTTTGTTTTCTGTATGTTTATTTTCAAGCCTGTCTTTCCTGCTTCCTGCGTCAATTTGCTGGACTTCTTTTGCATTTGTTTGTGTGTATGTGATAGTAGGCAGATGTCGTCTGCAAAATCCGTCCTTTAACACCTTAAGTGCTCTACTTATTTCGAAGGTGGATTTTAACACTTAATAACATTTCTGCTATTGGTATGTCTGGTCTTTCTGCTGGTGGGTCTCTGTTGAGGGTTTATTTGAAGTGTTATTTCCATCTTGATATTTGCTCCACTTCCTTGTTTAAGGTTCTTCCTTCCTTGTCTTTCACTGGTTTTGATGGATTTCTTCTTTTCCCCGCTAGTGTTCTTGTTATATAATATAGTTCCTACACCGGAACTAGTATCAATGTAAAGACTGAAGTATTATCAGCCGGTTAATATTAACCCTTATGTAGGAAGAACAACACTTGTCACGTGTGTCGCCCCCCCTCCCGGTTCGTAAGTAGAATGACACATGACTACGAGACTGACTGAGACCCCCCTGACAACAAGCCTAGATCCGCCCCTGCAAGTGACATAAGAAAAACCACGTGATCGCCCGCACCCCCCACATGAAGGACTACCTATGAACACTAGGGCCGGAGTGTATCGCGATACACACCGCACGGTACGGAACACGATACACAATATCTGTATCACAGTACACTAAGATATGCGATACATTATTCGCTTCACCTTTGTGAAGCAATAGACGTTCAACGCGAACCACATCTGCCTGCGTTTGTCGCACTAACTGTAGTATTGCCAGAAATTTGGGTAACCAGTCAAATTGTCTTCCATATCAGGTATGATATTGTGACATATTGAATTATATGGTGACCAATAAATAGCAAGTGCGTGTGCCGTGACCCCTACTATGGCGTGTTGTAATATTGTAATGTTAAAGGTAAGGTAAAGTCATCCCCCAGGCATTACGCCTTAGGAAGCCATGAAGGCTTATATGGCCAGTGCTTAAACCTGGTTTCCGTAGTGCGAAGCACCTTAGAGTGCAGTTATACTGACTCTCCTGGACGGGACACTAGTCCATCGCAGGTACCTTCCAAACAGTGTTTGTACTCATTTGCAGCTGAGTAGACTGAGGCAAAGTAGGGTGAACGAAATTGCCTAAGCTTCGAAAACGAACCGTGCCCAGTGTGTGTCTGGAACTCACAACCCTTGAATTTTGAGTCCAACACCTCAACCGCTAGGCCACGGCTGCCCCCGTAATGTTGGAATAAACACAGCATATTACATAGTGTCGGAAGCGTTAAGATCATAAAGTGTCGCTCCAATTCCGGCCGCCGGACAGTATAAATCTGTCAGGCAATCTTGCCGACAATTGGCATTTATGGAAACAGCTATTTAACTTGTTTACGACGGCCACACAGAGCGACGCAAAAGTTGACAACGTCAAAATCGCCATACTGTTGGCTTCGATAGGACCAGACGCACTCATACGATACAACCATTTTACCTTCGATGAGGCTGCCGGCGAAGACTGCAAAAGCTACGTTCACGTGATGCAAAAGTTCGAAGGTCACTTCAGCGGCCTAAAACTGAATTAAGCCGATACCAGTTATGGACATACATGCGGGCCGAACAACAGCCGTTTGTTGATTACATGACAGCAATACAAAACTTAGCAGATGCATGCGAGTTTGCAGAGAAAGAGAACATGTTTCGAGACAAAATCGTTACCACAGAGAACGCGGTCAACTATGTAAAAAGACGTCGTGTGAAGCAACATACAAAGTCTACTCCCTTCTCTCAGCGTAGCAACCAGGATATTCGTCATCTAAGAACGACCACCGTGCCGCCACCAGTGCAAACAAACACCAGCTATGCAGACGCTGCGGAACCAAGCACGAAGCGCGCAAGTGCCCAGCGTACGGCGCGACGTGTTACAAGTGCAACGGGCGAAACCACTACTCAGCAGTTTTATAAATCTAAATCAATGCACGCTGTGACGACACCGCATGGTCATGATGAAGACAGCAGTGAGGATGAGTTCTTCCTTCACTCGGTCGTCAGATGTGTCGAATCGTTACAAGATGCATCGTCTTCATGGTACTCGTCATAACGGAGAAGCTGGACGGGTCTCTTCGTCTGTGTTTAGATCCAAAGCACAGTTGAAGAAATCCGAAGTCTTCTACATGGGGAAGATGATCTCAGCTGACGGCATGCGACCCGATGATGCGAAAATAAAAGCGATCGTGAATATGCCACAGAACCAACAGGCAAAGATTTCGACGTCTCATAGGCATGCTGAACTATCTGTCGCCATTCATACCGAACAAAGCCGCGATCATCAGACAACTGTGTGCACCACTCAAGGACAGTGTACCGTGGGTATGGTTGCCTGAGCAAAAGGCTGCCATGAACAAAATTAAACTGATTCTCAGCGAGAAACCGGTACTCAAATTGTACGATCCAGAGCTACCAGTCACAGTACAAGCAGACTCTTCGTCTAAGGGTCTAGATGCTTGCTTGCTGCAAAACTCTCAGCTACACTGTTGTGTATCGTGTTTGCAGCAAACAGGTTCGACCAGTATATCTATGGGCGCGACATGGAGATGCAGACCGATGATAAACCGTTGGAACCGATCACGAGAAAGCCGCTACACAATGCGTCACCGCGTCTTCAACTGATGCTGCTCCGACTGCTGCGGTACAAACTGTCTATTCGATACGTACAACGGTCTAAAATGTACATTGTTGACACCCTGTCACGTGCATTCTCGTCAACAGACTCGCAGCCAGAGCACAACGTGGAGATGAGAATATACTCCGTATCTAAGTACTTCCCTGCTACGCTACAGAAGCTTCAAGCACTGAAGGATGCCTCACTGAATGATGACGTGCAGAACCAGATCAGGCCGAAATACAAAGACAACGCGTCTCCACAACGACATGCCTATTGGGGAATCCGAGTGAGGATGGTTTGCTCTTCGCTGGTGAGAAACTCGTAGTGCCCAACGCAGTGAGAGACGAGATGTTGTCAAAGTTACAGGAAGGTCACCTGGGTATAGAAAAGTGTCTCGCTAGGGCTCGTGAGATCATGTACTGGTCCAACATGTCTGCTGACATCGAGGAAACAGTAGCCCAGTGTGCTACTTGTGCAACATTCAGGAGGCAGAACAACAAACAACCGATGATCCCTCATGAGATACCCGATCGACCTTGGGCAAAGGTCGGCGCAGATATCTTCTCGTTCAAGGACTACAATTACTTGTTAGTCGTTGATTACTTCTTAAAATTTCCAGAGGTAGAGCAACTCACCTGCAAAACTGCAAACGGCGTCATCTCTGTACTAAGGCAAATCATCGCACGACACGGAATACCAGAAACGATGATATGTGACAACATGCCGTTCCTGAGTCACGTGATGGCGGACTTTGCTACTGAGATGGGATTCTAGATCGTCACCAGCAGTCCGAGGTAAGCGCAGTCCAACGGCCATGCACAAAGCGCACGAGGAAGGACGCAACTTCTGGATGTCTCTCCTGCAATACCGCAACACTCCAATCACAGGAGCGCCGTACTCGCCCGCTTAACTGTTAATGAGTCGGCAACTGAGAGACAAAATACTGAGTACATCGAACACCCTGAAACCAGCCGTGGTTACCGTGGTTACAGATCAAACCTGAGTCGACGACAAACGCTTCAAAAGCACTTATACGACCGGGGCACGACGACACGCGCATCACATCGAATTGGAGACAATGTACGCGTGCGCCTACACAACACGTGGGACCGCGCCAACGTCACCGGAGTGTGCGACACCCCGAGGTCGTACGTCGTCACCACTGAGGATGGCGGCAGCTACCGGCGAAATGAGAGGGTTCTCAACAAGTCGATGCAGAGGTCACACACGTCATGCCTCCGGAGTCGATGGAGCCTGACGACCGTGATGACTACTTATGCACGGCTGAGCCTCGACGAGCGGTTGACAGTCCAGCGGACAGTCCTGCTATCGTGAGATCACCACTAGCTGCCGAGCCAGGTACCCCCAACCACTCGTCTCGGGCTAGTAAGCGAACTTTCTCATTCTCTAACCCAGCCGAGGCGAGGCTCCCGCTTGAAGTCAAAGCCACGCACCAAGTGACAGCAGGAGAGAGAGAGAGAGAGAGAAAGAGAGAGAGAGAGAGAGAGAGAGAGAGAGAGAGAGAGAGAGAGAGAGAGGGAGAGAGGGAGAGAGGGAGAGAGGGAGAGAGGGAGAGAGGGAGAGAGGGAGAGAGGGAGAGAGAAAGATGGGAGAGAGAGAGAGAGAGAGAGAGAGAGAGAGAGAGAGAGAGAGAGAGGGAGGGAGGGAGGGAGGGAGGGAGGGAGGGAGGGAGGGAGGGAGGGAGGGAGGGAGGGAGGGAGGGAGGGAGGGAGGGAGGGAGGGAGGGAGGGAGAGAGAGATGGGAGAGAGAGAGAGAGAGAGAGAGAGAGAGAGAGAGAGAGAGGCAGAAACTGGATTAGGAGAACCATATGTGAGATTGCTCCGAATTATCACATTTAGTAACAAATGGCTGTGTATATAAATTCATGGATTGTATTAGGCGAAGGTATTTTATTTGGCTAAAAGTTGCTTTTTCAAACAGAATTAATACTAACAGCGACTGCGTCATATGCACTTTAAACTTAAATTATATTGACACAGAACTCACCACAAAATAAGACAGAATTAATAGTTAACACTTAACACTGTGTTTGTCTTGTGTTTCATATAACTGTCAAACGTAGGTACAGTACTGACCAAATAATCATGCAAGACACTTGCTCACGCACTAGTGACATCACGTTTAGATTATAGAAATACACTTCTTTATGGTATCCCACAGACGGCGCTGCAACGTCTACAAAAGGTACAGAACTGTGCTGCTCGCCTCATTACCCGTACAAGGAAATACGAACACATTACACCCGTGTTGCAGCGTTTATATTGGCTACCTGTTCATTTGCGACCAACTTACAAAGTGCTTTTGTTAACCTATTGTGCATTAAATTGTCTGGCGCCGGACTACCTGGCTGAGTTAATTAGCTACCGCCCCATTAACAACTCTACGATCTGCTTCGCTGCTAGCACTTTCATTCGTACAGGCTTCATTGACTGTCACACATGGTGATGGCCGTTTCGCTGTTTGCTCAGCCGTTCTACGGAATAATTTAACTTCTTCTCTGAGGACAGCGAAATCATTACAAGTGTTTAAGACACTTTTAAAAACTCACCCTTTTAAACAAGCTGTTTTTATAACTCACCGATGAGGACATTTTATGTGCATTCATTAGATATTGTATATATTATTGCGCATGCGCATTTGAATGTTGAGCAATTGAATGCGCATTCAAATGCTTCCATAAAATGTTTATTGCATTTGCATTTGAATGCGTACGTTGAACATTTGTATTTGAATGCGACCCACAAACATTTTATTTATAAAATGCACAATCAAATGTACAATCAAATGCATGAATAATCCTTTGAATAACTATTATTGTTAGATTCACCTTCATAAGTTCAGAATATGCCATCAGAGAAAGTGCTCTGTAGTGAGCAGTACCCTCAGCAGATTATGAAATCATTGTCTGATCTGTGATTCCGCTTTCACAAAGTGCTCTTTGAAAAAGTGCTCTGTAGGTCAACTGGTCAATGCCTGAGCTGTTAGTCATATAACATGAAAAGACCAACTGGTCTATAGGTTGATTGCTTCAGAGATTACCTGTTCATTGGAAGAAATCAAACAATGCCGACAAATGACTTTCTTGTGTTGTGTTGGCACTGTTGGGGTGGGTTGGGGTGGGTTGGATGGCAGCTCATTGGGGGAGTAAACACCAGCCCTGAATATTTACAGCCAGAGAGAGTGATTAGTGATAGCTGTAATTATCCACCAGGTTATCTTCCCAGTGACCCCACCAGTGGACAGTCTATTGTCTTGGGTTCCCCTTCCATTCTGGCCTACCTGAAGGATTAGCCTTTCATTCCCTGCCATGGTCACCAGTAAACTGTCAATTATCTATTCCTCCTTCCCATATGCACCACCTCTGCAGGCCTGAAACTAGTGTGACTCAGTGTATGACTCCTGTATACAGACATGTTCATGTAGTGTGACTGGTTTGTAGTGGTACTTAGTGGCTACAACAATGTACTGCTGTATTTATTAAATAAATTAATAATGTGTTTGTATACATTACGTAGTTTTTTCTCCAAATAAAACAAAGGGCTAATATAAAGCCAAAACATTTGAAATTTATTCAAATGCATTTGCAAATGTGTAACCAGAATATTTGCATTTGCATTTGAATGCTACCCCAAAACATTTGCATTTGCATTTAAATGCGTTCCTGGAAAATGGCATTTGCATTCGCATTTGAATCGAGTGAAATATTTGCATTTGCATTCAAATGCGTTGACATGCATTTGTTAACAAGCCTGGTTATTATATAGCGCAGTATCCAGTCCTTGGGATTGTTCAAATCCCTTTACACTTCACCGCCCCCCACCCCGCAGACCTATTCATTCACACGCCATCTCGACCTTTCTGATAAGCATTCAGCAACAGTGCAGTTATTGCGTGAAGACTATTCGTTCACATATCCACCTCCGAGCTGAGTAAACTGTGGCAACGTGGGGTGAACGGAACTGTCAAAGCTCGAAACGGCAGCAAGAGGATTCGAACCCGGGTTCTCTCGTTTGAGAGTTCGACGTTCTAACTGCTACGCTATAAGATAAGATAAGATAATTCTTTATTGTCTCAACAATGAATTAAGAAATTTGTATCGGGTAAGAACAGTCATGACTGCAATATATACATAAAACCATTCTATAAAATCGGCAGATAAGTAGACAGTGCAACGGACTAAAAATAATAGTAATAATAATAAAAATAAATACACATAAATAACGATTACACAATATATACATTGCATACACATTACTAGTTATGCTAGGAACGACAAGTGACACTGTTGCAGCAGGAATCATGAGTTGAGTTGTTTAATGGACAGTGGCACAAATGAGTATTTGTATATGTTAAGCCTGCACGGAGGAGTTCTATAGCGTCTGCCACATGGCAGGAGCTGGAATTCATTGTGTAACACATGTTTGGTATCATAAATAAAAATGCGACCCTAATGGGTGACCAAGCTTGCCCCGTTGACCCCCCCATTTGCGAGATCCTAGATACGCCACAGCGTGAACGTATCTTTATGTCGACACCAACACCTTGGACGTGAACCGACTCGTTGTCGGCAGCGTCACATGAGCTATGAAAGCAGCGATCACCACTATTTCAAACAGTTATCTAAATGCATAGTACCCACTTTTTAACAACATTTTTCAAAAATCATCCCAGAAATCCCCGGCTGATTGTATACGCTCGAACCCCCTCAAAACTCTGGAAGGCCTGGTAAAAAAATGTAAAGGTACGTTCTGATACATCGCGGTATCCAGTCCTTGGAACTTTACAATTCACCACCTGGCAGACCCGTTCATTCCACGACTTTTCAGCATTCAGCAACGCTGCAATTACTGCGCGAAGACTATTCGTTCACACATCAACCTCTGTCTGTAACGTAGTACTCATTTATACAGCTGATTTGCCAAAGCTTCGAAACGTCAGCAAGAAGATTCCGACCAGACCGACGTTCTAACCGCCACGGTACCACGTGACACATGTAGGCCTTCGTCTGTCTCTGTATCTGTTTGTGTGTCTGTGTGCCCGGGTGTCTGTGTGCCTGCCTGCATGCGTGCATGTCTCTGCCTTTATCTTCTCTCCCCTTTCCCTCTTGGCCTCCTCTACCTCCCCCTCTTTCCCTCTCGATCCTTCGTGTACCTCTCCCCCTTCCCTCCACCCCCTGCCACTCCCTCACCCAATCCCACTCCACCTCTTCCTGTACACATAAATGCACATGCAAAGTTTACTGATTCACATGCATCGGTGCAAACCACTGAACAAATTACATTTTCTTTCATGTGCCGGTGTATATATATAATATATATATATATATATATATATATATATATATATATATATATATATATATATATATATATATATATATATATATATGTATTATATATATATATATATATATATATATATATATATATATATTATATATATATATATATATATATATAATATATATATATATATATATATATATATACATATATATATATATATATATATATATATATATATATATATATACATATATATATATATACACATACACATACACATGCACATGCACATGCACATGCACATGCACATGCACATGCACATGCACATGCACATGCACATGCACATGCACATGCACATGCACATGTACATGTATATGTATATGTATATATATATATATATATATATATATATATATATATATATATATATATATATATATATATATATTACAGTTGCCGGTCATCGAATTCAACCTTCATTGTGTGTGCGCAATTTGGGTGTGTAATTTGATAGCAACCTGAAAATGGAACACTAGATTGCCAACACTGTGAAAAGTTACTACTATCAGATAAGAAATATTGAGCTAATTCGGCTACATCTGACCGAACACACTTGTTCACACACTAGTGACATCACGTTTAGATTATGAAAATGCACTTCTTTATAGTCTCCCACAGACGGCGCTGCAACGTTTACAAAAGGTATACAGAACTGTGCTGCTCGCCTCATTACCCGTACAAGGAAATACGAACACATTACACCCGTGTTGCAGCATTTATATTTGCTACCTGTTCATTTGCGACCAACTTACAAAGTGCTTTTGTTAACCTATTGTGCATTAAATTGTCTGGCGCCGGACTACCTGGCTGAGTTAATTAGCCACCGCCCCATTAAAAGAACTCTACGATCTGCTTCGCTGCTAGCACTTTCATTCGTACAGGCTTCATTGACTGTCACACATGGTGATCGCCGTTTCGCTGTTTGCTCAGCCGTTCTATGGAACAATTTAACACCTTCTCTGAGGACAGCGAAATCATTACAAGTGTTTAAGGCACTTCTAAAAATAAACTTTTTAAATAAGCTTTTTTATAACTCATCGATGAGGACATTTTATGTGCATTCATTAGAAATTGTATATATTATTTTCTTAGCATATTTATTTTATTATTTTCACTTGTATTACTGAACTTATTTAAAGTTTAGTTCTTAAGAAGTTTTTGTAATTGTATTTAGCGTTTTTATGGTTATATTCTGAGTCTTACATGTATAAATGAATATATTTAAAGTGGTTTTTATAATGTTTTAGTATATTTAAATTGTTGTCAGTTTCATGATAATTTTTTACTTTTACTTGTATTACAAACTATATTTAAAGTAGTGTTAAAGAATATTTTAACATGGTTATTTTGTTAGCATTGTTTAGCATTTGTGTAGTATAATTATTCTCTTAGCAGTTTTATGGCCTGTAAAATACTACTATGTATGTAAAGCGTCTGAGAGCAATCTCGATTGATCGGGCGCTGTATAAGTACTTTTATTATTATTATTAGCGCAAGTCTTGTCTAGACTTGGACGTGTGTGTTCGTAAAATCGATGAATTGACGCACAATCAATGGAATTATCACAGTTCAAAAAATTTATAAATACAATGGCAACATAAGTTCTTGAAATTTGTTTTAAATGGTTGGTTTGTTAAGGTTATGTTACAATAGTTTCCAGTTTGTCTATCGTTTGGCCTCCCCCACCCACACGGCCGCCTAAATACTACCGGAAGTGGTAAACCCACACTCGGAAGGAGGGGAGTCTTGTTGGATGGGCTGAGTTAAACTCGTCTGAAAGTGCTATTAACATGAACAATACTTGACTGTTTCAGAAGTGGCATACAATGTAAGACGACAACGATCATATCCATAACAATGCAGGTAGGTGTCGTAGGCAATAATTAGAAGGAAGCATGATTTTATGATGATAACAATCAGCGTTCACAGAACTGCGAAACCAAAGAGTCTTAAAAGACGTACTACACACGTAGTCGTAGATCAAACTTGAAGTTGAATCGCTATTTGAAAGAAAGTGTCGTAATTATTTCAAACAATTGTTATGTTAGAATTAAACAATATGTACGAATTGTTACTTACGCTATTGACTTATTGTACGAATTATTGTATACACATTGATGGTCTATGTTAAAAGGCACTTGATTGTAAATTGAATAGGATTGTTCTTGACTCTAACAGTTCCAGCCAATATGGTCTTGTTAGCTGGGGACCATTTCACTAAGGCAATGAGCTCATTAGGAAAACCCATCGTAAAATAGAATCCATCATAGATTTTTTATGAGCGTTTTCAAAATGCGTTTCACTAAGTCTAAGGTGCTCATTAAATCCATGATAAGCTAATGGTAACAAATTCCACCATAAGCTCCACAGTGTGCACAAATCCGCAATTGACAAAAATAAATAGAAAAGTTGTCCATAAAGTGGTTGACCATAATTATGTTCCATCAAGTTTTGACACTTCAATAATCAAACTCGTGGAGAGCGTCAACAACCACAACCGAAGGCGAAGGTGTGTCATTGAGTATGGAAATATGAAGGTTAGGGGTGTACATCATCTGGTTTTTTGAAGACGTCAAATAAAAAAATTAAGATTATGGTACCTATCTCTTAGAGTAATACATTAACAATGAACCAAAAATGTACCAAATTGATAGAGATGTTGTCTTAGATTTCAAAGTTTTCAACTCGACCATAGTAGTTTCATTGCTCAGTCAGTGAAACTCATTTAAGCTATGCAAAACGAAAGTTACACTTACAGGCCTGACAGTCGCACCATAGGTTGAGTGTAGTTATTACATAATACAATATATTATTACAATTGATGAGTACAGTAATAATCCAGCAAATTGGCACTAAAATAGTTTTTATTACTTTCGCATCAGTTGTACATTAAATGTTTGTCAGCTGGAGCGCCTGGAGGAATGAAGCTTGTCAAGAGGTAATTTTTCATTTCGCACTGTCACATTGGTTGAGTGCCGAACAGTGCAGTTTGATCTAAACACCAGCATTCACTTGTAGCAGGGGCTTAATGACTCGGTCTGCATGGCTCGTTATCTCTGATTCACAGCAACATAGAGCTAAATGTTCCCAAGGGCATGTTTTAGCAAAGAGCTTGGAATAATTCAGAGAAATTGGAACAACCTACATCCATATGGTTTGACACTGTGTTAGGACATGTGATGGATGACTTAGGCCAAACAGTTTCCAGTTTCTTGTTTGCTTATGTGTCTGCCATTTCCAGATATCAACAGTTGTTTTTTCTGCAGTTGAGAGGCAGTGTCGCTACATGAACAATGTTCAAAATTAAGGCCCTTTTATCGGTGGCCGCTGACTCAAAATGCTTCCCACCAATTCAGTTAGCCTGAATGCGCAAGTTATCAACCCCACCCTGCCAATTCATCTGGTGGCCATGGCTGGGTCGGACTCTATTAGTGATGTACATTAAAGTATTTACTAATCTATGGTAATTCGATATAAAATACAGTTGTAACAAACTACTTCTTCTTTACAAGCGACAGGTCACTGCCAAGCAAAGGCAAAGTCTGCACATGCAAGGGAAACCCTTGGCAGGCCTTGACATTAACACTGGCAGGCCTTGACATTAACACTGGCCCAGAGCAGTTTTTAAGGCCATCAGGCCAGTTTGGGCTGCAAGTTTTCATATTTTGTTGGCCTAGCAAGCCACTGTGGTTTCGAATAATTTCTGCTACTGTGATCATGTTCTTCTTCTTTAACGATGACGTGGCATGAGTTCCACAGCCGCAATTTCGATGTAACAAATTAAATGGTGCCCATGCAGATCACAAGTGACAGCTAAATGCAAATTTCGCTTGTTTCAGGTTTACTTATGTCATGACCATGCTGTCTACGGTACTATCGGCAGTACTACACGATCTCCATAGCTGCTGTTGCACATATTTTATCTGTTTAATTCACTTAAGCCAAGAAAAATAATGTTTTTAGCTGAGAGTATTTTAGTTCATTAACATAATTTGTTGACTGGTGAAACGCCTCCAGAAAAAGACAAATAGTTTACAGCATCTCACTAAATGTTACTTCTAGTTCTGCTTGCTATTGGGAAGAAATCTGGGTCAGTTAAATAGCAGAAAGAAAACTAAAACAAGATCAGTGTTTGAATATATTAACCATCCAAATTTTGCACTGGTGATGCAAATGAATTGATTTTATAATGATTGGGGTAAACATTATATTTGTTATTATATTAGTATTTTGCTTGTTATTGATACACAGGCAGAAATCGTTTACATCGACTCTATTGTTTCGCAGTTGTGTTGCTATTAATTTATTTGTGTCTCCCGTTTGTGTACCATGTTTGCATACCATAGCTGCGTAGCTTTTCCACAATAGCCAATGACGATATTGTGTATGTATCTCGATATACAGGTATACCAGCGGATCATTCCTGCCCTAACTTATCAGTGATTTTGAACACAAAGCTGTCTTGTAGCCAGAAAAAATTAGCTAAATTTAGCTTAAGCTTAATGTCAAGGCCTGTGTGGCATTTGTAACATGGATGCCTAGTGGATTGAGAATGCTAGATTTCCCTTCAATCATTGGCCTCACTGGAGCAAGTCTTCGGCGGTTCTGGACTAGTAATGACAAAGTTGTATAACTGATATTCATCTACAGAATGCTAAGAGTACTCAGGAAACTTTAATATTAAAACAGATTAACAGGTCTGTATAATTATCGTTCAATCCCTGGTCAAGACTGAATATTGCTACTGGACATCTGAAATATGATAGTGAATTGAGTAAAAATAAACATAGTATCAAGCTTCATATGTAAATGTACAAGTTCTGTTTCTGAATTTATTGCAAATTTGACATACATAGTGACAGTTTTCAGCTTTGTGAAATGTCAGTCTGACCCCAATTAAGAGCCAGTTTGAAATTAAAATAATCAGGGCCGGGGTCAATTCCATTTAATCAATTCCAATTCAATAATTTTGTTTAAATTCCAACTCAAATCTTTCAATTCCAATTCAAATCCTATTCAATTCCAATTCCGAATTAATTCTGTGGGAGTTTTTCCAATGCAAACACATGGGATAATAGTAATATGTAATTGTAATAGACGTTTTTTTTGTAATAGTAATAGAGGAACTTTTTTCAAAAGTAATAGTAATGGATCCTAAAGTAATAGATAATAGTCTATTACTTTTCTATTACATCTATTGCTGCAAAGTTACAAAATATCAGGTTTGTTTGCATGTTATTCCAACTGCTAGTAATTGTAAACAATGTACAGACAATGGCTGAGCCGTTATTCTAACAATGTGAAAAGTCAAGTAGGCTGATCATTTTATGGTTTCAGAAATACCTGCTCAATGGAACAATGTAGGAGTAGCAAGCCAATTACTAATTGTTGGGATGCCCCATTTAGTACCCCTAAGACTGAGACTAAGACTGAGTTCATATACAAATACAATTCTGGCAAAAAATGAGGTTCAATTCATTTTCTTTCAATTCAAATTCTGCTTGGTGAAAATCTTTCAATTCAAATTCCGCTTGGTGAAAATCTTTCAGTTCAAATTCAGGAATTGGATTGAATAATTCCAATTAACTTTTTGATTCACTCCAGCCGTGAAAGTAATACACAGATGTTGGCTAGTGATTATATTAAAACCTGAGCCTTTCTAAAACCGTTTGCTGTACTTGTGTTGAGCAGAATTACCTGAATCATGTATCCAAGGCCTTAATTAAAAATGCATCTAAGGCCTTGATTAAAGATGCGTCTAAGACCTTAATTAAAATTAGGCCCTACATCAAAGACCTTAATTAAAGACGAACCCAAGGCTTTAATTAAAGCTGTGGCGTGTTATTCTGCAGTAGTTGAAGATCAATGTCTGGTTCTCAGGATAATTTGTGTCTTTGTAATTAATAAGGAATTAGCCATATTTCTAGGATTAATGCACAAAATAACAATTACAAAATTATGAAAATCAGTGACAGTGCTTCATAAAGGCATTTTTATACCCTGCATAACTTGTTTTACCAATGCTGGAATTTTCAGCAGTTAAATTTTTGTAGGTTTGTTTCAGAAATATCACTTTAGTTTTAAATTTAAGATTATCTTTTTATGATTTTTGAAAACCTAATGTGGCCACTTAAGAAATCCTTGACCACAATCAGTAATCAGGGGAACGATTTAGTGCCTTCGCTGATAGCTAGAATCACTTGCACCCGACTGAACCTGCACATTGCTCCCTCTGACGGCTAAACACCCCCCATTTTGTCCTGTTAAATAACTTTGGCATCCAGAATTTGGTTGAATTGATTGGTTAGGTTTATCACGAATGGTGACAATATCAAGGGCAATTAAGCAAAATGGAAGTTAGGCGGTGATATTGGGTTCTTGGCTGAGACTTACAGAAAATCAATAGGAATCTTTGCTGGTCTCCATGACTGCATTGTCTATGATTTTTTTGTGGTACCAGCAATCGCTGTGGACAATGCTTGTTGGCAAAAAAATATTTGACCTCAATCCGCCAAGCTGTCAGACAGAAACATCAAGGCAAACATCTGGTGGCATTCTGCTACTGTATAGCGCACACTGGTGGTTATTAACAGGTGGTCTGTCGAGTATTCTTGGCTGTTATGCCTCTATCCAGGGTCACTGGCAGTGGCTCAGGATTGGGAGCAATGCACACACGTGTACAGAATCATTTATTTACTGTACTAGCGACTGAAGTAGCAAAGTCGTCTTTGGCTCAAATTAGGGTCAGCATACCATACTTGACTGCATTGCTCTGTCCTTGCTAACTGTCAACACCCATTCTGCTTGTGTCTAGGCATCTGTTAATACGGTAAGCATAATATTTTTTTTCACCTAAATATAATTTTTAGGTACTTATGGTGTCAATACCAATAAATAATTAACAAACTAGTGACGCGAAACATACAAATTTGTAATAGTTATATTTTGGTGTTTGACAAAATAAATTCAATAAATAGTATGCTGTTGATTTTTATGACAGATTTGGGAGTTCATACAGCGCTCTCAATTCTCTAATTCCAGAACCATTCCATTCAGTCGCTGCACACTGTGCACAGAAAACGATGTAACTGTTGCACCACACTGTGGAGTGGTCAGATGTGAGCGCAGGGTTTGAAAATTCACAGTGGTCTGGAGGCCCGAGTCCATCAAAACCCTCCTATATGGTGGTCTGGTGAGCCACTGTAAAAATGAAGGCAGTAATTGAACAAAGTCAATTGTTTTACTTCCCAAAAATGTCAATTACTTTGCCTGGCTGCTGTACTAAATAGTTTTATTTATTTTAACATGCCTGTCAAAGAATCTGACATGAAAGTTGTAATTAAAAGCGCTAATATGGTCGTTCTTTACAATGTTCCTGACAATGTAGACTGGTCCCCAGTCCACCGTGTGGTGCCACTGTTACATGAACTGACAACATAGCATTAACTTAGTCCACCACCATAGTCCTTGTCATTGTTCCATCTAGCTGACAGGTTGGCCCAAAGGTTCCGCCAAGCGCCATTCTAATATAGTGTGGACATTTCCACTTCTATGAAGGCATCGTTTTTGCTGAGTTTAGGTGGGCATTTCCTTATTTGATATTCGGGTTGTGGGCCATTGTATTCTCCATTTCTAAATGAGTAGTGGGAAATGTTCTGGCGTGTTTCTGATAACAAGCCAAAAGAAATTAGGTAGGGTGGGTAGACAGGAATTTTTTTTACAGCTATCATGATTGCGGGTCCAGATAGAATGTCATGCACGTACATTTTCACCAGTAATAGCTTCTGATGCTATTGAAGTTCAAATATCTTGTTTCGCATGATCTGAGGATGGAGTATTAAAGACTTCATAGAAAGATATTACAAGAGCATCAATGATGCTCTGGCTCACAATGGCCAGTCTGATTTACATCATACCTGATGAGTTTGTGTTCATACAGACTATCTACTACCAAGCTATCTTTTACTATTATAAATATGAGTAGTATTACCAATATTGTTGCTTGCTACCCTCTGCATGTTGTTAATACAATAATCTTAAATTAGTAGGAATTAATTTTGTCTTGCTTGACCTCTGAAATATAACCATAAAGCAAATACTTTGACAAAAATTAACACTGTCAGTACAGCTCTACTATAATGTTCACAGGAATAATAACATAAGACAATGTCAGACATGAGTTGCATTTATCATCAAACAAAGGAACAGAATGTACCCTTTATGTCTGTGGACCCTCAGAAAATACCAGTTATTCCTGGGTTTTTCCTACTCTACTGTGTTTCCCAAGAAAAATCCAACTCTGTTTAACACAGCTGTTCAAATCAATAGATTTATGGGGTCACCTGCATGCAAATGGGTTATGTAAACTTATGTCATATCTTATAAACTACTCATCTCATCCTGACCAAGTTGACAGTGTATTATATTTATGAAAAATTCATGCATGACATAATATGCAATTTGCATGACCGTAACAAGAAAATCTTAGAAATGCTGATAGGTGGTTTTTCATTAAGTTCCATGAAAAATTGAAATCGTAAATTTTTTTTATTCTGACAAGCAAATATATCAAATTGTGCAATGGAGCAGTTTTGCTGAACAATAAATTGTTTAAATTGTTTAAATGTTTAAACATATCAAAACGACTTGTAACATGTAACAAGACCTCTGATTGGGTTAAATATTATAAAGTCTGCCAGTCAGCATGTGGATCAATTCTGCCATTGTATACACACTGATTGAAGTATTACTTGTGGCTTGATAAATACTTGCAACTAAATGTAACGAACCGAACATTGATTAAAATACTAGAACAAAAAGTAGGGTCGACCCTAATCTTTTTATCTACTGTTCCAATTTAGGTAGGGTCGGGTTACTGGAAACACATATTTTTTAGGCCTTATTTAACATTTAATTGTTGTCGGTATGCAAACAAGCACCTGGGAATCGCTGACTGCAATCCCACAATGCATTACTTCACCTATCTTTGACCTAGATATCTGATGCTAAGATGGCGTTAATCATACAGTCTTTGAAGTTAAGTGAGTTGGCATTATTTCTATTTGCGCTCTTCATTCAAAAACATGTCACGACATGTTAATGTAGATGACAATGAAAAAGTTAAATATATTTACTATAATAAAAATTATGTTTTTACTGGCAGTATGCATATTTTGTCATGAGTCCTAGTTTGATGTTACAAAGGTGTCTTTAGTTTAGATATAGATTCGGATTAGTTTCATAGTGTTTTAGTTAAGTAGTACTGAAATACATTACTCAAAGATAATTGGATTTGAGAGCAGTGCCCTGCTCACTGGTATATTTCAAGTAGCATTGGTCAACAGTGAAATTAATGTATGAATCATGTCAGCCATCCAGGCATAATATCAATGTATTTCCACCATAAATATAAGTTGAAGCATTACGTGCTGATAATTCTGCGGGATATGGATGCTGACCAACCAGAAGGTGATAGGGTACATGGTTCACTGGGAGCCTGTACATGGCTGCTTTGTCTTGCAGTATGAACAGAGAAAGCGTCTATTTTTTCAGTCCTTTTTCACATCGTTCACATCTACGATTTTCGTGACACCAACCAAAACAGAGGCACCGGAACACAGTTCCCTACCAGCGGCTCGGGATCATGGCCCAGTAAACTGGCCATCATGGTTTTGACTGATGTAGATGTCGAAACACCACAACACCAACATCAAAAACGATAATGGCACAAGTCAACTCCGTTGAGACTGTCATTGGGGGATTGACCTCCAGAGTTGGACTGTCACCTTCGCAATGCTAACATCGACACACACGAGGATCCCCGTTGTCACTGCTGTGCATGAGATTCGACATACAGAAGATACTTCTCATCAGCAGGTTACCCAACACCGGTCACGTCACTGATGATATACGGCTCGATATCCCAATCACGGCAGTGATGGCACATGGCAGCATATTTATGTTTTATTTTGTTTAGGTGTGATGGAATCAATGTTTTGGGCTAGATACGAGTTAAAAAGAAATATAAAGCTGTAATAATAAGGGCTCCAAAATATTATCAAATATTTGGTATTGTCCTGTACTGTATATATCCTACTCTATATATCCTACCGTATATACCGTATATTCCTGTAATAGGGCCTTCCTTTGTACCCGCTTTTGTTGGTGTACAGTCGAGCTTCGAATCGAAAATAATAACCTGGATCTGAGCAGCTGAAAACGTATATGATTTGACAAACGTAGTATGTAAGCTGATAAAACACATAAACCGACAATAGGTAGAATTAATAATTGTTTCACTTCTTCTTTCAACTGCTCAGGACAAGAAGCCACTAGTATAGATAAACCAATAACAAAATGTCCGAAAAACATGTCTGAGAAAATACTTAGCAGAGCTAGATTGGAATAACATGCTGATGAATAAGACCTCAACTGAATGTTGGAATATTATAAAATATGAAATTGAGAGTATCATCGATAAATTTGTTCCCTTGAAAAAACAGGGAAAATGGTCTAGAAAGAAACACTTGTCAAAAGAAGCTATTAGAAAATTAGTGTTTAAGCAAACTGTGGAAGGTTTATAGGCGTACCAGAAAGGATGAAGACTATGCAAATTACAAATAGGCACTTAACCTAGCTACAACTGAAATTAGAAAATCTAAAAGAACCTTTGAAAAAAATTGGCAGGTAATATAAAAAATGACAGCAAGAGTTTCTATGCTTATGTAAGGAGTAAACAGAAAGTTCGAGATAAGGTCGGACCACTGGAAAACAACAGGGGAAACATCATTTCAGATGGGTTTCAAATGGCAGAGGTCCTGAATGAGTATTTCAGCTCAGTTTTTACCACAGAAGATATCGGCTCAATTCCAGTTCCATTTACTAAATTTGAGGGCAGTGAATCAGAACATTTAGGGCAGTTATTTGTAACTCCTGAAATGATAGCAATCAAATCAATCAAATGTTTCTTGAGAATTGTCAGAGCAATTCTAAGTAGGTTTAAGCGGTCCCATTTAGTATTTTCCCCTGGCGGCAGAAATTCAGGGTCCACGACCGACCGCGATATATCCGAATCCGTGTAATAACGGGGCACATAATAACAAGGCGCGACTGTATTATTAATTTGAATACCCTTGATCTAATCTAGACTCAAATGTCTACTATTGTGTGATATACAGTGTAGTTGTATTGTGTATATAGTATATTACCAGAAGGCTGGTAGCAAAAACAAGCTGCGTAAAAAGACAGTTCCTCGACCTAATCCTAGATCTCAGAGTTTAGTGTAGATGAGTATTACTTCTTTACCAATACTGATAAATTAAAGAACCTTCTATCAAAACTTCATTACGAACCAGCACTCTAGAGTGGACACTGTTTCCTCAAAGTTGCAGTTACTTCAGCAGCACTGCACATGCCACATGATGAGAACCTTGGGTAGATGGATCTCCAATTGCTACTGCAGGTACATGGATCATTTAAAAAAGCCCAAGTAGCCCAGCATACTATGTACAATCATTTAACTTTTCTGCGAAAGTATCATACAGTTGCTCATGCATGTATGTGCTGCACATCTGTAGAGCATTGTGTGTTTAGATGATGTAGTTATGCATCTGTCAATGGCTTCCTTGTCCACTTGCCATCTGGAACTTGTTGTTTGGGATGGCAATCTTGTTATTAAATCTTATTAAATCTGTGACATAGATAAATTAGTAGGTTCTTGTATGTAGGATACTTTATTAATATGGTGCATGTCACCTATATGCACATATTGTTCTACATGTGAAGAGCAGATATGCGAAAGTGTTTACACTTCCTTTGACTGATTCAGAGAAAAGCACAAAAAACTGTAGGACTCACTGTGATTAATCTTTTCTTTTATTTTTGTGGATTACAAGACAGATGCATGGGATATTAAGTATAAAAACATGCTTTTACAAATCACTGACTAGTTTTTCTAATTATTTTAATTAATTAATAACATTTCTCTGAATCAGTCAAATGGAGTGTAAGCCCTTTTGCAAATCTGCTCTTCAAATAACGCCCACCAAAGTTTAATCGTACCTGTGTGCGTGCGCGACAGTTACATCAATGACTGGTGACATAACATGGCAGCCCATAATATGACGATGCTGTGTCTCATTGGTCAAAGGATCAAATTCTTTTTGCATGTTAACTAAATTGGATGCAAGCCCTTTTGCATGTCAAATGCAACTTTAATGGATATGAGTGAAGATATTCATCAGACTGGATGGTTCAAATATTTTTACTTATTTCACAGTCAGTTTACCTAGTTTCTTCCCATGACGTTTCGACAGCTATCAGTAATCTTCTTCAGACGATTAACACTAGATGGCGACATGGTAGTAATTATACGCAGAGGTATTACTTTGGTATGTATTCCATAACGTGTAAGAACTGTAATGCCACATACATCAGAGAAAAGAAATGTACCCTAGGAACCCGCATCAAAGAACACAAAGAAGACGCTGAGAAAGCATCGGCTAGCAGACCCTACACCTGAAGCAACAGAAAAACATCCAAAAAAGAGATGCATAAATCAGCTATCACAGATTACGACTCAACAGAATCCCATAGTAGACTGTGACGGGGCCAAATTTGTAGACAGAGAGTCGGACTGGAGAACAAGAGGCATCAAAGAAGCGATATGGATGAGGGCCAATACTGACTCACATATATATACGATGATCTGAAGGGCCACCCAGGGAGTGGCCATGGGGGGCACACACTGTGTCGCCATCTAGTGGTAGTCATCTGAAGAAGATTGCTGATAGAAGTCGAAACGTCACGGGAAGAAAAAAGGTAAAGTGACTGTGAAATAAGTAAAAAATACTACACAACTTTAATGGACTTTTAGTGTTACTGTGGGATGTCAGCCATTTTGAAATATTAAATATTTTATGTGAAAGTTATGGTCCATCACTATGCATTGGTGTTTCAAACTAATTTTTGGTAAGAGTGGATGTAAGCCATTTTAAAATTCTGGTCTTCATATCTGTAACGTCATGCAGATCTTGCTGTGCCAAATGCATGTACCTTGTCTTTTAGTTTTACCTTGTAAATAGCGTTTATGTATCATATCATGTCTCCAAAACCACACACGTGCGATTGCTGTGTCAGATGCCGCTGCACGATCTGTTGAGAGGCACAGTTCTTCTAGAAGGTGACAATTCAGTAGTTAGTTCGTAGTCTGAATCTCGCCACAATCGTTACTGTTCAAGCTATCTTAAAATGTATGGTAATATGAATAGGTTATCTGTGAACTAATCTGCCTGCTTCTCCAGTCCGATTTAACAAACTTCATGTGGGAAAACCCCCTTTCAGCATCTGCTGAAGAGGCAGGAAGGGTGAGGATCAGGTCAATGAGTCCCAATACATTGGGGCACTGTGTCCCAAATGACAGGTTGACTTCCTCCCAAGACAGTTTTTTCACTGTGGGATAACTTGTGTAGAGAAGACTCTTGAGCCTGGTCCATTCTGGTTCCACTTTGGAAACATCCAGCGCAGAGGACGAGACGACCTGTCCAGATGTCTTGACCAAGGTATCCACCTTGTCATAACCAAAGTCTTTTTCGTGAACAAGGGATGTTGGCCACAGCTTCAGGTTGGTGGTTGATGACGCTGCAATGATTCCTTCTGCCCCCTCTTTGAATCTGTCACTGAGACAGCAGCCCCTGTACCATTCCACGTCTGGCTTCTTCAAAAGCAGAGGATGGTGCTCCTATTGTCTCTCCCAGAAACTGGTCTTTGCCATTAATCATCTTCAGAGAAGGCCCATCCTTCTTTCCATACTTCTTGATGACTTTTTTGCATGCAGTTATCTCGGAATTGATGTCCGCGATTGTGATTTCTGGAATGCTGCTGAGACATCACTCAAGGCTCCAGTTACAATTGCGAGGAAGTGGAGGAAGTACACGACATCCTTGGAATGTAGCAGTGCGTAGTAATTCTTTGCCTTTGCGCACTGCTCTGTTGTCCTTCCAGGTACATTGGGGTCCATCACCTGGAATTAATGGGTCACAAGCCCCTTGTATCCCTTCAGCACATTGGAAACTGCTCTTGATATGTGGGGAACCCAACGTTTCCCGTCGTCTCTACTTGGAATACGGTGTGTCTCTCCGAGCGCATCAAAAGCTTGTTTGAGGCTGCTCCTATTAAGGGGGCTGTTCCGATAAAAGAAGTACAAAGAGAGGAGCAGTGCATCAACTTTCTTGTACAGCTGTATCCCGCGAGTAATCCAGTTCATTTCTGTGTGCAGAGCAGTGAACAGCTACAAGTTCTGGTCGGTCTAGCCGTTGTCGCAGTTTCGCCACAAATCCATTGTTTTTCCCTGTTCAAAACTCAGATTAACGACCCAACTGTCCAGGGCTGTCCAAAATGTCTAGTTTTGTTAGCAAAAATCCAGGAGAGGTGTCGCAGCAGAAAGTATATATGAAATGGCTGGATGCCATTTTAAAGAATTTTTTATGGCAAACCTGATGGGTGGGGGGTGGGGGGGTGTGGTTGGTGGGTGTGTGGTTGGGTGGGTGGGTGTGCATTTAACGAACAATAATTTTTTAATCATATCTGATTAAATATGATTATGCACACATGACAAATAAAACTGTTAAAACGAATTGGATTTGAATTTTTCTTTAGCCTAGGATTTTAACAGTTGGAATTGATTTTTTGCAAGGCGGAATTAGAACTGATTTTTTGGAATTGACAAAACAGAATTAACTCCATGCCTGATATACTTCCTTCATATGTATAGCTTGTACTAATACTATTGTGGGTTGCCGACAGTTGCCCCCTCCCCCCACGATATTCATTACAGTGTTATCAGTTGACTTAGAATAAAATGTAATTAATACATCTCTTTATGAAGTTCCGGTTATTACAAGTGGGGTTTAATCTGATCAATAAAGCAAATTAATTTTATATAATTTTGTTTTATTGTCAAGTCACAAGAATTCAGACAGAAATTGTAAAGTGTCATTATAGAAAGCAGACATGTAATCTGACAGTGTTCAATGGGTAGATGACGACGCCTTAGTTAGTTTCCTTTCCAGCTAGACATTGGGTGAAATACATTTTACTTCAGTATTTAAATACTGCATTTGCACTTAATCACAATGAAAGTATTTGTATATTAAAATATTTCCATAAAGAATTTGAAATGTAAACAGCAACAGCAGGCTTCTGTTGCACTATAGTCTATACTGTCTTTTGGTCGTGTTTCTCCCATGCATCTAACCCCCCCTAGGCTTAGCCTTACGCTTGCTGCTTGGTCTCTAGGCATTTAGAACACAGGAGTCTGAGACTTATTATGACTGTCAATAAATAATATCAAATTATTTTCTTGAATTTTGCCTAGTACATACGCCATACGCCATGGCCCATGTTATAAGGCTGCAGTATATCCTGTAGCACTTACTAAGTCTGAGTTATTGTTATTGTTTTGAGTACGGCCACGTATGACGGTATGTCTGATCATGTCGAAAATAAATCGGCGGATTGGAAAACACTCGTAATTATATCAAACTAATAACACTTACTCGCACTTAATTGTATTCATACATTCCGATTTACTATGGGTTATATATATGCTGACGTTGAAGCACAGCTGTGCTTATTGGGGTGGAACTATATTGTAAACGTAGTGATAAGTCACAATGGTAACGGTAATCCAATTTACTAACCTGGTTTTGGCTCATCGCTTCCTACGCATCGCTCTGCCCTCTGATATCTGACGTTTCCTGGTCGCAGAATAGTCTGTAGATGCATGGTCATATGCAGAAAAAAAGATCTAAGATGGAACGGTGTCTTTGACCAAGAATGACATCTTGAAGCTCACCGTCTGTCCATGCTCATCACATAGTCTTTTGTCTTGTAATCGGACATGCCAATTTCTGCATTTGCAACCACCTTTTCCGCTGCAAATTCTTCCTCGGAAGTCGATAAAAAGTTTTTTCCTTGCATTTGTAGTACTAGTTGATATATCCAGGAGCCATCCAGTGCACACCAGTTTTCTTTTTATTAAATTTTGCATATGTTTCGGCCGTTTTTCCGAGAGGTAATGCATCGTCGCTCATATCAATTTACTTTGTGAACGCGGTGCCAGGAGCTCGTACACAAACCACTCTGCCGCTGAGCCCCCCACAGAGCAATATGGCACCGCCCAGCGAAGATAATGGCAAAGTTAAAAAGCATATTACAAAATTACCGTGGCATTGCGCCCATCATATAAGGGTGATATATACTGTAAATGGTATGTTATTATGTTTGGGCTATGGTTGTTCGAGTGCTTTACCCCCCTTTAAGGAGCAGTGTAGGTTGGACATGAGAAAGTACTCTTTCTCACAGAGGGTAATAAATTAATGGAACAAACTGCCAAATGATTGTGTTAATATATATATATATATATATATTGTCAAGCTCGTTGGATTTCATTTGTTATGTTACACACTATGATCACTGGAAACTATTCATCTTCCATTAATAATTAACTTATTTCATAATATTAATTAAGTTTAAATTAAAATATACACATTATAGACATACATCCTGAAATAATGTTATAATAAAACAGATACACAAAAACTTAAGGTAGTAAACTTAAGGTAGGGGGTATATATTCCATGGGGGGTACATATCCTATAGCAGTATTTCTATAGAATGCATACCCCGGGGTACATATTCTATATAGAATTAATACCCTGAGGTACATATTCCATGGAGTCCATATTCTATATGACACGGGGTACCCATGAATGCCTACCCCTACTAACAAATGGGAATCCCAAACATATGGTTACCTTTTACAAACCCCCTCCATTTTACAAGCATACAAACATGGTATGACTCATAAATCAGTTTTGCTTGCAGTCCCTTAACTGCAGCTAACAATTTATAAACCACATGCTTTGATATAATAATATATATAACAATATCTTTGTAGTTAGTCTACCAGTGACTAAACATTACCCCCTCCTAAACATGTACATCATTTGAAGGGGTAGAGGTGAGAAGATGTATCCAAATTGAATTTGAATAAAGTTTGTTCTTGTTTTGAAGAAAAAACACATGAGACCAATTTACATGCTTATACATCCGTTCAGTTTGTCTTCTTTTGGGGCACACAGGCAGTGTTGCAATTTGTAATCTGTTTATATTAGAAGTTTGCCATTTATATTTTCAGATCTTAGACTACTGGTTGTTGAGAGGGTTAGCACAGGCCAATATAACAGGCTCAAAATCCCCTTTGTCTGACTTGAGTCACCTTACTTTTACAGAGGAAGACTGGGCTGGCAGTTCTTAACAGTCAGTGCCAAGTGGCATGGTGTCCTGACTGCACCAAAGGCATTTCATGGTTAACTGGTGGGTTATCTGACGAATAGCCCTTTATGGGCATCCAAGTGGCTTAATTAAACAAACGGATTGCAGCCTGAACTTGTAGCTTACAATTGTTTGCTTAACAGGGTGTTTCTGACTACGAATAGATGCTGTCTGTTGCTTTTTTTTGTATTGTAGTCATGGTTATTGGAAAATGGGGGTGTACTGTGTGTAGGGATGATGGGGTGTAATCAATCAGAAATACAAAGTAGTAAAAAAACAGTTTAACATTCAAATACTTGAAAAAAGTTTAATTTTGTCAACTACAAATAAATTTTCACAGCGTATATTGAGAAAGTTATCAGATGTACTTGTAATGTGCTTGTAAAATTTGAGTACCAGTATGAGTACATGACCCATAAGTTATATGAGTACGAGTACTCCAAAAATGTACTCGAGTACACGAGTACCAAGTACTTCCGCACCAGGTCCAAGTCATTTGCCCTCCCCCTGGACATTTGTCCCTTGATCACTTGCCCCTACGACACTTGCCACCCAGACACTAGCCCCTTGCCTTATTGGAAATCTGGACATTTGCCTCCAATTCGTATCTTCTGGATTATTTGTAAGTTGTTTAAGAAATAATTTTTTTTAACTTAATTGCAGTTAATGTTCTTTGTGCTAGATCAGCCAAGCAAATTACTTTATATAGTTTGAGATGATCCTGTGATCAAAGGATTATCTTTATTGCAATTGTGGAAGAAGACATTAGGACCTGGACCAGTTATTTCAATTGAGGATATTTGAAAGAAGCGCCAACAAGGCTTCTTTTGAATTGCATTTACCATGGAGAGTTGGAGTAACTCCATTTTCCTATAAAACTGGATGCACAAGCTAGAGTTGTCAGAATTCACTCTAACTTCTCCATGGAAATTACTACTAGCATCCGAGGAAGTCAGAAGCTATGTTTTGAGTGTCATGCCTATAGCAAGAAGGGAACCTTTGATGAGAGTGTAGCCAGCGTTGATCCTGATCATGCAAGGGTACTGTGGTTACTGATCTGATCTCTAGATCCAGAATGGTGATACAGCACGGATAGAAGCTGCCAAGGTCCGTGAGGACCTGAAAACTAAGGCAGCTAATACCAGGGGCACTCCAAACCAGCTGATCTCTGACTCGTTACTGTCCACCACTGTGGATGTTCGTGGAAGCATCACCACAAGAACTCTTCCACCACTGATCTGACTATGAATGATACCTGGTTGACCACTGGAGGACTGGTTACAAGACCTTCTGAGACACACTCCAGGGGATAGGCCATTGCATTAGGCTAAAGCATAGAGTTACATCATTAATCATCCCCCTATTTTACTAATGGGTGTTCTATTTATTTCTGCGGGCTAAAGTGACTTTGACTTGTCATTGAAAGTTATGTTATTGTAGTAATAATAATAAACTGATTTTGACATGTCAACTATCATAGAAAAAAGGGGCAGATGTGGGGGGGGCAAATATTCTAGGAGGCAGATGTCCGGTGGGGGTGGGGGGGCAAGTGTCCTAGTGGCAAATGTCCAGCAAGTGATTGCAACCCATCCGCCCCAGGTCTGCTATTACTAAGTTCACCCCGTCCTTATTTCTTGGGACATTCAGTTTTTAAACCTCTTGGGTCGGCTTGACTTGCAGAGCCCATTATTGTTTGGTCTGTAGGGTGTAGATCAAAAGCCCTCTAGGTCAAAACCCCCTAGGTCAAAAGCCCCTCGATCAAAAGCATTCACCCCTTACTTTGAAAAAGGTCAAAAACCCTCACACTGAGATTTTTTATGCAACCAAGTGAAAATTAATATGATTAATGATTTTAATTTGTTGAATGATATCAAGCAAAATAATACATTTTAGTAATTAATTTGTGCTTTATTAGACATTGTATAAGATGGAAGTAAATGTCTATATATCATTCGTAATGCTACAAAACAGCTACAAGAGAAACTTGTCAACCTATGCACCGCTTACCAAAACAAGGAGAAGACCTTGAAGCAAGTCCTGACTGGTGTTGGACATTGTATAAGATGGAAGTGAATCTCTATGCTATATAGTTGTACTGAATGAACTCATAAACATGAATGTGAATGACTATGATTTGAATCAACTCATAACTATGAATGTGAATGAATGTACTTATCATGTTCAACATACTCCATGGAAATAAATGTTGGTAAATCAAAATGTTTCTGTTCGTTACATTACATTGTGGCTATTCAACACAAGATTATAATATGAGGGCTTTTGACCCAAGGGTAAAATATCAGATAAATAAGATGTGAGGGCTTTTGACCTAGGGGCTTTTGACCAAAGGGGCTTGTGACCTAGGGGCTTTAGACCTAGAAGGCTTTTGGTCATAGCAGCAGTCTGACTGAGTGGTGGACTCAGGACCATGTCCAGTCATGTGAACATCTGGGTTTCGCAGCCTATCCTTGGGTGTCACAGCTAGTCCCAGATAGATCTGGCTGGGCTGTCCCATTTATTATCAGGGTTTCATGTTTGAGGTGAGCGATCGCTCGCGTCAATTGTTAAAATCGCTCGCTGCCTACAAGTGTTCGTCTTGACAAGGAGTTTCTTGAGTATTAGATTGACTAGGAAAGTCTCTCCTCTTTATAACGCAGTGTTCGGGCTCCAATATTCGAAGTTCACATATCATCCGTCACCGGGGATGGCGATCGCAGCCCGCTGCACCAAGATTGCAAGAACGCCATCGAAGCTATGCTGGTCGTGCAGTTTATAAAATTATCAAATGAGTGGACTAACGTCGATTTGTATTATGTGTAAATGTCACATAATGGTGTATGTCGAACTGAATAAAATACTTGTATACATGACATGTACAGTTATGGAATAGACTACGCTGTTATAGCAATCGAAAATAATAACCTGGATCTGAACTACCGAAAATGTATATGAGTTAATATGGAGTGTAAAAGTTGATTAGACATTGAAAATGATAATTTTAGTAATTGTTTCACTTCGTCTTTCAACCGCTTTGAACACATAAATTCACGACGCACATCTACGGTACCATTTAACATTGATTCACTGTTTCATGTGCGGATGACAAATTCATATTTTTTGCGCACTGAGTTTGAGTTGTGCACTTGGCATTATGATGCAATGGAAGCATGCCATTTCACCCCAGTTTATATTGGTGTTGCCTACTAAGCTGCATTTATGAGTTATGACTATACATCTAATTCTTATACGTGGCATATTTGTGAATTTCAATTGGAATTTTCAAACTGCCTAAACAAAGTCGCACATGAAACCAGTACCGTGTTGTGGCCACGGACTGGGCACAGTACACTGCCATGGCACTGCCACTGGCTTTGCCTAGGGCCAGGCTATGGCCTACAGTAATCGGTGTCATGTTGCAATTCAAAACCGTTTCACCAATTGCAATCAGAATGTATGGGGTTTACTAAAGTAAACATTTATTTCTTTGTACAAAAGTCAGCGCCAACAAGCACCAATTAAAATTTCATGGCGACAATGACAGAATTCGAATGGGAAGTGGTGGCGCCATCACACGGTAAAATAACCAACTAACAAGCTGCTTGTCTGAATTAATTTGGCATATTTAGGCGAGCGATTGTTTTCAAATCTGAAGCCCTGTATTGGTATGTATGAAATTTATAATAAATATATAAAATGCTACTCCTTACTCAGTGTTCTCATTAGGAGGTGGCCCGCTGCCCAGTGGGACGTCTACTAAGATTATTGAGCCGTCTTATCTAATAAGGCCCATATTTTCACCATGACATTTGCAATAATAAAATATGAAAAAAAAACGGCTGTCTAGACAAGTACATTTAATCAAATAAGTGAAACAACTGCTCGTTTATTGAATCTCACGTTTGTTTAACGGGATTCCCACAGGCTGGACGGCATGCTGAAAGCCGCCAGCAATTAGTGATGAAACTAGAGGCCACAATCAGAGAGCACTTGTCTGCCAATCTGCTCCACCTATGTCGATGCATTTGAAATGTCACCAGGCATTGAAGTTGTGTGTGTGTGTTTTTATGTCATTCCATTTGAAATCAACCAATGTTCAAAACATTGATGTCTCAGAATTTACTTAAATTGTAGCCAATGACTGAGTGGCTATACTTGAGCACTTGTTCAAAAGAACTAAGCATTTACATGCAAATTGTCTCTAATGACGTAGTATAATATGAACAAGGGATAGGCGCCCACAATCGTACCTATTATTTTTTACATGTTTTCATGTGCCTTTAACTTGACAAGTTTTCGAGTTGTTTTCAAGATCTAGATATATTGGTACAAATTGTCTATGCAAAATTGAGAATGAGAGGGGGAAGGACAATAGGTATATCGGGCTCAAAAAATTTTGAATTATATTTTAAAATATTCCGCAGCCGGTATTTGATTGTTGCAAAATT
This sequence comes from Lamellibrachia satsuma, assembly GCA_033239005.1. Classification (NCBI taxonomy): domain Eukaryota; kingdom Metazoa; phylum Annelida; class Polychaeta; order Sabellida; family Siboglinidae; genus Lamellibrachia; species Lamellibrachia satsuma. The sequence goes on from BSQZ01000057.1 coordinate 996,694, forward strand.
CAAATTGCAACCCTGCATTTTCAGGGATACTGGAAATAATCTTAGCTTATAAGTATCTACTTACTATATTTTTAAAATAAAGCAATCTTAAACTTTAACTTTTTATATATTTCATGACCTATGACCACCACGTTTTCACTGTGCATAGTCTTTTATTACCTAATACCAACCACCATCCTCTGTTACTTCCCTGAGAACTTTGGCAACATTTGTTCCAGGATTGTTTCTCTTTGTGGTGATGCGTGCTTGTGCAACCTCAATGTTGTTTTCGGACTGCTGAGAGTGACATTGCGTTATTCTGAAGAAGCATTGACCATTCGGCCATGTCCTCCAACAAGTTGTGCTACAGAACAAACTTGTATGACGTCATCTGTTTCAAGTAACCTTTTACTCTTGCTTGGTCATCTCCTGAAATGTCTCAACATACACCTGAAGCTATGTCCTGGAACTGTATCACCAGCAGACGTAATTGCAGGTGAGAACACACACAGCCTTCCTCCGATGATTGACCCACCATGGTGCCATGAGCTCGCACTGGCTTCAAAACATACTCATCCAATGCTTCCCTGACAGCTTATAGTCCTTTCCATTTCTTTGCAGAGCGTCTATACATGTAATAGAGATGCATCATCAGCTGGTCAATCTCGTTGTAATATGATCCTTTCAGGGCAGTGCTAATTCGAGACGATGTGTCACACGGTGTATCTTGATGAGCTATGGCATTGACGACTGCAACCTGGTCAGCACACCATTGTTCTTTCTAAAGTTAACAGATGCACCATCAGCTGCTCTTGTGACACAACTATTAGTTATGTCAAGTTGCATCTCTTGGCACTTGTCGTTGATGGCATCATGGATTCCTTCAGTGTCACATCTGCTTGGCTCCGTTATGCCAAGAAGCCTTACTGTTGTAACACCATCTTCCAAAATTTTGATACTGACAATTTCTTTCTCTGATACTGATTTGCTTGAAGGTCATCTGCCATCACGCCTCACTAATGAAATGTTGGCAGGCTTTGTCGTTCGCGTATGTTTGACCTAAGTTTAGGCTGTTTCAACACTGAGCAAGGTCTGAATAATTGTGAATGGCTGTTCACAGTACACCACCGTGTATGCCCAGTCCATCAGCTTGCACATTTTCTTGTGGCTTACCTTCAGAGCACGAAGATGGATGTTTGATTTTTTATGCCATTTGACAATGTCCTTTTTCATATTTGAGGTTCCTCTGATGTATGCGTCCAAGTCTGAAAACTGATTAAGATAGTGTTGTTGGCTTAGGGTGCCCTGGGCCATACTAGCATTGTAGTGTGCGTGGCACATATGACACCAAACCCTCACCACTTACGAACCAACTGCTTCATATTCTAGCCAGTTAAAATCCCATGATTGCTGTGTAGACAGTTTTGTTTTTCGCCGGGTATTTGGTGATGGTGCCTGGGTGTGACTAACTGCAACTTTAGCAGCATGAGCTGTGTTCACGTTGAAATTACCCTCTTTGTCTCGGACAATTTCTGCACGTGAGCATCAGCAGAAACTGTTAGCATGTTGAAGTCGGCTTTGGTATCCCAGGTGTTCGGGGCAGGATTCAAGTGTGCCTCATCAGAAACTGTTATTATGTCGAAATTACTTTCAGTGTCAGGGCAGAAGTCAAGTGTATCTCATCAGAACCTGTGATTATATAAAAATCACTTCCTGTGTCCATGGTATTTTGGGCAGCTCGAGGAGTGTGCACATTGGCATAGACCGTTATCACTTTGAAATTGCTTTTTGTGTCCTGGGTGGTTGAGGCCGCTTGCCGGTGGACATTAGCAGAAGCCGTGTTCACATTCGATGATATACCCAAGGCATGACTCGTGCGTCTGCTGTTAACACAAACATGGGACATACCACTACGTAGCAAGAATACATGGGCTGCATGAAACATGATACATGATACATGATACATGTAGCTTCTACATTAAAGCTATTATGTATCATGCAACCCATTTATGCAGCTGAGCCACAGTTTACTCAGCTGTATAAATGAGTACCTGGCTACAGACAGGTGGAAATCTGAATGAATAGTCTTCGCGCAATAATTGCAGTGTGGCTGAATGCTTACCAGAGAAGTTAAGATGGCGCTGGAATGAACGGGTCTGCTAGGGGGTGAAGTGTAAAGCGCTATATAAGAACTGAATAAAATACATGTATACATGACATGTACAGTTATGGAATAGACTACGCTGTAATAGCAATCGAAAATAATAACCTGGATCTGAACTACCGAAAATGTATATGAGTTAACATGGAGTGTAAAAGTTGATCAGACATTGAAAATGATAATTTTAGTAATTGTTCCACTTCGTCTTTCAACCGCTCTGAACACATAAATTCACGACGCACATCTACGGTACCATTTAACATTGATTCACTGTTTCATGTGCGGATGACAAATTCATATTTTTTGCGCACTGAGTTTGAGTTGTGCGCTTGGCATTATGATGCAATGGAAGCATGCCATTTCACCCCACTTTATATTGGTGTTGCCTACTAAGCTGCATTTATGAGTTATGACTATACATCTAATTCTTATACGTGGCGTATTTGTGAATTTCAATTAAAGCAATTTTAATAGTGATTTGTCTATGACAAAATCAAGGTAACTGTAAATGAATATATTAAATAATGTATGTTGTTCGTTATCACAGTTAGCAAAATAACTTTGTTTAGCTTGCAAATGGGAATAACTTTGAACTAAATTGGCTAGTTAGTCTCTATACTAGCAAAAATATCCATAATTTCTTCTTTGAAAATTTTTTTTTTACAAATTAATATCGCCTGCCATATGAGGCGAGTCATACTCGAAATAGTCCTTCAGAATTAAAACTTCTAATAACCATTTACTGTTTTACTCAAATTACCTGCTACTTGTACAAAATGTGCATCAAATGACTGCCTAATAATGGAGAGCTGGACTGGTTCCACACGGTCTAACAGTTGATCCCGATTTTGAAGCAGTGGTCAATCAGCAACCGAGAGCAGATACACCGGTAATGACCTTTCATCAAAGTGCAACGCGCGAGCGTCGAGTCAAGATCTAGGTCGCAGTGCGTAGACTTGTCACTCGTTTAAATGCCTGCATAATTTAGTTGCACGTTATGGAAAAATTTACGCAAAATACCACTCTTGAAAGCCGACTTTAAGCATGATTAATATACTTTGACTAACTATCTTCTATAATACTCTCTATGTTGATATGGAGTCAATGTAGATGACATCGACATTCCTACTATCATTTCCTCAGTCTGACAATCCGGATTTAAATAAAATCATCCAACCTGTACCTGCCTAATGCCTTAACCCATTAGGTCCCAGGATTTTATTAAAACCCCTCCCCTGTTCCCAGAATTTCTTGCAAATTTCGAGCGATTTTACCTCATGTTAAAAACTATTTAACATTGACAATTACAAGTTGTGTTTATTTTGAAGAGTAGTAATTTCTCCACATGCGTGTATACGAAGAAATAGGATATATTAATAAAATGTTGACATTTGATCACAATTTGCAAAGACAAAATAGTAAGTTTGTTAAAACTTTCTACCTTGCGATTGACATTTGACAAATGATCCCATGCTATAACCCTATGCAACCCAGTGAAGAAAATGTAGCTATATGTGTTAGCTTTGCACCACTGAAAACATTATTAAATTCTGACGGGTATTTTTCAGGTCACACCATATTTTATCATGACTTATATATAAATAAAAATTTCCGAGATAGCGTGAACAAAACCGATGAAAATCAAGATTTCTGAAAGGGCAACACATGCACGTAATGAGCTGTTGTTGTTGCAAAATGTATCCGCTAGGGTGTGGCAAAATTTGGTAGCGTTTAGTTCAGGATTTTTTTATAGAGGCTCCTGTATGTGGCCAGGATTGCAGAGAGCGGCCGGCTGCGGCCGTTGTGGGGTCTAATGGGTTAATTATGTGGGGGGGACAATATTGACTTCGAGCCAACTGCCATCCTCCTTTCCATTTCCTACAACCTTCTTTTTCTAGTCAGCATGTTGCTAGAAATTATGTCACCACATGGTAGCATGCAGATTACTTGGCCTATCAGTGGCTCCCGAAGAAAGCAGACACGATTGTTTCACGTATTATCACTACATGTCGCATTAGCTGCATGAATCATCTGCATAAGATCGCATGTTATTTTGTAATTTTAATCATTGCAAGTAAAGTAGAACATAATGTAAGGCACGGCCAGTTTGGCCATATACCAATGTTTAATATCGGGGCATTGCGTCAAATTGTCGCGTGGCCACCGTCAAATTTTAGGTAATTAATATGTTTGCAGTATGAAAACTGCACACATGGCAGGCAGCAAGGTGGGCAAAGGCCATTAAAACGTGATGTAAGCCTTTAAAAACAATTTCATAAACTTTGACCAAAAATACTGTTAACAAATAAAATATATTGAGATATTTCAAAGAATTTCTGCCAACACGATATTTAGATGGACTTGATTTGCGTTCATTTTGGAACAGAAACATGGGTTTCATAAACCCAAGCAGAATGAGGGAAAATCATGACTGTGTGGTAGATGGCGCCACCATTGTTTCTGACATCACCATAATATAATATATATGATTAATGGTCAAAACCTTTGTTTGGGCATGAGATGCCCAAGTGTCCAGCCTATAGACACTAATAACAATAAATTTCAAATTACAAAGATATTTTTCAGCATCAGTTGCTAAGAAGCTGGAACTCTGCTTGATAGTTCTGGCAATCTTTTGAAAATATGAAGAATTTTAAAGTATGAAGTAGCAGTTTTAGGGAAAATAAACTTACCATATCACAAAAAGTAATAATGCTGAATCATGGCCCCTGTATCCTGTCTGGATGTCGTGTCCAAATTGTAAAAATAAACATGACTGTTATTTCATTTTTTTTTCATTAATGCACCTTCAAATTTGACATTAGTGTAATTGAGGTGTTCATAACTTAATAACTTAACGGTGCTCTTCCTCATTGTTCCCTGCTGTACAGGGGTGAGGGTCAGGGACAGTCTCTTCCTCCTTGTTCCCTGCTGTACAGGGATGAGGGTCAGGTCATAGTTTTCTATCGGCCGCCCCCTCTCCATATTTCATCCTCTCCTGATCTTCTCATGTCCCTCCTCACGCAGTCCTCCCATCTCAGCTGTGGCCTTCCCCTTTTCCTGTGTCCTTGATCGTTTTTTTACCTCTGCTCTCTTTGCTAGTTTGCCTGCATCCATCCTTACCAAGTGGCCTGCCCATCTCATCCTACTTCTCACCAATCTTCCTGTTAGGCTGCATTGCATCCCAACCTCTTTCCTCGGGTCGTTCGTTCTTCTTCTGTCCATCATCTTTGTTCTTGTTATTTGACAAACCCGGTTGTTCTCACAAATTTGCAGCTTCTATTCTGTCAACACCACTGTCTCCAGACCACACAGGCATGTATACTGGTGTAACACTCGCGCTCTGGACTTTCCCTTTCAGCTTTTTTGAAATTTTTCTGTCCAACATGACTCCCTCTACCTTTCTCCAAGCATTTGCTCCCGCTTATTCCTACGTCACACCTCTACCTCTGAATGCCCATCCTCCGTAGCCATTCCTCCAAGGTACACAAAGCCATCCACGTGCTTGATCTCCTTACCGCCCAACCTGATGTTGAACTCCTCTCTCTGGTGTCCAACCCACATCACTTCTGTCTTCTCCAGGCTCATTCTCAGTCCGTGCTTCTTGAACACCCCCTTCCATTCCTCCAACACTTCCTGTAGTTCTTGTTTGCTCTCTGGTATTATGGCTAGATTGTCTGCATACATCATCTTCCTGAGAACATCATTCATGCTAAGGGCACTTGCCTCAAACCGATGTTAACTGGAAACTCTTCCGACAACCCAGATCCAACCACAACTCTTCCTTTTGTTCTCTCATACATTGCTTCCACCATCCTGGCTTCTGCTTCTGGCACATCCATCTCACTGTTCCCATCACCATCTCTCTAGGGACTGTGTCATAGGCCTTCTCCAGCTTCACAAATCTCACTGCATTCTTCCTTTGCATCTCCAATCTCTTCTCTACCAGCTGTCTTAATGCAAACATCCCATCAGTCGTCCCTCTGCCCTTTCTGAATCCCTGTAGTTCTTCACCCAATTCTTGCTCTACTCTCTTTCGGATCTCTTTCGGCAATAACAAATCTCACTGCATTCTCCCTTTGCATCTCCATTCTCTTCTCTACCAGCTGTCTTAATGCAAACATCCCATCAATGTAAAGGATTCAGTTTTTTCTTCAACATTTACAATAACGTAACTAGTGCAATGTATATTTTACTTAACATTATGAAAACTTAAAATTTATTATGAATGACACTGTTTTTAATCGCTAACTGAAAATATTATGTTGAATAATTTTTGGTCCAATAAACATTTCCAGTTACGAATAATAATAAAATCAACAACTTAGCAATGAGTATTGAGTAGTAAGTAAATCAACAATCTTAGTGATTCGTTGGTCTCTATTGAACAACACTGCCGTTAATTAATGCGCCTTTAAAATGACTGTAGGGTGAACGATTCATAGCAATTAAATACGCCTGCAACAACACAAGCGACAACAGCTCATGAGTGAAAGCAGCACAGAGGTGCTCCAAGGCCAGTGGGACATAGCAGGAAGCCACACACAAGATTGTGCATGTTTGTGTGTTGTGCCTGGTAATTGCTGTAATGGTATCACTGGAGTCCAAGTGACCAGGCAACAACTGCTGCAGCTTAGGAATAGTTTATTTATGAAGATGACAGCATCTGCTGATGGTGGCTAACGGTGGACCTGACAAGCTGCATTCCTCAGTCCTTGCACCTGTTCGTGCACGCTTCATCTTGCTGGGCTTCGATGATGACTACTGCTACTTGGATGACGACTTCTGTTGCTTCAGCATCACTAATTGTGTCACACTCGCCGTGGATACTGGCACTACTTTCTTCGTGACGTTCTGCATAAATAATTCACTGTTTATGATATTGTCTGCTGATTGAAGGGTGATGAAATGATAGGCGTGGTTAAGTAAGCAGAATGCATCAGCAGTTGGTCTGGACGCACTGGACAGACAGACCACAGTTGAAGTTCATCAGTGGTGTTATTGTTGCCCAGTAGAGAGTTGTGTTTTGGATTGGACTAGCAAGAGAAGATGACAGTCGTTTGTGCTCGCGGTTATATGTTCAACTGTCTGATATCAATAGCACTACTGCTGGTTAATCCGCCTGAGTCGATACCACTTGCTGTTAACACAGGTAAGTAGAACTGGCAGAAGTTTGTTTGCACTGGTTGTTTTTTAGCCTGGGATGGATGAGCCTAGTCTGTTTGTGGTTCTAGGACAAGATGAGCCTAGTCTGTTTGTGGTTCTAGGACAAGATGAGCCTAGTCTGTTTGTGGTGCTAGGACAAGATGAGCCTAGTCTGTTTGTGGTTCTAGGACAAGATGAGCCTAGTCTGTTTGTGGTGCTAGGACAAGATGAGCCTAGTCTGTTTGTGGTTCTAGGACAAGACGAGCCTAGTCTGTTTGTGGTTCTAGGACAAGATGAGCCTAGTCTGTTTGTGGTTCTAGGACAAGATGAGCCTAGTCTGTTTGTGGTTCTAGGACAAGACGAGCCTAGTCTGTTTGTGGTGCTAGGACAAGATGAGCCTAGTCTGTTTGTGGTTCTAGGACAAGATGAGCCTAGTCTGTTTGTGGTGCTAGGACAAGATGAGCCTAGTCTGTTTGTGGTGCTAGGACAAGATGAGCCTAGTCTGTTTGTGGTGCTAGGACAAGATGAGCCTAGTCTGTTTGTGGTTCTAGGACAAGACGAGCCTAGTCTGTTTGTGGTTCTAGGACAAGATGAGCCTACTCTGTTTGTGGTTCTAGGACAAGACGAGCCTAGTCTGTTTGTGGTGCTAGGACAAGATGAGCCTAGTCTGTTTGTGGTGCTAGGACAAGATGAGCCTAGTCAGTTTGTGGTGCTAGGACAAGATGAGCCTAGTCTGTTTGTGGTGCTAGGACAAGATGAGCCTAGTCTGTTTGTGGTTCTAGGACAAGACGAGCCTAGTCTGTTTGTGGTGCTAGGACAAGATGAGCCTAGTCTGTTTGTGGTTCTAGGACAAGACGAGCCTAGTCTGTTTGTGGTGCTAGGACAAGATGAGCCTACTCTGTTTGTGGTTCTAGGACAAGACGAGCCTAGTATGTTTGTGGTGCTAGGACAAGATGAGCCTAGTCTGTTTGTGGTGCTAGGACAAGACGAGCCTAGTCTGTTTGTGGTGCTAGGACAAGATGAGCCTACTCTGTTTGTGGTTCTAGGACAAGACGAACCTAGTCTGTTTGTGGTGCTAGGACAAGATGAGCCTAGTCTGTTTGTGGTGCTAGGACAAGATGAGCCTAGTCAGTTTGTGGTGCTAGGACAAGATGAGCCTAGTCTGTTTGTGGTTCTAGGACAAGATGAGCCTAGTCTGTTTGTGGTTCTAGGACAAGATGAGCCTAGTCTGTTTGTGGTGCTAGGACAAAATTACCCCTTTAAGATAAATCCTTGCCATTTTTGTGTGTGCATAAATTAAGCAGTGTTCAGTTTAATGAACCCAACAAAATGTGTATAAAGGCTGGTACATTTCACTGTATTGTATTTAATGTGACAATATTATGGAGAACCCACCAACTTTAAATAAGTTAGGAATGATAGGATAGAACTTCATAAATTCTGGCATACTGTTCGTTAATGAAGAATGCAGGATGGATCTTTTCTGATAGCATGTAGTTACGATGCTTGATAGCAATGTCAATAGTGAAGATGTGTATTTTTTATGGTATTTTGAGTACTTAACTTCTTAAGCCCTTTGCAACACTGCCAAATTGAAAGTCTTTTATGGTAAAACTTAGGACAAAATTAAAACTAGTGATTAAGGTGGCCAACTACACTGAAATCAAACTGTCTATGCATCATTGTAGGACAACGATTAATTCGACACAACAGTCATATTGTCGATTAAAACTATGTCCATAACGCCAACACAAATGATACATTTATTGGTAAAAGAATGTTGATAAGAACCGAAGCCATTATAAATTTAACGTACTATCAGTAGAGCCCCCCCAGCAGGCAGCGTGTGTGGTAAATTCATTATAGAAAATTTAGTTTGGTACCCGTGTGATTTTAAGATAGCGAACTAAAATTTATTTTCAGACACTTCATTAGTTTATTCTATGTATATGTTACAGTCAATCTGTGTAATCAGTCATTTTGCGTAATGACCGACGTGTTTAGGCATTACGCGAAATGACTGCTTCACTCAGGCATTTTGCGAAATGACCTGATGCCTAAACATGTCAGTCATTACGCGAAATGACTAATTACGCAGATTGACTGTAACATATATAGAGATGAATAATAAATTAACATTTTGGCCAACTTTTACTGAAATAACATTACTCTTTGTGGGTAAAATTGGGCTTTTGACAGCTGTTTTGTTAATTTTGTTGCTGATGTAACTGTTACTATGTCAGATAGTAAAAAAAAATTTATGGGAACCCCTAACTTTTTTGCTTAGAGATGAATAATAAACAAACATTTTGCCCAAGTTTTGATGAAGTGGTGTTACTCCTTGCAAGTAAAATTTTTAATGTTGTAAAATTGTTTCTAAAATGTGGTTTTTACAGCAATTTAATGACACATAAAATAATAAATTTTACCATTTTTTATGTGAATTTGACATATTATGCTTTATATAATACGAACATATCAAATTGCAATATTCCTGCAAGTTTTATATTTTATAGTAAAAATTTTTTTTCCTATGACTGATTATAATGAGAGTACATTATTTTGTTAATTGCTGTTACTATATATCAGATATTTCACAAATTGGATGGGACCACCCAATTTATTTTTCTAATTTGTTGGGGTCTATTGGAATTAACTAAGATGCTCATCAAATCCATCATAAGCTAATGATTAAAATTTCCATCATAAGCTCCACAGTGTGCACAACTGGACAAAATAAATAGAAAAGTTGTCCAAAAGTCGCTGACATTTGACTGATTTGCTCACTGGGTGAAGAGAAAAATTTTTTTTAAAAAAGGAAGACGCCATGTCACAGAGGACATTATTACTGTGACACACACCGGTGATGTGTTGTTTTGACAAGTGAAGTTTGAACATTGAACATTTGAACATTGAATAGCAAATGTTTCGTGAATAACCTTGACCTTCGCAATGTCGTAAAACAGCCCACATAATGACAACTTATCAATGTCAGTGCTGTAAAATAGATGTTATAGACAAAAGCCATAATTTACGAGTTATTTATCGCTCACATTTTGAAAGCTTATGTGACTAAAAAACTGGATCTCTACGTAAAAGTGGAGTCAAGATAATAATATGCAGTTAGGTAAATTTGACTGTTTATGATGGATATGTTTTGCTTCATGAGCGGTCTAACTTTGTCGTAAGTTAGGAGCATTTTTAAGAACGTTTCTATGAGGTTTTTATGATTTATTCTTAGTGAAATACAATTTTCAGTTTGATCATAGCTATTGAGCGAAATCATACTTAAGAGCTGATAAGAATGTTAGTGAAACAGTACCCTGAGCCATCATTTGATATGTTAAAGTAATTATTTTAACATATTTCCAAAACTTGTGTTTACCTTAGTAGAAATGTTCATCATCTTATCAAGGCGACTTTGTCATTACTAATGACGTACTGGTTGGATGACGTCATCGTACACATGAGGAAGTTTGTAATTGCCCTCGTCTTGGATCATAACTATGGCATCTTTCACATCTTATTATGTGACTCTGTATCTAACATCAGTTCAGTTGCTGAACATTAGTACTGATTAAATGTTGGTTCTGTGTGATTTATAAGTGCCACTCAGGTAATGTGTTGGCAGTTAATTTAAAACTGTGATTGTTTTTGACTTTCACAGCTGTGTGAATGAATTAATTTAAGGTGCTTAATCAATTAGATTATTTTGCAAGTCTCATTTAAGAATTTTTTTTGTGAAAAACGAAGCCTACCTATTATCCACTGAAACATGCTAGCTTATTTGTACAACTTTTGTATGCAGTTTTTGTGAAATCATCAGACAAACTATTAAATTAGTTAATGCTTCTTCGAGCATTAACTGACGTGACAATTGAAATGCTGAAAAATCACGATTTTCTTCCTTGGTGAAATTTCACAACTTTGACATGTGATCGGCATGAGGATGGAAGTCACGTCCATTATCTGCATTGACCCACACAGTGTTTACCATTTTGAATATCCAATATTTTGATCCTTACCAGATCTAACGACTGAAGTTAATTCTTTCGATGATTTGAAAAAAATAGGCATTTTTTATTAAATGGACTGCGGATGTTACATAAACTATTCACACACTACATAGTTGGACACCAATACCACTGGATTTGTGGTAGGCCAAATCAGTTGAGGAAGCAGTTTTAAGTTAATTACACAAATCTACCAGAGAACAGTTGACACTTAGTTGGGATTGTAAACATTACGCAACTTTTGTAGACTGCATTTAATGGATTCACTTCCACTCATATTTCGTTTGGGAAAACCTGATGATCACCTAGATGTATTGGTGTATATTATGTATTGATGTATATTATGTACATAGTGAGATGTAGAAATGCTGTTAAGCCAATGCTGGGCTCTGTCAGTTAGGGTTTGAGGACTGAAGTGAAAGTATCTCACTTGGAAAGATTAATGACAAGGAGGAAATATCATGACAAACAAAAGCTTTCATAACATTGAAATGTGTTCCCAGAGAAACATGGACACTACAGAGGGATTAAACACTCTCTAATGTTGTTTGTATAGGTGTCAGAATTTGTATGTTAGGATGGCAATAAATTTGATTTTTAGTTAATTGTTTAATGCAGTATGGTTTCCATGAGTATACATTTATTTATCGGACCTGCTCCAGTTGTTCTTATATTTGTTGAAAAAGTATGAACTCCCAAATGTGTCTGTGGACTCCCAAGTATGAGCCAAGTGGTAGTCCGCAGTCCCATGAAAATCTGTCTGGAGGTCAGTAATGCCAATTAGTGTAAAGACTCAGTCAGGAGGACCGGGGTTCAAATCTTCTTGCTGCTGTTTTAAAGCTTGGGCAATTGTTTTCACTCCACTTTACTTCAGTTCACACAGCTGTATAAATGAAAACCTGGTTATAGAAAGAGGTGGATACATATGAACGATAGTGTTTGCATAGTAATTGCTGCATGGCTGAATGTTTCCCAGAGAAGTTATAGTTGGTGTTGAAATGAACGCCTGCTAGAGTTCAAAGTGTAAAATGTTTGGAATGGTCCCAAGGACTAGGTACCGATGCCAGGAAGACTAGGAAGTTGCCTCATGTTTGCTAATCGACAGTTTATATAGGGGCTAGCACAAGTTCATTTTCCAGCTTTTCAGTGGCTTGACTAATGATATGAATAGCACTTGTCTTCTCTGTTATACAGAGAGAAATAGAAAATAAAAGAAATAATTTAAATTGCAAAGGAACGTATTAGGGCGTGACTAAAAAAATTGTCATCTTTAAATTAAGTTGATGGTGAAATCATATGATAAAAAAATTCCTACAAGAAAACAGCTTAAATTTATGGCATTATATCCACATCAAGTATTGGCTACCTAAATTCTGTTTCATTGCTTCTTAAAAAAGAGGGGATGAAACAGAATTTAGACATCCAGTACTTCTTGATAGTTGTTTTTAATTTTATCTTTAAAAAAAGGAAGCTGCAACAATATGGCATGAATAATGTATGAAATAAAGCCTCGTTGTACTGGAAACATTTGTCCTTCTCAGCTGTTATGAACAAAACAAGGCCATTAAGACCAATATGTCTTGATCAGCATCTATTGTACACTGACAGTAGACCGCTGTTCAGCCTTCCGTTGATGAAGTAGCAATATGAGACCAATGAAGACCCACCTCTTTGTCTTCACTTAGCTTCCTTACCTCCTTGGTGTACTCAGCCACCTGTTGGTAACTTGATATAGTGGTATGCTTATAAAGCAAGATTATATCATTGCTCGGAACTTTGTTCTTCTTTACGAACTAATTTAATCATGGTGTAAAATTGTCTGTCTGTTATGATCATGTCATCAATATTGTTCAGCATGCCCAGACAACACATTGGATCACTACAGTAGTGCATTCTTTTTGTCTCTCACCAAATCAGCTTAATTAATTTAATTGTGACCTTGTGCGAGGTAGTTAGTGATCTGATGTGCTGACAGTTGAATCAGCCACATCAATGTCGCTTCAGCAGTGACTCGTGTGGTTGAGAGATGGAGTCCACAGCAAGTTACACATTTACCCCCCCCCCCGTGTTGGATCTTTTCCTTCCCTGGCATAGGCACCAGGTAGAAGGGACAGCTTTTGTTGTCTCTTCCAAAAGACACAGACAAAGTGGGGTGAACGAAGTTACCCAAGCTTTGAAACTGCAGTAGGTAGACTAGAACCCTGGACTTACTAGATCCAAAGTCTGAGTGGTTCTCTAATCACAGAGCTATACTGCTGCCATACTGTCTGTAATTAATGAAACAGCTGTGATAGGTGACCTCTAGGTGTAGCCTGCAGCCAGGAAAACACAGTTGGATGGAGCACCCTTGATTGACTAGTAGTGCAGGTTGTAAAGTCATTGCCTTCGTTATGTGGTTAATATAGATATAATAATAATGTTTTTTACTATTACAGAAAATCCAAGATGTTTATGTAGACGTGTAGCCTAAATTCAATTGTGAGTAATGGGTATTTCATCTGAACCATTCCCCGTGCCTAGAAGTCTATTAATGAGTTGTCAACTGGTTTCCTCAAGATCTCACCCTGTCCTGACCCGTAAGGGGGGCAGCCACCCACACTGTACACATATAATAATAATGCGAAGATGCAAATGGGTTTTCTTCAGGTTCTAAAACACGATGTGTAAGCTCCTCCAGGGAAGTTATGAAAATGCTTCCAACATTCAGACCTTCAAAATTTTCCGCATAGACAAGCCAAGCCGGCTTGCACTAGCGTTACATTTGATTTCTAAATTACAAACTTTTTAAATTTCAATCAAAGATGTTACCAATGGTACGTACAGTGTACTGGGATGGCGATTTTATGTGATTGTGAAATGTATGTGAAGTGACTTGCAGTCGAATAAATCTCTAATCGAGACTATACCTGGACAACTGGTGTTAAAACTGATTTCATTCTAGACGTGAATGAATCTAGCGAGCAAATTTCGAAGTTTGTGAGAATCAACTATTGCGCACGTGCCCAGCAATGACGAGACAGAGGTCGATCTTTACAAGGTGACTGTGATCACCTCTGTGACATTGAGACTTATTGTAACGATCGATGACCTCGGTGAAGATTTGTCATTGAGACAAAGAGTTACATCGATTCAAATAAATAAGTTATAATTATGGCGCTTCTAAAACAATTACAATATTTCAGACTATATTGTTTTGTAAAATAAGATTACATGTACACATACTGTTCATTTCTATGCAGTGTTTTATGTGAATTTATGCATCCTTGCCACCAGTAAGAATGCATCAGTTGGAGTGGTCCATTAAAGTGGTCAATTGCAACGATGAAGTGGTCATTTGCAGTGATCAGTTGCAATGGTCAGTTAAAATAGTCAATTACAGTGATCAGTTACAATGGTCAATTACAATTACAAAGCCTCATAAAAATTCAATTATAACTGCAATTACAGTTTTATATAATAACAACATCAATTACAATTGTAATTACACTGTGATTAAATGAATATGCATGGGAGAGAAGCTGGGAAGACCTGGACTGAACTTGGCTAACTTGACCAAGAGCATGGGTGGGAGAGAAGCTGGGAAGACCTGGACTGAACTTGGCTAACTCGACCAAGAGCATGGGTAGGAGAGAAGCTGGGAAGACCTGGACTGAACTTGGCTAACTCGACCCAGAGCATGGGTGGGAGAGAAGCTGGGTAGACCTGGACTGAACTTGGCTAACTCGACCAAGAGCATGGGTGGGAGAGAAGCTGGAAAGACCTGGACTGAACTTGGCTAACTCGACCCAGAGCATGGGTGGGAGAGAAGCTGGGAAGACCTGGACTGAACTTGGCTAACTCGACCCAGAGCATGGGTGGGAGAGAAGCTGGGAAGACCTGGACTGAACTTGGCTAACTCGACCCAGAGCATTGGTGGGAGAGAAGCTGGGAAGACCTGGACTGAACTTGGCTAACTCGACCCAGAGCATGGGTGGGAGAGAAGCTGGGAAGACCTGGACTGAACTTGGCTAACTCGACCCAGAGCATGGGTGGGAGAGAAGCTGGGAAGACCTGGACTGAACTTGGCTAACTCGACCAAGAGCATGGGTGGGAGAGAAGCTGGGAAGACCTGGACTGAACTTGGCTAACTCGACCAAGAGCATGGGTGGGAGAGAAGCTGGGAAGACCTGGACTGAACTTGGCTAACTCGACCCAGAGCATGGGTGGGAGAGAAGCTGGAAAGACCTGGACTGAACTTGGCTAACTCGACCCAGAGCATGGGTGGGAGAGAAGCTGGAAAGACCTGGACTGAACTTGGCTAACTCGACCCAGAGCATGGGTGGGAGAGAAGCTGGGAAGACCTGGACTGAACTTGGCTAACTCGACCCAGAGCATGGGTGGGAGAGAAGCTGGGAAGACCTGGACTGAACTTGGCTAACTCGACCAAGAGCATGGGTGGGAGAGAAGCTGGAAAGACCTGGACTGAACTTGGCTAACTCGACCAAGAGCATGGGTGGGAGAGAAGCTGGGAAGACCTGGACTGAACTTGGCTAACTCGACCCAGAGCATGGGTGGGAGAGAAGCTGGGAAGACCTGGACTGAACTTGGCTAACTCGACCAAGAGCATGGGTGGGAGAGAAGCTGGGAAGACCTGGACTGAACTTGGCTAACTCGACCCAGAGCATGGGTGGGAGAGAAGCTGGGAAGACCTGGACTGAACTTGGCTAACTCCGACCCAGAGCATGGGTGGGAGAGAAGCTGGGAAGACCTGGACTGAACTTGGCTAACTCGACCCAGAGCATGGGTGGGAGAGAAGCTGGGAAGACCTGGACTGAACTTGGCTAACTCGACCCAGAGCATGGGTGGGAGAGAAGCTGGGAAGACCTGGACTGAACTTGGCTAACTCGACCCAGAGCATGGGTGGGAGAGAAGCTGGGAAGACCTGGACTGAACTTGGCTAACTCGACCCAGAGCATGGGTGGGAGAGAAGCTGGGAAGACCTGGACTGAACTTGGCTAACTCGACCCAGAGCATGGGTGGGAGAGAAGCTGGGAAGACCTGGACTGAACTTGGCTAACTCGACCAAGAGCATGGGTGGGAGAGAAGCTGGGAAGACCTGGACTGAACTTGGCTAACTCGACCCAGAGCATGGGTGGGAGAGAAGCTGGGAAGACCTGGACTGAACTTGGCTAACTCGACCCAGAGCATGGGTGGGAGAGAAGCTGGGAAGACCTGGACTGAACTTGGCTAACTCGACCCAGAGCATGGGTGGGAGAGAAGCTGGGAAGACCTGGACTGAACTTGGCTAACTCGACCCAGAGCATGGGTGGGAGAGAAGCTGGGAAGACCTGGACTGAACTTGGCTAACTCGACCAAGAGCATGGGTGGGAGAGAAGCTGGAAAGACCTGGACTGAACTTGGCTAACTCGACCAAGAGCATGGGTGGGAGGGAAGGGGAAGACCTGAACTGAATTTGGCTAACTACGGGAAATGTAGACAATAACCATGCAATGCTGTTGGTCATACTTGATTTATCAGCATAATTTGATCATTGTTATTGAACACTGTTGATTTGTTATCGTTACATGGAACTAAGAGTAATATTGGACAATATGACAAGTGCGTATGTATAGTAAATATATAAGAAGTTTGATGACTCTGGGTGGTCGTTTTCATGGTTAGATCAGAAAGTAAACATCGCAATAGCAGGAGCAGCATTAAAGGGTGGTGGTGATTTTGGCCCTCGGAGAATTCGGCCCAACTGCCATGTTGTTTCAGCTTGGTGATTTCGGTGACTGATGTGATCAGCAAGATGTACTCATTGATTAGCCTTCACTTTAAGGGTTTGTTATTCCTGTACTTGTCATCAAAGGGTGCTAAATTTAACTAGGTACTGTTGAAGTACAATGCTTTGTCAGTTTCATACAGTGAGCAGGTGTGAATAAAAAACCATGCTTCACATTCGAAATGGTCTGACGAAAAACACTGTACAGATCAAAGACCATATGCAGGTGGCTCCGTTGTATTCACAATACAATATTCGCTTATCACTGTCATTGCTCTGTATTTGATTTAATAAAAAAGTCTGGGGAGAATTTCCCCTGATGAGAGGAAACGCTTTAAAATTTGAAATATAGAAACAAGATATTATGATAACTGTAATTTAATTTATTTAAATTATTCAGCTGTATGTATTATAGTTTTTGGTGCAACATATTACATGATATGAATTTTAAGGATACAATGCATTGTATAAATTCTAATGATTGTCTCACTAAATGTGTGTTAAAATGGAAAAATATAGTGAAAGGAAGCGAAAGCTATAAAAGCAGTTACAAAGTAACAATTTCGGGTTAATGTGGAACAAAATCAATTAACGAATGAGGGAA
This sequence comes from Lamellibrachia satsuma, assembly GCA_033239005.1. Classification (NCBI taxonomy): domain Eukaryota; kingdom Metazoa; phylum Annelida; class Polychaeta; order Sabellida; family Siboglinidae; genus Lamellibrachia; species Lamellibrachia satsuma. The sequence goes on from BSQZ01000057.1 coordinate 1,014,360, forward strand.
TAAATAAAATGCTTTATTCACAGTAAGACACACACTAAACTTCATGTGCTTGCTACACAATCGTTTGGGCTGAGATCGCTGTGCCCATTGTGCTCTGAGGCCGAAGTTACCAGAGTTGTGGGCCGAACTCTCCAAAAAATGTTGTCCGAATTCACCATGAGCCGACATCACTTGTATCCACACAGACATCTCGCTTCGATCTGATGTTCTACGGATTGGTGGCATCAACATAGCTTCCACTACTAGGAATAATGTGGGCACATCATCCTATTTCAAAGAGGTTTTAGCACCTGGATAACCCAGGGCTGCACCTTCTCTGGTCCAGATCACAGTCAAAACAAATTTTCTCGAAACGAGCAAAGCCGACTGTACTTCGGCAGCTTGATATTTGCTTTTTTAAACAACGTTGGCTCCGGTAGGGAACTTAAGCCAACAACATGTTGCTTTAATCTTACAACTGTTTATATTACTATAAAATGCCGAACAGTAAATCATCCTGACACTCCCTTCTAAACAACTGCTGTCGCTGTCAACAGTACAATGAATGAATGGAAAGTCCCAGTCTTGTAGCACGTATCATTAACGTCATGGCAAAGCTTGCCGATAAGTGCGGGGAAAATGTGCATAAACGAGGCAGGCCAGTACAACATAGTATTATTTGGAATTATTAATTAATGGAATTCTAATTAATTTTTTGGTTTTGTGGAAATGGGAATATACTATTCCAGTCAATTCCAAAAAAAATTCAATTCCAATTCCGCCTTGCAAAAATCAATTCCAATTCCAAATTGTCAATTCCAGTTCCAACTTTTAAAATCCTAGGCTAAGGAAAAATTCAAATCCAATTTGTTTTAACGAATTTAAGTTTTAGTTGTACTCGAAATCATGTGTGCACAATCATATATATATATATATATATATATATATATATATATATATATATATATATATATGTCAGGTTTGCTAAAAAATAACTTTTAAAAATGGCATTTGATATGTACTTTCTGCTGCGACACCTCTCCTGGATTTTTGCTAACCAGACATTTTGGACAGACCTGGACAGTTAGATTGTTAATCTGAGTTTTGAGTTTTCTCCATGGGGAAATAAACCTTGTCCACTGAGAAAGAAAACAAGATAAGGCCTGAATGGTCTGACTTTGGTTTTACTGTCTGTTACAGTAACTTAGTATTTGTTTTGGATGCAAATGCTTGATTATATTATTCTTGTTCACAATTTTTCAATAACAGAATAAACAGTGTATATGCTATAATGTTGAGAGCTTCCTGGCTGTTACCATATTCAGGGTGACACACTGATAGTGGACGAATATGATTTTAATAGTAAATTTAAGGGGTAAATATTAGTATCAAGTGAATAATTCCAACAAAATCAATTAAAAAAAATCTATTCCAATTCCCCCCAAAAATAAATTCCAATTCCAACTGAATTTCGAAAATCAATTTTAATTCCGGAATGGAATTGACCCCATGTCTGTTACCAATAATATCAACAACATGTACAGAGATCACTAGTTTATTTTAAAATCTGTAATGCAACAAAACAAGGTGCTGAGTCTGTCCCACGTTTCACTACTGTTTGAAAAAAACAAAAACAGGCTGTATCTTGTCAACGACAATGGCGCTTCAGTTGTTGGCGTTGCCGATGACATCCCCAAAGGCACCGGTCTCAGCACTCTCATTATTATGACATGTGGCTCGATGATCGACAAATTAGGGGAGGATTATATATTCACCCTAGTAGACAAATGACGTACCACCCTAGCGGATAAATGATGTAGCATCGAAGCGGCAAAACGATGAAAATCGCAGAGCAGTACAATTACAATTCTCTGCCATGACTCCGGATAAAATATTAATCGTGCAGTACCAAAATTGCAACGTGCAAGTTTGTGGTCGAACACCGACTGCACTTTATTTTTCCCAGATAAAAATGTTGGTATTATATATGGCTCATATAAATATGCATCACTAGGGCACACACTGCAAAAAACAATGTGGCATTTCAAAATATGATATACGTCAATGACACAAGGCCACTGCCCAGATCGTTCCTTGAACACCAGTGTATGGTTGCTCCACAATGCTACAAGAGGACCCAGTCACATGCTAGGTGCTGGTATTAATACGAGTAGTGCTACCGTACATTAATGAGTGCACTCCTATGCTAATCACAATTTGCTACATGATCACAGATAATCTGGTCTTATTCCAGCACATTCCCATCAGCGTATCTCTCTTTGCATCATCTGCATCATCAATTGCATCAAGAAAATCTATGCAATATCTGGACCCTGCTGTGAAGATCACATTGGACTAAAGAGCCTGTGTCCAGTTCAGATGTTCTTTGCAGCATTCAAGCTTTTGTTGTCGATGTCTGCCTGTCAGTGGCAGTCGCACTGCTGGTCTTCTTGCTGTCAGACCATCTAACTGGGGTTGCCAGCTTCTAAATGTATTTTAGCAGTATTGACGTATTCTACAACAGCTCCATGCGAGAAGGACAAAGTAGCTCCAATACCTTAAAAATTCATAGAATTGGCGATGACCGACTCTCTGCTATGCTATGTGATGCTCATGCATGACCGCACAGTCAGAAAAAATACTTGATGATTGTATGGGACAATATAGTTCTTTTATTGTCGTACTGGGTGTAGTTTACATTTATTACTTAATAGACAGGCATGCCCTGGATATATAAATCTACCATGACACCATTGAATAATGTTGTGATAATTACGTGGATTACAGCCATGACTGTCTTGTTTAGTAATTCACCAAGCTACATCATTACAGGCCTACTGTATGTGAATAGTAATTATAAATAAAGCATACAGCATGCATGAATACTGATATACAGTGTCTGATAGTTTTATGTTACACAGCAATGACATATTAATATAATCTACACGTTATATTACACCACGAACAACACTCCCAACTGTATTTATTTTATAAATTGTATAAAAAATAAATGTTAATTATCATCGCCCTTGCCATCAATGGTCAGTAACCACAGTGGTCAGCATTGTCACTGTCACATAGCACAGTCTGATTATCCTACACAGCAGGCAGAGAGGCAACAAAGACTTATACGCTCATCCATTAGGAAGACCTTTTTGTGCTATACAACACATAATGACAGCAGAATCATATTTCATGTCTGTTTTGTGGAAAAAATCACTTTATTCAAGTAGGCGCCATAATCAACCATAATTATTATGTAAAATCCTTTAACGAACGCATTCGCTCTTCAATATTTAGCCTTTTATGCCGGTTAGAAAAGTCTGTTAATCCACTTTTTGTTAATTATTTTCACACTGATTTATTACCGAAGTCCAATGATTAAACATTGGATTGATCAATTGTATGCTTTGTGTACTTATATATATATATATATGTATATAAAATACACACATATATATATATATATATTTTATTTTTTATTCTAACTTATTTTGCATATACTTTTACTGCATGACATGTATGTATATTTATATATTTTTTTATTCTCACTACATGTACCTTTAATGTGCAACATGTACGTGTATCTATGTTTTTTTCTTGTATTGTATGTATATTATATATATTGTATGTATATTATATATATTGTATGTATATTATATATATTGTATGTATATTATATATATTGTATGTATATTATATATATTGTATGTATATTATATATATTGTATGTATATTATATATATTGTATGTATATTATATATATTGTATGTATATTATATATATTGTATGTATATTATATATATTGTATGTATATTATATATATTGTATGTATATTATATATATTGTATGTATATTATATAGGCTCTTGCCTGAAATAAAACATTTGTTTATTGTTTCTTGCTTGTTAAAATGATTTTGAATTCTGAATAATACTACACAAATCATTTAGGGATATTGGTAGTGGACATAATGATTGACTCCTCAGTAATTCAGTGTGCAGACGTATTAGCATGCTGGACCGATTCACTGATGTTCTTTGAGTGGCACATGTGATCAATTAATTCATTGAAAGTATTAAATTCCAACGGTCTGATTATAAGTAGCCATACGATCTTGTCTGGGGCAAGGCATGACAAGTTTAAGCACATTGCAGCTAGGCCATTAAGTCTTTTGTCTGTGTGTGTTCATGGGTGCGTTTGTGCTTGTGTGCATGTGTGCTCAGACTGGGGGAGGGTTGTGTAACAGGTGAACTGAGATCCACCCTGTCATGTTTATGGCTAGCCTGTGATGATGATAGACACCTGTTATTTGTATGTCTTCTGTTCCCACCACCCTGCTTTCTGTGGTTTGTAGCCATCTGGTGGTAACCTTTGCTAACTACCAAGGTCTTAGAGGCCCTTTGGCCTTCAGGGTTCAGGATACAGTGACATTTCCCATTGGTAGCCATGTTAATGTTTTGTCAGATTATAAGAAAACGTGACCATCAAAACTTCTAAAAGTTTTAACCAGCCGCTATCATCATCCCACTGACATGCTGGTCGAGTTTTGTCAAAATTAGACATTTCTAACTCTTGTAATATGCCTGTATATGTGCGATGCCCCTCAATGTTGACCAATATTGGCATGAATTACGACGCACACGGGGGTGGGTGAGGTGAGGAGCAAGAAGGTATCATAGGCACGTGGTATACAGGGGTCAAATTTAAAGATTCTCAACTCATAATCTTTATAAGAATCATTTTGTGAGGGTTTTATTATTATTACTGAACATTCTTCAGGATAGTTAATTTTCAAATCAGAGAACTTTCATTTTACATATCCAAGGTGTGCTTAATTTACCTGGTAAACATCCCAAGGACAAAGTAGAGCTAGAAGAAAAGGGTGAACTGGTACCATGCAAGAACTGTGGTGCTGAGTACATTGGGGAGACAGGAAGACTACTAAAAACACGATTGGAGGAACACAGAAAGGACGTAGACAACACGAAAAATGGCAAATGCACAAGGAGCGGAAAAAAAGATTGATGTCTACCATCAATAAATCCGCCCTTACAGACCATGCGACAACTGAAAACCACATCATAGACTGGGAGGAAGTGAACATTGTAGACAAGGAACCCAACTGAAGAATCCGGCATATAAAAGAAGCCATCTGGATCAGGAAAACCAGAACATCCATCAACCGAGATGAGGGCAGTTACAAACTGCCTCACGTGTACGATGACGTCATTCAACGTCATCGGTACTGATGAAGTCGACGTGATAAGTTGACGAAAGCCTCTACCAGGTAAATTTAAACACACCTTGGTATGTAAAATGAAAGTTCCCTGATTTGATTTTCATTTTGTGAGGGATTTTAAGGATCATAACATTATATTAGTTTTTTAAGATGTGCACATACATGTGCCTGTGTATGTGTGAAAGAAGACATATATAAAGGATTACAATTTTACAGGTGCAGTTTTTATTATTATTATTTTATTTTTTATTACTGCCTGAGATGTGATAATTGTTTTCTTGTAACCAATGTATTATTTAAACACTCGTGAATAAGAGATGACTCTCAATCATCCTGATTGTTTATAAACTAACACAACTTACTACATTGCATTACTTTATTGTATTTTCACATATTCTGAGGAATTAATGGTTGCCCTGGGGACATTAACAGGACATTTTATGTTGATGGTGAAACATTCTCCATGTTGGCTGGTAACATGCAGAGTGTAAATTTTATCCAAAGTACCTAATACATACTCGTTGCATGATTTTATATACTATATATACATATATGCCACAATGCACTTATATTATTATTTTCTGACTAATGGAAATGATGAAACATTGCATTTATGAACTTGTAATATTTAGTCATGTTTTGGTTTTTTAAATCCCGATAGTACTGCCCACCCCACACCCCCTACCCCCATCCCCCGGTAAGTTCATTTCTTGTATTAAAGTATGAAATGAAACAATTCTGCACCTGTGCAAACGTAATTTTTTAAAACAACACTTAGGTAATGTTTGGTACAGCAGAGTACCACTTAAAAACATAATCTATGCACTTCATAAAGTAGGCGATAAATTGTAGCAAATTGAACTGGATTTGCCTACATAGGTTTAAATGCCAATACGATGCAAGTTTATTGTCCAATAAAGTGTTGGATAATTGTCTTCTGCTTTGTGATCATCATAGGTAAAGAGGATAAAATGTTATGGTTATGGTAAACAAGGTTAATAAGTAATACATACATGAAATGAGTTAATAAAAGTAATAACAGTAGTACACACATGAAAGTAGTCCATACAGTATAATCATACTGCCTTTACATACATAAAAATCATACTGCCTTTACATACATAAAAATCATACTGCCTTTACATACATAATCATACTGCCTTTACATACATAAAATTAAAAATAAAAAAAAAATTACAGGAAGAGTTTTTATGCATGTATGCAGGAGTAAACAAAACATACAAGACAAGGTCGGACCTCTAGAACACAGTGCTGGAAATATAATATCACCGGTTTTTAATGCCGGAAGATCTAAATGGTTACTTCAGTTCAGTGTTTAGCAGAGAGGATATTAGTTCATTACCAGTTACAGCCCAGTGAGGTTAATGGTAGTGATTTGTAAATTATTAGAAAGGTTAATTAAAGACCATGTTGTCGTACCGTTCCCTATTACAATTTAAGATAGGAAATGGCCAACAGGTAAAAGGGGATTAGCTAAATGGAGTAAAGACCTCAATTCTATACAGCGAAATAATTTATAAGACACACATTCAAGATTTTCAGTAACACATGCTTTAATCGGAGTAAAACCTCTTGTGCACACTCTGTAAAAATAAGATTGAATAATCAATAAAGTATCCTTATGCCACACAACAATTAAGAATAAAATTAAAGCACGTGTAGTAGCAGGCTACTACCAGAACCGAGGGTACTCCTGCACTCAACTTACCGGGCACACCAAAAACCTCTGTTCTCTTCCTCCAGCCCTCTATAGGCCTCCCACTTGGGCAACAACTCTAGTCACATGACTCATTCAAGTAGCACTCATTCAAGTGGCTCTACCATAATTTCCCTCCCCCGCTAAACTGAAATTTGTCCCCAAATTTATACAAGTTTATAACAGTACTAGGTAGGTCAAAACCAACCTCTCATCATCTAGTTTAGTAACATTTCATCATTGAAAGAGCAATTGTCAAAAAAAAATCATTCCATCTCAATATATTATACTTTGCCAACATAGTGTTCATACATGCACAGGCTTTGCCTACATACATAGAATGTCACAATTTGCAGGTGGTGTGCAGGTATGTTGTTTTAACCCTGGGTGCCAACCCTGTATATCTATATATTCTCACATTGTATACATCAGTATCACCCTACACCTCATCACTGTTCACTAAACACATACCCAGTACACAGATCCATGTACAGATCTGCTGATGCTCAGATAGGTAATAGCTCTACACAATTTTGAAACTCAGTGGCCGATTACAACTTTCAAATTTTTACCACATGCTCTCTCTAATTTCAAGTAAACTTTGGAAAAATAAAAACCGCGGATTCTCCACCAATTGTCGTACCGCTCCCTATTACAATTTAAGATAGGAAACGACCAACAGGTAAAAGGGGATTAGCTCAGTGGAGTAAAGACCTCAATTCTGTACAACGAAATAATTTATAAGACACATTCAAGATTTTCAGTAACACATGCTTTAATCGGAGTAAAACCTCTTGTGCACACTCTGTAAAAATAAGATTGAATAATCAATAAAGTATCCTTATGCCACACAACAATTAAGAATAAAATTAAAGCACGTGTAGCAGCAGGCTACTACCAGAACCGAGGGTACTACTGCACTCAACTTACCGGGCACACCAAAAACCTCTGTTCTCTTCCTCCAGCCCTTTATAGGCCTCCCACTTGGGCGACAACTCTAGTCACATGACTCATTCAAGTAGCACTGCCCTCTGGTGGGGAACATTCCTCAGTGCTGCCCTATTGTGTGACTCCGTGCAACTATACCCACTTATGGCTCTACCATAATATGGTGGACTTCCTTGTTGGGCATAAATTATTAAATTCATCTCAACATGGATTCTTAAAAGCGAGGTCATGCTTAACAAATATGTTATGTTACTTAGAAATCACTAAGTAGATAGATGAGGGATCGCCAGTAGATATTATCTACTTAGATTTTCAGAAAGGTTTTGACAAAGTGCCACATCAAAGATTACTACTTAAATTAAAAGCCCATGGTATCAGGGATGGCATAATTGACTGAACAGTCAATCGGCGAATTTGATGAAATCACCAAAGAGTTTTTGTTGTACCTCGAACGGGTTGAACATTGGATGACGGTGAACAGCACCAAAGTACATGACAGTGGAACTGATCGTCAAGTGAGAGTCTTTCTGGTTGTCATCTGCACTAAAGCATATGAGATGCTACACAACTTGTTCATGCCACAGAGACCCAGTGAGCAGACGTATGCCACATTAACAGAGATGCTGGTGTCACATTGCCAACTGTGGTGCATCACTATTGCAGAACAGTTTCGTTTTAATAAAAAACGAATTAGGCGAGTCAGTGGCGGACTGCATCGTCATGCTCAGAAGACTGGTGGCCTATTGTGAATTTGGCAGATACCTTGACGAGGTATTGCAAGACAAACTGGTGTGTGGTTTAAGGCAGGAAAATACACAGAAACAGCTACTCACAGATCGCGACCTGAAGTTCAAAGTGGTGTGCCACACAGCACAAGCAATGGAACTGATGGCCAAGAACATCCTGGAATTGGCGTGGAAAACACTGATCAGTGTTGCTGTCATACACAATGTGGTGCAGGGACTCAGAGCACCAACCTACCAAGAAAAAAGGGCAAGTGAAACACAGTCTGAACAGTCATACAATACAGCAAAACAAAATGCTATTGTTGTGGCAATGCCCACGATATGCAGTCATGTCCATTCAAGAAAGCAAAGTGACATGCATGTTGGCAAGTAGGACATTTGGCTAGAATGTGCTGAAATGCTAGTGGTAAACGCCATTCATTGGTGTGGAAAATAGCGACAGCAGCAAAAAGGGCACTTTGGGGGATATGTGCTGTCACAAAAAATAAAGGTCCAAACGTGCTGAAGTTAATCATCAACTTGACTGGGCAGCGCACACCATAGGCCAGAAGAAGCGACTGTGTGCCTAGCGGGTCAGTAGGTCAGCATGGAAAGAGACACCAGAGTGGTGGTGTCTGTTGCATCTGAGGAAATGTACAAGACACTTGTTGAGCTATCCACTAAAGCCAATATTTGTGAAATTGATGGATTACCAAGGTCATTGTCTACATCTTGTGGATGTAGTATGGATTCCCTGTGCAGAATGGTACCCAGAAGGTGGAGCTACTACATGTAATTGTGGTTGGAGACAGGCTTGTATTACTCTGACGAAGCTGGCTTTGGTCAATCAAGTTGAACTGACCAAGCGTATGTGTGGTGACACTGGAAACTGCAAACGAGCAGGAAGATGCAGTACTGAAAAATGCCATCTATCCGTGTTTGCTGATGGTTTCGGAAAGATTAATGACTTCTGTGCTACCACCATACATCTGAAGCCAGGGCTGTCCCTGTGGCAGGCATGTGACAATTAATCTGAAAAGTTAATTAATTAAATTAAAACTAATTAAAAAATATGTCCAATTAAATTAACCTCACACATTTCTCAGGTCAATTAAATTAAATTAACTTCCCTAATATCTTCAAGTAAATTAACAGTTAACTTTAATTCAATTAACAATGAAATTATGTTTTGTAGAAATGCAGATAACATTCATATAATTCACGGGCTGGGTTTTGTAGAAATGTTTAAGCAATTGATACAAGTCATCATTGAAATAGTAATAGGCTAATTGTTATTGTTTATATTACAAGTATGTTTGTAAATGTTACTGTCACGATAGTACAGTGTTCATATACATTGATGGAATTACTTTACTTATTACATCTGAGGAACATTATTATTATCATCAAACAAATCTGAACATTATTGTTGACTTATAAAAGAAATATATTTTCTAACTTTGTTGGAAAAAGATTTGCTTATACAATATTTATATACCAAGACATTTTTTCATGGGGTATTTGATCACATTTCAAAAGTTGTAGATGCTTGTTAAAATTAATGTTTTTTTCTGAAAGGAATAAAAAGTGTAACTACATACATAATTTCTATGCACCAAGTTGTTATTTATGCAGTGTTTTAGTGCTAAATCATTAGGTTTTCCCTTTATACACCAGCATTTAAATATTTATACCAAAAATGTTATGTATCACTAGAACTGGCTTGCTTTTTATTCCAGTTGGCGCTGTAAAAAGATCCTAAACTGAAGCTATTTTACATTTCTCTGCATGTTATATGTACACTTGCAAATGTACAGAAAAAATATAGATACATTGTCTGAAGCATAGGTTCACTTGGCTGCAAGTTGTCAGCCCAAACAAAATGTTTTCTTCAGACAGAGATTTGCAGAAGCCATAATTTGCCATCAACTTATCACACTACTGGAGAACATTCTATTGTCTAGGCCTTCCCTCCAATTCACAGATGCCTGAATGACTAGCCCACTCCAGTTGGTAGAGAGTGAGTGACCTAGTGCCCTGCATGGGCCTATAATTGATGCATGAGCCCAAGCCCGGCCCGCAATTAGCAGTTAGAATCCAGGCCCAGCCCAGGCCCGCAAAAATTAGTCCAGCCTGGCCCAGGCCCACAAACTAGAATTAAGCCCAGGCCCGACCCAGACAGTTAATGTTTGGTCTGGCCTGCAGGTTTTAGGCCCAGGCCTAGCCCATACCTGCGGGCCGGGTAAGCCTGCGGCCCGCAAGCCCGTGGCCCGCTAAATTTTTAAAAGATATACCTTTGATCTATAATAAAAATTAAACACAAATCAACTGTAATACATACGTATTGTTTTATTAAATAACAAAAAATAAAACATTAACATTGTATAATGTCTATTAGTCTGCCTGTCTACTGTCCATGGTATGCTGGATGAGTTCTAGAAATCCAGTGCAACTAACTGCTTCAAACGGACGAATATCCTGAAGAAAAATAATCCACTTTATAACATATTTGTATACCCTGTTTGTATACCCTGTATATGGCTTTAATTTACTGGATTATGGTTAGGGTAGGAGATTTGTTCATCTAACCATAACGTAACACTAATGTAAACCATAACCCTAATTTCAGTTGTTAATTGAATTAGCTCAACTAAGTTAACTTAATTTAATTAATTAATGTTACCAGTAAGGGCAGTTAATTTGGTATTAATTGATATTTCAATTAAATGTCACCCACTGGCACTGACACCCAGTGGCATTTCCAGCAGGCCTGCAGTCACTAGCCTGACACAGATCAGGTTCAGACATGTGTGAATTAGTACAAGTGTGAATGAATCAGTACTGTGGAAATTGTAGCCACTAGTTAATACAATTGAAAACTGCCAACATTATGGGCAGTTGCCAGTTGGCAGGTCATTCAGGCAGGCAAGATTTGGAGGGAAGACAATGGGATGTCCACTGGTAGGGTCAAAGGGTGATACATTGATGGTTAATCATGGCTTGATTAGATTTGCAAATATGTCTAAAGTAAATATTTGGGGCTGGCTACTTCCAGCCAAGTGAACTTATAGGGCCATTACATCTATGCAAAAGGCTACATTCATGCAAAAAATATGCATATGTAACATATGTATCCTGTTTGTACTATGTAGTAGTAATATGTATTGTGTAATGTGTGTACTGTGTATGTAATACTATGCATTGCTATTATATGAAATGTCTCTATTAAAAGAATGCACATTATTACAATTATACCAGTTCCATTGTTGAGAAGAGGTTAAACTACATTCCAATATATAAAGCACTGGTGTCATTCATATTTGCATACAAGGTCTCAATTTGCAACCACGTAATACTAAAGAAATAATTTTAAACATTCATTAACAGGAAATACAATTTTTATTAGGTCCAGTGCCCTATGCCATGCGTGATATAGTAGCCGAAGAACTTGTTGTTGCTTTCCTACTTTTCCATGTAGTCCAGGGTGAGGCTGGCACCAATACCGGTCGTCGATTTATGTTTCCCCTTCTTCGTAACTAGTTCTGTTTTACTACTGTCTCCACCAATCGTCTCCACTCCCCTTTACTCCTCGCCCTCATTCTCCATTCCCATCTTACTCCCACTAAATCTCTTCACGCAGTCCTCCCGTTTCAGTCTTGGTCTTCCTCTTCTCCTGTCCTCCACTCCAAGTGCATCTGCTCTCTTAGTCAATCGTACCCCTTCCATTCTTTCGACATGTCCAGCCCACCTTAGCCAGCTCCTCACCAACTTCCTTGTGAGACTCTCTCTCACACCAACTTCCTCCCTCAATGCCTCCATTCTTCCCTTGTCGATTCTTTGCAATACCACAATTTTCTAACCCAGTTATTCTTGTAAACTTGCAGTCTCTCTTGTTGCTTTTTTGTCATCGCCATGGTCTCTAGGCCGTACAGGTATGCTGGTGTTATGCATGAGTTAAGAACCTTTCCTTTTAGCCTTTGAGATATTTGTCTATCTCCCATCATCCCTTCCACTTTCCTCCATGCACTCGCCCCAGCTTGTACTCTCCTGCGAATTTCTGTCTCCGTGCTGCCGTCCCTGCAAACTGCTCCACCCAGATATACAAAGCTGTCTCGTTGGTTCAGTTTCTTCCCATCCAGTTTTATGTCAAGATCTTTTTTCTGCTGCCTGACCCAAAGCACCTCCATCTTCTCTAGACTTACTCTCAGTCCATGTTTGCCAAAGATTTCCTTCCAATCTACCAACCGCTCTTGAAGGTCTGCCTCACTGTCCGCTACTACTGCCAGGTCATCGGTATATAGCAACTTGCGGAGAATGTCCCTTGTACCCACTTTCCTGCTGATTACCTCCACTACTGCAATGAATAACAATGGGCTTAGGGCACTTCCCTGTCTCAGGCCGACATCCTGTCCGCTGTACCTCTCCCTGTTCGGAAACCTTGTTGTTCTTCTCCCACTTCACACTCCACTATCCTCCTTATCCTTCCATCCAGAATACTTTCTAACAGCTTCAGAACATGGCTCAGCAACGTGATACCTCTGTATTTTCCAGGGTCATGAACATCTCCCTTCCTTTTCCATACAGGGACTATCAACCCCATCCGCCACTCCTCTGGGATCTTCCCCTCTCTCATGCAGGTATTTAACAATCGCCTTGTCCACCTAACCCCAACATGTTCAGCCATTACCAGCATCTCCACTCACACTTCATCAATACCTCTGCATTAGTGCGAAAGTTGAGCGGTCAGATTGGGCTACTCCGACTGTTAACATCAAGAAGACAAATCAGAGCATCAGAATATGTAGGGGATCATAAAGTGACAGTCTATCTACATGTCGACCTGGAACAATATCCACTTCCTGCTGCTGAAGATATCTTTGCGACACTGGCTGGAGGAAAGCAGTTTACTAAGTTAGACTTAGCCCATGGGTACAAGCAGATGTGGCACGACGATGAATCAGAGTCAGAAAAGATGCAAATTCAACGTCTGGATGAAGCCCTGACCAGACTAGAGCAGTACGGCATCCACCTGAAGTTATCCAAATGCGAGTTCCTGCAGACACAGATTGAATACGTGGGGCACGTGGTGGCTGCAGATGGTATTCGCCCAAGTAGCAAGAAGGTAGATGCACTGAGGGTGGCACCGAGACCAACGAACATGGCTGAGCTTAGCAGCTACCTCGGGCTGCTGAAGTATGACATGAAGTATCTACGCTGCTGCATCCACTGAACTTGCTGACACACTTGGGAGTTAAGTGGAAGAGGCATTTCAGCGCAATAAGAAGCTGATTTGCAACGCAGACATCCTGTGTCAAAGAGCCCAATTAAGTTAACGTGTGACGCATCTTCATATGGACTGGGAGCGGTAATTTCACACGGCTTCCCATTTGCATTGCGCATCATGATAACTGCAGAACAGAATTACTCACAGGTGGAGCGCGAGGCTTTGGCAATCATCTTCGGTGTGGTATATGAGACAAAGCTGTGTTGTGTTTAGTTCTTCATTTAAACTTCAATATATGACAGTCATATATTCGTGATTTCACATCTTTCTTCCTGATCGTAGCCATCAGACCTATCTCATTGACATATTTAAACTGCGTAACCATATATGTAGTGCAAAAAATTGCTTCCACACATCAACGTTCTTTAGAAACTCTTCCAAAATCCCCTAAAAATCCAAATAACTGGAGTCTGACAATTACAATGTTTGTAATTTCAATCTAACTACAAAGTAACAACACTTCTATCCCACTGCATTAATCCAGTTTTTTCAATCAAGTAGACCACTCTAATTTGTAAACTTTGCCAAATGTGCCTGTTTTTAAAGTTGCCATATATCCCTGCAGAAAATAATGATGTTTAATCTTATTGGATGAAATTACTTTTAGGTGACCTAGTTTACAAGAGGTCCGTCATCTGGTTGATGAAAGGGAATCGCTGATGTTTCTAACTTTTTACACTTGCTATTCAAACTTCACTATATTATCTGTCATCTGCTTGAAGAAATTGTCGTTATTTGGTGACACTGTTGTAGTTGAAATATGACGGGTTGATTCTGGTGTTCTGACTGTGAGGCGGTGTGGCGTTGTGGGTAGAACATCAGACTCTGACTGTGAGGCGGTGTGGCGTTGTGGTTAGAACATCAGACTCTCAATCTAGAAAACACAGTTTCGAATCCTCTCGCTCCCATTTCGAAACTTGGCCAATTCACTCAGCTGTATAAATGAGTACCTGACTATAGTCAGCACCAATGAATATCGTTATATAGATGTGGCGTAATAGAAATAAATAAACATTAAACAGTCAGTGTTGGAAATGCGAATGAATAGTCTTCACGCTGTAATTGTTGTGTGGCTGAATGCTTCCCAGAGCAGTCTAGTTAGCATTGGAATGAACAGGTCTGCCAGAGGTGAAGTGTAAAGTCATTAAGCAGTCCCAAAGACTAAGACTGCCCTATAAGAACATACCTTTATAATTGTATTACTGTTTGATGGCATTATCTTTTGTTTTGATCAAGCCAACATGTTCATTTCTTTGTGGTCTTGTTAAGTTTTCTTGAGATTGGCTCTATCGCTTATCCCTTTGGTACAAATTTTTTGATGGCATGTACCGTTTTTCCGCTTAGTAAACACCTTGTTTGAGAGGGAGAGGAGAGAGAGATTTGCAGTACGAATTGTTTCTTAAATTCAGTGAGTTGAGCTGCAAGTTGACAGAGGTAGTAGTAGTAGTAGGACTGGGTTCAATTACAGTTATTAATTATAATTACACACCGTAACATTTTAATTACAATAATAATTAAAGGAAGGCACCATCAAAGGAAGTACTATGATCTGTAAGCCAAGCATCAACATATAATTACATTTGATCATGTGTAGTGTTATCAAAGGAAGTACTATGGCCTGTAAGCCAAGCATCAACAGATAATTACATTTGATCATGTGTAGTGTTATCAAAGGAAGTGCTATGGCCTGTATGCCAAGCAACAACAGATAATTACATTTGATCATGTGTAGTGTTATCAAAGGAAGTGCTATGGCCTGTATGCCAAGCATCAACAGATAATTACATTTGATCATGTGTAGTATGTGTTATCAAAGGAAGTACTATGGCCTGTAAGCCAAGCATCAACAGATAATTACATTTGATCATGTGTAGTGTTATCACAGGAAGTGCTATGGCCTGTAAGCCAAGCATCAACAGATAATTACATTTGATCATGTGTAGTGTTATCACAGGAAGTGCTATGGCCTGTAAGCCATGCATCAACAGAGAATTACATTTGATCATGTGTAGTGTTATCAAAGGAAATACTATGGCCTGTAAGCCAAGCATCAACAGATAAGATAATGTTTGCCTAAAAAAACCTTGCCTGCTTATTCAAAATCACTAATGTGGCGCTCCATTAGAAACAGTGGCCCTGAATCAGTATATGCCACGCTGTCTGACTACCAAAGTTCACCCCTGACTGTTACAAATAAATGGGACACCAAATAAATACTCAGTTTTAGGTTTGTGTGATGGATGAAGATAATAGCAGATGTAAAATTGGGCTACTTGAAGGTGAGAACTTAACAGGATGCCTAAAAGAATGGGGTTTAACAACTCTAGAGACAAGGAGGTCAAGAGGAGATCAGATTGACATTTTTACGATATTGAATGGGTATCAAAATATTTATAGAAATATTTTTTCAATCTCAAGAATGGAACAGATTATCTACAGATTGTGTAAATGCTAGCAGCATGAATATGTATAAAAACAAAATTTACAAATATCTCGCAGGACGGCGAATTACACATAGATGAAAAATTGTTGGACTCTTGATAAGCCAATGGTTTCCTTGTCCACTTGCCATCTTGGCGTTTGCCTTGGATGGCAATCTTGATATGTCATAGACAATTATGCTAATCAGTTAATTGGCATACTGATCAATCATGATACATAACTGTAATTATAGAATCATAATTATATCCCCATGGTTGTACAGTATAATAATTGCTAATAGAGCTCGTGACATCCACATTGGCAGTTAATATGGTAATGAAGATATGATAATTAAGTCTTGGATGATGTTAATGCATGAAAGTAGAATATACTAACCCATAATTCGAATGAACCAAGTGTGCATTAGTATGTTTCATTTGTTTTTGTTTTGGCCATGATTTATAAGTTGACATGTCCAGAATCGTAGTTTCTGTTGCATGAATTATCATGTGATAGTACTTTATTGGCTCTCTTAATGAGACAAAAATCTTTAAAAAAAGCCATTGTTTATCTTGCTATCGGTGCTGTCTTGTAGTGACATTGTATGTATGTAGACAGTTGTATTTTATGACGTGAGTAAATAGTAAAACAGTGTTTGCATGTCGTAGCTTCAAAGCATTGCGCTGTGCTCGAAGACAAGCAGAGTACATCTACAGCAGTTCGAGATAAGGTCGGACCACTGGAAAACAACAGTGAAAACATAATTTCAGATGGGTTCCAAATGGCAGAGATCCTGAATGAGTATTTCAGCTCAGTTTTTACCACAGAAGATATCAGCTCACTTCCAGTTCCATTGACTAAATTTGAGGGCAATAAATCAGAACATTTACGGCAGTTATTTGTAACTCCTGAAATGATAGCAAAGAAAATTAAGAAGATGAAAGATAATAAATCACCTGGAGTTGATGGGATACCACCAAAACTGCTAAAGGAAATTGTTGATCAAATTAGTACACCACTTGCAAACTTATTTAACTTGTCACTAGAAGAAGGAATAGTTCCTTCAGAATGGAAAGAAGCAAACATTACGCCGCTATTTAAGAAGGGATCGAGGAAGAAGCCAGAAAATTACAGACCAGTGAGTTTAACATCAGTTGTATGTAAATTACTCGAAACATTAATTAGAGACCACATGGTGGAATTCCTCGTAAAACATAAATTAATAAATACATCTCAACATGGATTCCTAAAAGCAAGGTCATGTCTAACCAATCTCTTATGTTTTTTAGAAGAAATTACAAAGTGGGTAGATGACGGTTCACCAGTGGATGTTGTCTACTTAGATTTTCAGAAATCTTTCGATAAAGTGCCACATCAAAGATTGTTACTTAAACTAAAAGCCCATGGTATAGGCAATGATGTAATCAACTGGATAGAACACACAGAAGACAGAGAGTAATAGTAGATGGTGAGATTTCAAACTGGAAATCTGTTTTGAGTGGGGTACCACTGGGATCAGTATTAGGCCCTATACTGTTTTTAATATATATAAATGATTTGGAGGATGGCATATCTAGCAAAGTACTCAAATTTGCAGATGACACAAAAGTATTCAGAAAGGTTACTAATGATACAGATAACCAAAGTTTACAGGATGATCTGGAAAAATTAGTTAAATGGTCAGAAAAATGGCAAATGTTATTCAATTTTGGGAAGTGTAAATGTATACACATAGGACATGGAAATATGGACGAGGAATATAAAATGGGGGATGCTGTACTATGTAGAACCACACAAGAAAAGGATTTAGGAGTAACATTTAATGCTGACATGAAAGTTTCAGAGCAATGTGGGATTGCTGCTTCGAAAGGAAATCAAATTCTAGGGCGAATTAGGAGAACTATCACGTATAAGGAGAAACATCTAATTGTACCCCTGTACAAAGCAATAGTTAGACCACAATTGGAATATTGTATTCAAGCATGGAGGCCATATCGTAAAAAAGACAGATAAGCTAGAAAGAATACAACGAAGAGCAACTAAGATGATTCCAGAATTAAGAGACCTTAGTTACGAAAGTCGCTTATTACAATGTGGTTTGACAACACTAGAGACCAGGAGACTAAGAGGAGACCAAATAGAAGTGTTTAAAATAGTGAACGGTTATGAGGATGTTGATAGGAATATGTTCTTCAAACTTAAAGAAGGCAGTAGAACCAGAGGACACAAAGCAGCATTAGTTAAGGAACAGTGTAGGTTGGACATGAGAAAGTACTCTTTCTCACAGAGGGTGATAAATGAATGGAACAAACTGCCAAATGATTGTGTTAATGCTAGTAGTGTGAATATGTTTAAAAATAGAATTGACAGATATCTGATAAGGGCGGGCTACACATAGATGAGAAAATTGTTGGACTCTCGATAAGCCAATAGCTTCCTTGTCCACTTGCCATCTGGAACTTGTTGTTCGAGATGGCAATTTTGTTAAATCTTTGTTAAATCTAAATCTTTTTTCCAATGAAACCAATTGACATGTTTTCATGTGGTTGTACATTGACTAAAGTACTTAAGGTAGCTGGGGTTGCTGTTATATGCTTGTCTTAAATTGAGTAGTTTCAGTAGAAGTTTTTAAAATAAATTAACCATTTTTTCATAGATTGTAGTTGAGATACTATATAATATTCCATGTTAATACAATTTTGAGCTTTTCCTTTATTTGGGTATGTTACAAGTATGGGTATGTTACAAACAATAGTCACAAAATGCCAAATTATATCGTTTTGAGAAAATCCCCAAAGAAATAAATGACATACATATAAGTATGACAGTGTCACTGATAACTTTGATGAAAAATTTTGGTTAACACAAACGGATTATGTCTGCTACACAACCATGAATAAGTGAAACAAAAGTTTAATGACAGCCTAAAGTGGCAGTGTATTTTTTACACAAACCCTTCACCAATTGTAACTCTAATTTGTGTCATTTTGTCTACATGTAAGATGCATCGATACGCCAAATTGCAGTGTTGTTAGTGTTGTGTAGTTTTTCTAAAAAAAGTAAATTAAGCATTATTTCCTGGTTGTTAGTGGTAACAGAAATGTCAATAGATACTTGTATCATGCTTGAAATGTGACGCTTTTCACTGGGGTTTATGTATTGTTGACAAAACATATCGGTTATTTCTAAAATTGACATGTCCCCTTAATTTGCAGCCACAATGGCCCTTGAATCTGTATTTCTAACATGTTGCCATCTACGATATCAGGTTATGCCAGCCATCTGACAAACACTCGGGGGCATAACATTTCTTGCAGATCAATCAGCCAAAAACACAATAACATAACCCCGTTATCCGCAGGGTCACCAGGTCACATTAACTGGCCGTTTCCGTTTATAGCTTCAAAGGCACAATAAACTATGTTAGCACTGATATTTGCTGGTTTAAAGGACATGAATTAATTATTGTTTTAAAATCCACTGTACAGGTTCTGTTACTCCTTTGACGTACGGGAGAGTGACCATACATTTGGATTTCTCTGTGTTCTTATCCTTCTTTTCTTTGTTTTTTCCTTCTGAATTTGCTGTTCTTTCATCTTCTTCTGGTCCAACTTCAGTGCCCACATCTTTCTAGTGTCTTGGTACATACATCCAAAGGTATGGTCACTCTCCCATATGTGCAACCTTCATGTCTAGTCCTGATCTTTTACTATTTGATGAAGGACCATAACCCAATTGTACTTTTCTTGGCTGTGCAACTGGCCATGTTGACTGGTGATATAAATAAGAAGTTGTTTCTGGAATATCAACAAGGCGTTGATGTAGGCCTAAGACATCATCCAGTACCTGGGACTGCCACGATGTCTAATAGCTCTGTATTTATGGCACGACCTGGCACTGTGCCACATACCAAGCATCGGGCAGGCAAGCAACAAGTGGCCTATGCCAGATTAATAACCCAGTACTCATAAACCACCAAGCAAGCATACGCATATGAAAGGAACAGAAATATTGGAAAAATAATTAATGGAATAACCCCACATGCTGCCACTGTGCAAATAAACTTGACAGGGCTTCTGCTACTGGGGATACGTCTTTAGCAATATACTTTCATCAAATCAGCTAACATAACATTTCTTGCAGACCAGTCAGCCAAAAAACATAATGACATTTCTTGCAGTCCAATCATCTGTAAAACAAAACCCACTGCACGGCCATAGCAAAGCAATTTGTTCTGGAAAACAAGGCAGAAACTGAAAGAATGCTATTACTTTTGTTAATGCATAACCATTCTTGCAGTTCAGTTAGTTAAAAAACAAAACCTCAATATCTTGAGTTCCTCTAGGAAACAAGATAGATAGTGCCAGAACAATATTAACAATGATATTCTACTTGCTGACCAGAATTTTTACTTGCCCTCAAACTGTTGAGGAAATTAATGCATTAGCATGCGAGTGTGTGTACAGATAATCATAATTATATCATTGTGTGCATGTAACATAACTTTGGTAAGATTTAACAGGATTGCCGTCACAATTTTACAAGATTAACATTAACCATGAAGCAAATTTTTTATTTACTACAGTTCACTTACAAGACATTGATCCCACACCATCCTGTTTGTGTACCTTAGTCTGCCTACGGAAACACTTCCTTCCATTTCTCTACGAACACATTCTCATGTTATCAGTTTGTAATTGTGCATTGCTGGTTCATGTTCTGCAGCTGCAGGTCTGGTGGTTTACTGACTAGTTTCTGGTCAGCTACCATGCCATGGTTTCTGGTCAGACCAAAAACACGTTTCAGAGCTACCAAGTCTCACACATCTGGCGTGAGACTCACGCATTTTACTTCCATCTCATGCTCTCAAGCAACTGTCTGTAAATCTCATATGCATCTCTCATGCATATTGGTAAATCTTATACAGGCAAATTTCCCTGCGTATAGACGTTCTTTCTGTGCATGCGCTGACAGTGTAGAGCAGGCGTCCAGGGAATCACGTATAGTACTGCAATAGTTATACAGCTGTCACAATGCTATCGCAATAGTAAGACTACCCGATAGTCATTCCTGGCATACACGGACAGTCCAGCATTTGTGTGTGCAAGCATGTGCATGCACGTTCATGCATGTTCGTGTGTGTGTGTGTGTGTGTGTGCGTGCGTGCATGCGTGCGTGCGTGCGTGCGTGCGTGCATGCGTGTGTGCGTGCGTGCGTGCGTGCGTGTGTGCGTGCGTGCGTGCATGGATAACTAGGACAAGCAGCTTGTCATGACAAATTTATAATTTATCATCTCTGGGATCACACATTTACATCAAGAGGTATTTCCTCGACTTTGGGCTATTGTGGTATAACATGGCAATCATTGGAATATTGCCACAGCTTGGTGCCAGGGAACTTGACTGAGATAAAAGCTGGTGATGTCTGGTACTACAACAATATTATTGCCGCAGTAGGTGTTTCTGGGCAGGTAACTGTAGTAATATATTAAATTCCACATCTGTAAAGGTTGGTTTTTAAGCTGAGTCAGCAAATAACGTGTTATTAGGGAGTAATCCTTGGTGCTAGCATAATCATTTCAAAGGCAATCACTCCATGCACACAAAACCCTGACCATTTGACTCCTTATGGGTGTTGGGCAGAATTAGACTGAAGACAAAACCTACCCATATCAAAGACATTTCATTGCATGCATGACTTAATTTTCAGCAGATATGAAAATACTACAATTACCACTCTATTGGAAAAATAATGTCTATATGAATCAAGTTTTTAATTCACCACATAATGTATTTATTCAAATATAAAATGGAACTCAAGATCCACAAACGTGTACATTTCAGCTATATAATGAGAATATGCATTAAATAAAATGTATTCGATCATGTGTGGACACTGTATACTGTATTCCTTGAAATGGTGTAAATTTATTTCCCATTCATCATTGACTGAATGTTACATGCATGGGCATCACAGGTTGTCCAGTATTGTGTCTGCGTCTTCATGTGCTTATTTGTAGTTACCCATTTACTGATGTTGTAGAAGCCATGTGACTGTTAAATTAAGAGGTTCTATATAGAGCAGGACAATAGGGACAATTACTGAAAACAGTGAAGTCAGTTGCAATTCCTAGGACACATATTGAGAAACAGATTGAAAAACATGTTATTGAAAAATATTCGAAGGACAAAGCTTGAGGCAGGGAAATATTAACATGCATTAATAGTCGGAACATATGGCTGGACAGATTAGCCAATGATTTAACAAGATTTGCCATCCAAGCCAAAGGCCCAGATGGCAAGTGGACAAAGAAGCCATTGGCTTATCGAGAGTCCAACAATGTTCATCTACTTATAACCGCCCTCCTGAGATATGTGTCAACCTTGTTTTTAAACATATTCACGCTGCTAGCAGTTACACAATCTGTAGACAATTTGTTCCATTCATTTATTGTCCTCTGTGAGAACGAGTGCTTCCTGATGTCCAATCTACATTGATCCTTTACTAATTTTACCTCATGTCCTCTAGTTCTGCTATCTTTCTTGAGTGAGAAAAACATATTTCTATCAATATTTTCACACCCATTCAGTATCTTAAAAACTTCAATCTGATCTCCTCTTAACCTCCTTGCAAATGCAATGAACGAAACCTGTTTTTTTGTGAGGGACTGCTTTTTCCACCGAGCGGCAAAAAACATGCCAATCCTGACAGCTGTAGGTGTTCTTGGTTTGTTTATTTCGTCAACAAGCAACATATCTCCTACCAGTGGTCAACCATAATCCTTCTATCACATTATACATCACTGAAGCATGAGAGACTAATATGTACTAATAATATTTTATGAGTGGTAGCAGGCACAGTTAGTGATCTTGATAGGTCAACTGGTCACCTTAGGCAGTGACTTTGATGGGTCAACTGGTCATCTTCATTGATGAGCATGGTGGGTCAACTAAACTATAAAATGACATAATAACATATTCATCAGACCTGTCATGGAAACTGCTTGGCATCTGTTCTGTGCCAACAAGTCGCCCGTGGATCCACATCTCGACTATCAAAATGGAAGTTACAAAACGTTCATTCCATATCACCACATTGCTTGAAGTGCTAAAAGGGCGTATATACAAAATGTTGCTATATTATGACACTTTTAATGGTCAAAATAGTATTCTGAATGAATAGCAGCAACAGTGGCTAATGCAATTTGGAGCATTATTTCGACAGCTGAAAGTGCAATCAAACACAATGTTTAATAAAAACTGTAGGCAGAAAATACCTGTGAGAGAGAACACAAGTTTTAATTATCATGTCATCCTTGGGCGGAATGGGAACAAACATTAAATAGTGTCAGTAAACACCAAATAGCAACAAATAACACCAGGGGATTGTGGTGCCATGTTTCTATAGATTAAGAACACACAGCTGAATGAATGTGGTCGATGAGATTACACACTGTCGTGCCCTAATAATACTATAGATTTAAAACAAATCTACAGAAGCTGATTTGCTGTGGCTTTAGCAGTGTGCATCTTGTTTGGTCCACAATCATTTGGAAAATTCAACAGAAATGTTAGCGATGGTTTCACCCACTTTGTTGACATTTGATGCCCACAGGTGCCCTTTCACATTTGATGCCCGCAGGCACCCTTTCACATTTGATGCCTGCGGGTGCCCTTTCACATTTGATGCCTGCGGGCACCCTTTCACATTTGATGCCCGTGGGTGCCTTTTCACATTTGATGCCCGCGGGTGCCTTTTCACATTTGATTTGATTTTTTATGCATTTGAAAAAAAACATGCTTTGTCAAATCGGTATTTACTCTATCTTTGGGAGGTCGATAATGTAACGTTTAAAGAATTATGATCAGGCAGTTTAATCGGATAATGACTTGTCAGTGAATAGATAGATTAATCGAAACTAATTTATCCATATCAGCGTTGGTGACCATTATAAAGATCTCTGTAGGCACAGCTTCTGTTGGTTGTAGTAGCAAGATCGTATAGCAGAAATGTAACTGAACTGCCATGTTGTGTCCAAGATATTTCCTTCTGTTAACAGATGGAATTTGTGTGAATGTTTATATAGATTACTGTAAAATAGGTATGTAAAGAAAAGTTGCAATCATTTGGATAATTTTAAGCATCTTGTTGATTTTTTTAATCATTGGCTGGGTAGCCAGTGTGGTTATCATAACCATGGTCAAGCAAGATGCATAGGAAGTGATTAATTTGTATATTATCAGTAATTATATTAATTAATTAAGTTACATAGTTACAGGGCTTTGGCGATATTTCCAAAGATACCTTAGTATTTTGTGAAATGTTGACACTAGATGTTTGCAAGAGAATAATTTTAAAGATTTTTTTTGCATTTTGTCAAAATAATATTTACTACTACTATTTTATGCAAATGTAGTATTTAATATATATAGATACATTTTACATGAATGGTTTTTACTGATATTTTGTGAATGATATTGTATACAGAGAGACTATTACAGATACAATTATTAATGGTTTTGGAATTTTGACAGAAGTGTAACATTTGGATAATTTTATAAAGGCACCTGATTTTTGTAAGTTTTTTTCAACCAGCAAGAGATTCGAAACATCATTCAATGATGTTCTCATAAATAAGGTAGTTAATATAAAAAGGTATATTAGAATGAATATGGTTTTGTAGTTATATTGAAAATAAACCAAAATGCCAATTAACTATGTCTTGCAAAGAACCTTCAGTGTAGGGGCCAGACAACAGTTGAGAATTGCATTGGTGGCCATGTTAACGTTTTGTCTGATTATGAGAAAACGTGACCATCAAAAATTCAGAAAATTTTTCACAGCAACTGCCATCTCAGTTTTTTTCAAAATCACATACTTCCAGCTCTTGAAACACCCCGATGTGCGATGCCCGTAAATGTTGACAAAAATAGCCATGTATTCAATCCCTCTGCCTGTTAAACTTGGAGAAAGAATCTACTTCCAGAATCTTGGTGTAGCGACTTTAATTTGGTGCAGAGAATTTACAGAATAATGCGGAATATCGAATAGAATAAGTATTACTATTGCATATATTATACATAAACGTATTGTAGACATATATTAGGAAACAGGTTTTGTTAATTATTAGTCAGAGGCAGTATTTTAGAGTAAGTTAGTTCCGGACTCCGACAGGGAAGTCAGATTTTTTCCGGACTCAAATTCAATGAGCGATAAAAGGGAATTTGTTTACAGGTTGTAAATTAAACTGGTGTACCAAATTATTGTTTACGTTGTTAAATATATATTATATAAAGTGATACATTTACATAAATTGCATACATAAGGTAATATCTGACATAGTTATAGTAAACGTTTTTGGTAAAAAGGAATTAACAGCAGGATTTAACGTAAGTTGGTATACAATGACTTCGTTGTTTTGTTTACACAGTGTTCTCCATATTCGCTAGGTGGCAGGCTTTTTCTTTGCTTGTGCGAGCTTAGTAGAAAAGACATAGTTAGCAAGTATATTAGCCTAAAGGGTTCTTTTGAACACAAAAACCTATTCTGAGGCAGTGGTAGAGGGGGTGAGAAAGAGCGTGAGGTTGTTTGTGGGGGACTCAATAGTTAGGAAGACCGACAGAGTCTTAAACAAGGGAGATGACGTGGTGGTTTGTTTGCCTGGGACCAAAATAGAGTCAATAACTGAGAGGGTAGAAAACATTGTGGGTTTGGGCAAGGGTGGATATGTTTTAGTACACGTAGGGACAAATAATGTTGAGAGGGAGGGTACAATTGCCATAGTTAGGAAATACAGGAAGTTGGTCAGAACACTAAAGCAGACTGGGGGATTGCAATTAACATGCTAGTCCAGAAGTTTTGTAGGGAAGAGGAAGTGGGATTTGTGGGGAAGTTTTGTTGGAAGGGCTGATATGTACATGATTGGCTTCATCTAAGTGGAAAGGGGGCAGCAGTATTTGCGGATGGACTCACAGTAACAGTCAGGGTTGGGTCCAATTATGTAATTGTAATTGTAATTGATTACAGCAAAATTGTATAATTGTAATTGTAATTGATTACAGCAAATGTATAATTGTAATTGTAATTGATTAGGGTTTCAAAATTTTGCTGTAATTGTAATTGTTATATTTTGTATAATTGAAAATTTATTTCAATTACAATCAGTTACAGTACGTTTTATATCACAAACTACATAAACGAATTGTCACTAAAATATAATTTAAATCTCACATGAGTTGAAAATCAAGACTAATAATAACACCTGCTTATATATTTATATTTTGGTTACAGTATTCACTGTCTGGTGGGTACTGGGCTGTGGTGCTATATGGTGGGAGCCTTATCGATTAGCCTTTTCAATAAGTTGGTAACAGCCAGGAAGCAATAAACAATGCACAGACATTGTCAGACAAAGGCTAAGCTCGTATTCAAGAAACATGGAAAGACCTGTAGTCTCATATTGCTTCAGAAAATATCAGCTCTGTGAAACATTGCAGAGTTAGCAAGCCAATTAGACCCCTTGTGTTGTGGTGGGTTGGAGACAGGTCAGGTGTCAAGGACTGTTTATATGGCCTCTCCCCTCATTCCCAACACAAAGCAATGGGCAGACCAATTAAGAATGTTAGCTTAGAGCAGGAGCTACAACCTCAAAGTAAACACATCATACCCAATTATTAGTATTTTCCGAAGAAAAATGTAAGAAATGCACACAGAAAAATGTTTATAACACTAGAAAGGATGCTTAGAGAAGAACTACAAATAAATATTGTATTATGGCCTGTGGGATTTTGTCCAATTTTCACATTTTTGTATTTTGTCCTGTGGGGTTTATGCTCACTTTTCATATTTTGTGATTTTGTCAGTAAGGAATATGTCCTGTAAGATTATGTCTAAATACTGCATTGTATTTTCATATAACGAAAATATGTTTTAAACTGCTATCTTTTTAATTAGTATAATTCAAAGTCACAATTCAACAAAATGTACAAACATTACCGTTATATTTGTTTATCAATTGTGTAAAAAAATATTGAAATTCAGCAAAACTTGCAAAAATACATAATTTACAAATGCTGAATATATTTGGTTCCGCATAATGTAATTGTAATTGAAATTGAAACAGTGTAATTGTAATTGTAATCGATTTGGACAATTATGACTGTAATTAAAATTTAAATTAATTGTAATTGTAACTGATATAATTTTGTGTAATTGGACCCAGCCGTGGTAGCAGTAGACAGTGGCATGGGTAACGTAACAAATATTTTTGGTAGTAAACATTGTTTAAACTAAAAGCGCAGGGGGGTTACTTAGAGATGCCTCAAGCAGGACAAGAGGCCACCATTACAGACAAACAAATAACAAAATGTCCTAAAAACATATCTGAAGCAGGTTATAGATGCGTGTGTTTAAATGCTAGGAGTATAATAAATGAGAAAAACTAATTAAACATTATGGTAGAAGATATTGACCCTCACATAACTGGGATTACCGAATCATGGGCCAACACAGACATAACAGATGCTGAATTAGGATTGACAGGATACGTAATGCTTATGAGATATTGAATAGGAAGAAGGGGAGGGGGAGTTATTTTATATGTTAAAGAATCTTATGAAATAAAATTAGAAAGGGAAGCAGATTGCGATGAAGCTGTTTGGTGCAAAATAGTTTCAGGAAATTCAAAATTAACTATTGGATTAGTTTACCGAAGTCCAAACATAAACGAAGAGGATAACACAAAAATACAAAATGCTATAAAGGAAGTTAGTAAAGAGGAATGTATCATAATGGGAGATTTTAACCATGGACACATACAATGGAAATCTCTAGAGAGTACAGAGGGTGAGGACCAACAATTTATATTTTTAATCCAGGATAGCTTCCTTACTCAGCAGAGGAGATAATGTATTAGATTTGTCATCACATCATATTGTCATCACCAAAAAAATTAGTGGACAATGTAAAAATACATGAATCATTGGGTAACAGTGACCATAATCAAATACCTTTTGACATCAATGTAAAATCAGAAAGTAAAAATAAAAAACGTATAGGAGAAACGTCCACAAAGATAACTATAAAGATATGAGAAAATACTTAGCAAAGCTAGATTGGAATAGCATGCTGATGAATAAGACCGCAATGGAATGTTGGAATATTCTAAAATATGAAATTGAGAGTATCATCGATAAATTTGTTCCCTTGAAAAAACAAGGAAAACGGTCTAGAAAGAAACACTTGTAAAAAGAAGCTATTAGAAAATAGCATTTAAGCAAACTATGTGGAGGGTTTATAGGCGTACCAGAAAGGATGAAGACTATGCAAATTACAAAGAGACACTTAACCTAGCTACAACAGAAATTAGAAAATCTAAAAGAACCTTTGTAAAATATGAACAAAAATTGGCAGGTAATATAAAAATTTACAGCAAGAGTTTCTATGCTTATGTAAGGAGTAAACAGAAAGTTCAAGATAAGGTTGGACCACTGGGAAACAACAGTGGAAACATAATTTCAGACGGGTTTCAAATGGCAGAGGTCCTGAATGAGTATTTCAGCTCAGTTTTTACCACAGAAGATATCAGCTCACTTCCAGTTCCATTTACTAAATTTGAGGGCAGTGAATCAGAACATGTACGGCAGTTATTTGTAACTCCTGAAATGATAGCAAAGAAAATTAAGAAGATGAAAGATAAAAAATCACCTGGAGTTGTTGGGTTACCACCAAAACTGCTTAAGGAAATTGTTGAGCAAATTAGTACACCACTTGCAGAAGTGTTTAACTTGTCACTAGAAGAAGGAATAGTTCCTTCAGAATGGAAAGAAGCAAACATTATGCCACTATTTAAGAAGGGATCGAGGAACAAGCCAGAAAATTACAGACCAGTGAGTTTAAAATCAGTTGTGTCACTTGTATATAAATTACTCGAAACATTAATTAGAGACCACATGGTAGAATTCCTTGTAAAACGTTAATTAATAAATATATCTCAACACGGGTTCCTAAAAGCAAGGTCATGTCTAACCAATCTCTTGTGTTTTTTTAAAGAAATTACAAAGTGGGTAGATGACGGTTCACCAGTGGATGTTGTCTACTTAGATTTTCAGAAATCTTTCGATAAAGTACCACATCAAAGACTGTTACTTAAACTAAAAGCCCATAGTATAGGTAATGATATAATCAACTGGATAGAAGAGTGGCTTACCCACAGAAGACAGAGAGTAATACTAGATGGTGAGATTTCAAACTGGAAATCTGTTCTGAGTGGGGTACCACACGGATCAGTATTAGGCTCTATACTATTTTTAATACATATAAATGATTTGGAAGATGACATATCTAGCAAAGTACTGAAATTTCCAGATGACACGAAAGTATTCAGAAAGGTTACTAATGTTACAGATAAACAAAGTTTACAGGATTATCTAGATAAATTAATTAAATGGTCAAAAAAATGGCAAATGATATTCAATTTTGGGAAGTGTAAATGTATACACATAGGACGTGGAAACATGGACGAAGAATATAAAATGGGGGATGCTGTACTAGGTAGAACCACACAAGAAAAGGAAATTTTAGTGCTGACATGAAACTTTCAGAGCAATGTGGTATTGCTGCTTTGAAAGGAAATCAAATTCTAGGGCTAATTAGGAGGGTAAACAGACATAACCACACTGGACAAAACCCCACTTAGACATAACCCCACTCGGACCAAACCCCACTCGGACATAATCCCACTCAACCCCACTCAGACAAAACCCCTTTTGGCCTACTGCATATAGATTCAAAGACAACAATATTTGTTATTTTCTGTTTTATTAATGTCAATGTATCACCATACAACATTGAAAAATATGCAACTATGAAAACTACATTAAACTACTACCTCACTTATTGTTATCATGAAAACTACATTAAACTACTTCCATCTCACAGTGTCCAATGCCCCTCAGTGTATCGGGAATTGACTTGGTGCCATCACGACGGGCAGTACACAGATTGTGAAGCTTCGTCTGGAGCTGAACTGTGTGGCACCGCGTTCCCTTGACTGGTGGTTCACCATGCTGGTCATGTAGCATTATTATCCCCCTTGAACCATTTAGCTCTGATGTAGCAGTCAGAAGAATCCAATTCTACTGACTTCCCTTAACTGCTGTCAGGGATGATCCCATTACGTACATCACCACGTACAACAGAGAAACATCCATTTAATTTATGGCTATATTAAACATCTAATAGGACCAAATTTACATTTGAAAACAATTCCTTTTGAAGTGCAAGCAGAAATATAGTTACTTCATTTCAAAATATTATTTATTTTTACCTAATTTTTTTAATTTTCATTACTTCTAAAAAAATAAAAGTGTAGGACAAAAACCACCCCGGACAAAAACCATCTGGACAAAAACCACCCGGACTAAAACCCCCCCAGACATAATCCCCCCCGGACTAAAACTACCCTGGACAAAAACCCCCTTTTTTATCTTTGAAATATTCTTTGAAAATTGTAACTATATCCTTGGATCCGATGTTCAGAGCAGAGGTTGCTTTTATCATCTCACCCAGAGTACGTGGCGCAAGGTGCAGCAGCTTGGACTTGTGACACTGTATCGCTCAGATGATGACGTGAAGCTGTTCTGCGGGATGCTCGACGGATTGGCATTCTTGCCTGTAGCTGATGTTCCAGAAGGACTGAAGTATCTCAAGGAACACACACCTGAAGGTCTAGAACCTCTCATCGATTACTTTGATGCCACCTACATCTCGGGATCGTATCGCCGAATCCAGCGCCCAACTGGTCCAGATGGTAGCATTCCTCCAATGAAGATGTGCAGGATCGCACCAATGTTCCCACCTGAACTGTGGAACGTTCATGAGGTCACAATCAGCGGTGAATCTCGAACCAACAACATGTGCGAGGCATGGAACAACTCCTTCCGATCACTTGTTGGGTGTTCACATCCCAGCATATGGCGTACCATTGACAATCTTCGTAAGGATCAGAATGATGCTCGCGCCGCCATTCTTCTGGATTCCCGTGGACAGCCTCTCAAGAAGCGGGTACATCGATCCACAGTACAGCTCCAGCAGAGGCTTCACAACCTCTGTACAGATATTCGCGATGGCCGCAAATCTGTTGAGGTTACCCTGAGGGGAATAGGACACTGTATCCGCTGGAAGTTATTTTCATAGACACTGTATCCGCTGGAAGTAATTTTCATAATATATGTTGACTTTTGATATGTGTACATGTATGAATGTGTATAATTGGTTGTAAAATTATGCTATATAAAATCACCCTCACTGTATGAATGTGTATACTCATGATAATTGGTCGTATGATTCTATGTATATAATGATTATATGTTGATGTTGAATGAATGAATGAATGAATATGTAAATAAATACTCGCAAAAAACGTGGGTGGTTTTTGTCCAGGGTAGTTTTAGTCAGGGGGATTATGTCCGGGGGGGTTTAGTCCGGATGGTTTTTGTCCAGGTGGTTTTCGTCCGGGGTGGTTTTTGTCCGTATACCTTGTCTTAGTGGGGTTTTTTTCTGAGTGGGGTTATGTCCGAGTGGGGTTTCGTCCAGTGGGTTATGTCCGAGTGGGGTTTTGTCCTGGATTCCATACATTCAATTAGGAGAACTATCACGTATAAGGAGAAAGAGCTACCTCTGTACAAAGCAATAGTTAGACCACATTTGGAATATTGTATTCAAGCATGGAGGCCATATCATAAAAAGGACATAGACAAGCTAGAAAGAATACAACGAAGAGCAACTAAATGATTCCAGAATTGAGAGACCTTAGTTACGAAAGCCGCTTATTACAATGTGGTTTGACAACACTTGACACCAGCAGAGCTGGGTCCAATTACAAAAAATCAAATCAATTACAATTACTTTCAAATTTTCAGTTCAATTACAATTACACTTCCACAATTTTCAAATCAATTACAATTACACCATTTCAATTACAATTACATTTTTATTATGCAGAATGATTTGTTAATTATGTAGCATGTGTTGCCGATTGTGTGTATGAATAATACGATTGATATTTTATTGAACCGTGACTTCATGATTTCATATACAATTAGCTAGATAAATATTATTGTTCCTTATAAATAAAATGTAATGTTTGCTGGGTTCATTAATTAATGTTTAATTACATGGTGCAACCATAAACAGTACAGTACAACTATAAACAAATTTCACAACCATTTGAAATCCTATTGAGTCTCTCCAATCTACTAAGCCATTTCAAAGCAATTCTACTTATAAAATGTAACCACAAATAATTCATACCAGTACATTAGGAATGTTCACATCAAGATACATCCGGAGGGGTTTTAATTACAAGATCTAAGTACTGTATCAACAGAAACCACCACCTTGCCCTTCACTGATAGAAGATTACAGAATCAAAGAAAAGACAGACCAATGACTAATTGGGGTATACTTTGAAAACAGCTAATGATGCCTTTTGGCATATTTGGAGCCATTTGGAAGCAAAGT
The DNA here is from genome assembly GCA_033239005.1 of Lamellibrachia satsuma. Lineage (NCBI taxonomy): Eukaryota > Metazoa > Annelida > Polychaeta > Sabellida > Siboglinidae > Lamellibrachia > Lamellibrachia satsuma. The sequence goes on from BSQZ01000057.1 coordinate 1,047,196, forward strand.
GTGAACTGTCTGCTGGCAGATTGCAATTAAACATTGCTTAGGTATTCTGTTGGTGACTTGTTATATCTGTACATTCCTTTGATAACATGAGCAGGTCTTACAGGGGTTATAATTAAGTTTTTTCTGAGTTTGTTTTGAGATTAAGAGGAGACCAAATAGAAGTGTTTAAAATAGTGAACGGTTGTGTGGATGTTGATAGGAATATGTTCTTCAAACTTAGACAAGGTAGTAGAACCAGAGGACACAAACCAGCAGTAGTTAAGGAGCAGTGTAGGTTGGACATGAGAAAGTACTCTTTCTCACAGAGGGTGATAAATGAATGGAACAAACTGCCAAATGATTGTGTAGTGTGAATATGTTTAAAAATAGAATTGACAGATATCTGATAAGGGTGGGCTATACATAGATGAAAAAATTGTTGGACTCTCGATAAGCCAATGGCTTCCTTTTCCACTTGCCATCTGGAATTTGTTGTCTGTGATGGCAATCTTGTTAAATCTTGTTAAACTCTAAAAAATGCACTATTTCACAGTGAATAGCTTCTACTAACAAACCTGTGAATATGCCTGCTCGATTGCACTTATGTCACATATGAATTGTTTAAATTCACATATCACAATTTAATACGCCCTACATTCGTGTGAAACAATAAGCAGGAAGGTCAACTGTGGTCTGACCCCTGTATTTAGCCTAGTGTATATGTTGCGGGCAGTTTCGGAATGGGGGCAAAGTGGAGATGATTCTCACTTGGGACGGACCATTGTGAGAATTCCCAAAACGCCCGCCCAAGTTGGAATGGACTAAACGTTGATTCTCACTTGGGACGCACCATTGTGAGAATTCAGAAAACGATCAAATGGATTACGGTGTATTTGAACTCTGTCCGGCGTGATATGTTTCTTAGAAGATATGCTCAGTCGAGGTGTGCTGAGGGTATCTTGAAATTGACACATGCACCTGTATAAGATCATATCCTGCGGTAGAAAATAATAATAGACTTCTTTAGCACATAGAGCTTTGACTTTGAACACGCACAATGGAGGTCCTAGGTGTTATAGGTACTTCACTTGCTACCAGTTCATAATTGGTTAGCCAGCGTAGATGTTGAAACATGTCCTTTGTGTGTGTTGTGAATGTGTTGAAGCTGTAGCGGAGCAACAAAGGGGGTAATTAACTAGCTAATCATGCAGTGTTTGATTTGCTTATTCCGACTTTGCCCCTTCTTGTATTGTGCAGAATGGGAATAATACCGTTATTTCAAGCGTGCTGTTGTGAAAACTTGTGTGCCGACGTCCTTTTTGTACTGGATGACCATATATTGTGTATAACATTCAAAATACTGACTGTATGACAAACCAACGGAACGCAATATTTATAAATGACATAAAGCTTATTCCCACTTTGCCCCCCGACTTAACTGGTGCAGAGTTGGAATGATATTGTTATTTCGTTTAAACTTACATGTACAAGCGTGGATTTCATAATTTTTCGCCTAAAAACGTGTTTGAAATTACAAATGCTAACTGTGTGACACCAACGCAATGCACTATCATTGATTAGCGTGTAGTTATAAAGCTTATTCCCGGCAGTGACCGGCAGTGTGACAGGCAGCACCACAGATGTGACAGCTGATGTCCTGATGGAGGTGACAGGTGGCACAACAGATGTGACAGCTGATGTTATGATGGAGGTGACAGGCGGCACAACAGATGTGACAGCTGATGTCATGATGGAGGTGACAGGTGGCACAACAGATGTGACAGCTGATGTCATGGTGGAGGTGACAGGCGGCACCACAGATGTGACAGCTGATGTTATGATGGAGGTGACAGCTGATGTTATGATGGAGGTGACAGACGGTACAACAGATGTGACAGCTGATGTCATGGTGGAGGTGACAGGCGGCACCACAGATGTGACAGCTGATGTTATGATGGAGGTGACAGACGGTACAACATATGTGACAGCTGATGTCATGGTGGAGGTGACAGGCGGCACAACAGATGTGACAGCTGATGTCATGGTGGAGGTGACAGGCGGCACAACAGTTGGTATCACAGCATTGCTAATGATATTTTCAACATCTTCCTCATCCACCACTCCAGTTCTGCAACCTGGAAAAAAGTTACCACGTGCCTGCTGCCCATAAACAACCTCAAATGGCACCTGTTTGGTTGTCTCTGATTCCTGGGTGTTCAGAACATACATAATTCTTGGCAAAACACCCGCCCGTGAAAACATTTCACCACCATGCTTTGTTGGATCAAGCTCCTCCATCAACTTGGCCAGCTTGTCCTCTATTGTCCTGTTGCCTCTTTCGACAAGTCCCTGTGACTGTGAATGTCGGGGCCTGCCATGGACAAAGATTGTGTCGGCACCCATTGTTCAAACAGGGACGCCAACACCTGGTGTACCCATGTCTGCTAACACGCGTTCCTCCAAACTAATAGCTACTTCGTGCGCAGTCTTGGTTTTCAGAGGGTAAATGATATGGAATTTTGAGTAATGATCCATGACATGACATATGTAGTGGTAGCAATTATCTGGGGAATGACGCATGTCTATCAAATCAATCTGAATACGGTTAAGGAATTCTGTCTCCACAATTGGCTTAAGGGGAGCTTTAGTTGTGTTAGGAGCTGCCTTCTGGCATGTGGGGCATGTCCTACAAAACTGCTCTACATAACTTCTTGGCATCCCATAGTAGTCCCTATGTGCTCGTTGGCAGTCTGATGGCGACATGTCACTGCACCCACCTGTGAAAAAACATTTAGACATGAATGCAATGGAATCTAAGATGGAATGGAAATATTATTGACACAACACAAAAAATAGGGCCCTTACAATGACTTATTATTTTCACTAACTGACACTTGAGGTGACACATATTTCCAATAATATTTTTTCACAATATTTATTAATGGTATGACTCCAGTTTGGTGTTGTTAGTAATTGTCCTGACACTGTGAAAAATCCATATCTGGCACCTGAAGAATTAATTAGGATGACTGCTAATCAAGGGATAATTGCATGGCCTCCCAGGTGGGGTGCAGTACTGTCACTGTGAAATGGCTTCCTTTTATTGTTGCATTACCACCAGTCATGAATGTCACACTTAACAGATTACAGGGACAGCTTCAAGTCAGCTAGAACGGGATCCACACCTGCCTTAGCATAGAAGCCAATTAATTTAACTGCGAACCATGCACACTTGACCAGACTACCCGGCAGAGTGGGGTCCACTGAAACGAACGACATTGAAATAATTATTAGTATAACAACATTTTGGTAATTAAAACATGGGTGTAGGTGATTTGCCCCCCCCCCCCGGTCTTTTGCCCCTAGGTCATTTGCCCCTCCAGTCATTTGCCCCTTAGGTCTTTTGCCCCTTAAGTCTTTTGCCCCTTTTTTCATTCATATAAATCAAACACAGAGATGTTTTTTTTTTATTTTATGTAATTCTGAATCACACATAATAACATAACAAATATCAGGATATTACTTCAAACGAATACAGTGTCCAATACTCTGGAGAGTATCTGCGATGGTCTTATCCCCAGTACTGAACTGTGTGCATATGTTGACCAGTCTGTCTTGGAACTGCTTGGCAGTGCGACGTACACGTTTGCGGGGGGTTGTCCAAGCTGGTTGAGTCGCATAGTGCCCTCAACAGCCGCAAAATCCTTACGTAGTGCATCTATCAGGGTCCATATGGTTGGATGAGAATGTCCAACCAGAGTGCTGAAACCCCTGTTCCAGGCTTCACACATATTGTTAGTACGCGAGCCTCCAGCCATGGTTGCATCATGTACGTTCCACAGGGTGGGGGAGTAGGATGGTGCGATGTGACGCATCCTGACCGCTGGCACTGTACCATCATCAGTGGGTGGTGCCTGGATTCGGCGAAATGACCCAGTGACATAGGTAGAGTCAAAGTATCGTACAAGATTTTCAAGTCCATCTGGAGTGTTGTCCATGAGGTACTCCATCCCCAAATGACTGCATATATAACACATTTTTTTTAATTTGATTCATATGCAGGTAATACAATTTGCTACCATACTTTTTGAAATTGTTGTAGTTGTGTTGACCATAATTTCAAAAAAAGGGGGGCAAATGACCAGTTTTCCATTAAGGGAAGGGGCAAATGACCGCAGGGGCAAGTGACCTAGGGGCAAGTGACCTAGGGGCAAAAGACCGGGGGGGGCAAGTGACCGCAACCCTTAAAACATACATGCAAAGTGACACACCCTCAAGTTATCTATCTAATTTATAAACATTGAAATGTTCCTTCAATGAGTCTTCATATGTTTTTAATCCAGCCAAACATTTCAATAACTCCTAGCTATTTAGTTATGTTGGTTTCGCTGGTCAATATCAAGAGGATTTTTTTATTACAACAATTTTGGGTTATATTTCATCTGAATTACAAGACAAACAATTGCGCACATATTTAAACTATGCAGGCGTAACATTACGTTATCCTAGACAGAATGACGTATCTTTGTGAATTGCACCAGGGCCAATGTTACCATACCGGTAACATTTATGGACAACATTAGAATTAATATGTTAAAACGTTCATCGGGCATAAAACAGAGGAAATTCAACATATTTATGTACGTACCTCGCTTGGGAATGACAAGCACATCAGCGATGTCGAGCTCAGGGAAGCTGATCAGCTGAAATCGCTTACACTTGATCCACCAGTTTGAGGTCGGTGACCGCATTTGGTCGTTGTAGATGTTCAACGATTTCATCATATTTCGTCTCTGATATCACTTTCGAATTTTTAACTGATAGCAAATGGGTCACTACTTCGGACATGCAAGTCTTATGATCATTAGCCATATTCAAACGATACAACGTTTACTATATTGTAAAACGTCACAAGTCAATGGTTATTCTATCTGTGTAGGATTCCCACAATGACCCGCGAGATATCCGGGGCGATTCTAGAATCGCCCCACAATTCACTTTGCCCTGTACATATACGCCATATTCAGAGCAAGTGACGGTGTTTTGTTGCAGAGGCTGATCCAGAGACAAAATGCCTTACGGACGATCAAATTAGGTGCCCAGGACATGAGGAATGTCTCAAGAAGACACAACGGTGCAACTTCATGCGTGATTGTGATGGAGGAGAAGATGAGGAAGGATGCAGTAAGTAAACGCTTAAGTTATTTACTTCACTTATGGAATCCACTTAACGTGGTGACGTGATGAGTTACTTCCTGTGGTCACGATTTGTCATGACGTTTACCAGATTAGCCCCACCGAGCACAGTGTCCTTCTCTATGATATCTCAAAGAGATGTATTCGTGTGACATCCTCTCTGAGGGCGTCAGAGAAGAGGACTGCCAGAGTAACCCTGCTTGATACTTGCTAAATCACATGACCTCCCAGATGAAGATGACATGGTTTGACAATGATGAGACAGAAGTTACTTATGTTTTTCACTTCTCTAGTTGGCATAATTCGATATGAAATCCATGTGAAATTATCAATATGTTCGCAACCCCATCCGATGTTTATGAAATACCCACTGGGCCTTTTTGTAAAGCAAATTAAAATTTTAGACATGTAAGTAAAATAGTTTTTGAGATATTACATATTAAAAACTGAAAAAAGGGAACTTTCATGTAAACTTATGATAGGTGTACTTAACTTTAGCACTAATTGTCTATGTTTACTGATCTTAGTCCCAAATTTAATCAAATTTGTCAAAATGTTAAGAACAGTGCTTTTTGATTTCACACGGAATATTTGGTGAATAATCTTTGCACTAGTTTGCAGGTTACCTGATAGGTGGGTCACATCTGTCTGGACATTCTCAAATGCAATAAATAAAGTTTAGAAGCATAAATATTAGAATTGAAAAACTTCTAGATTTTACGTCATGAAATGTAAAAAAAATTATCTTAGCATTCTCATGGAAAGTTAAATCATCCCAAGGTTACTGAAATTAGAAAAAACTAAAAAAATAGTGTTGATGAACCAGTTAATTTATGTGGAAGTTTCACTACAAAAGCTAATATAAAGTGTTGATATCATGTTGCCAGAAACCAATTCACCTAGAAGCATAGCAATTTATGTACCACATGTGTATCAGATCAGCCATGCATAAATGTTACATAGATTTTTAATAATTAGTTCAACAAAATTGAGTGAAGTACAACGTAATGCAAGTTGTTCATCATCTTGTAACATCTTGTGCTAGCGAATAATGAAATAGTCAAATGGAACATATCAATGAGCATTCACTTGCTAAATTACTTTTTGTATTGTAAGAAATCCCTCTGACACTTGTTGGTCAACCCTGAAGGTTTATGATTTCCTGAATCAAGATGTAACGTTTGTAGTGTTTGTGTTATCAACAGGCATTGCGAATGCTTCGTTGGAGTCAATTACGTTTACAATACACTGTTATAATCATTCTATCAATTTCTACGTGGGTCCCCTTAACCCACGCAAACCAAATTGTCTGGAAAAATGCCAATATGGCAATCATAGACATAATCCTGCTACCTAATTGTTCAGTCTGATGTTTTGCCTTGGATGACAACTTGAAATCAGCAATAGTTGTACTCAAGCCAAGAAACACAACACTGTGCAGTAAAGATAGTACTACTTCTTGGTAGGACACCTCTCTGTCTGACTGATTTCCATCTTATGAGGCAATGTCTTCTATTGTGCCTTGTTTGTGATGCCATAGGCTTCGTAGTCATGATGTGTGACATGTTTTTCAGTGTCAGTGTCACATCCCCAACATGATTTTCGTCTAGCTAAGATTACTGTAGACACAACTCCTACAGCATGGTTTAGAGTTTTCCTTCTGTAGAGAATTTCCTTCTGTAGAGGTAGTGAGTCCACAATGAGTTGCACATTTACCCCCTTCCCCTGTCTGGGATCTTTTTCCCCCTGGCATAGATACCTGGTAAGAAGGGACCTGCTGTTTTTTCCAATAGACACAGGTAATGTGGTTGAACAGAATTGCCCAAGTTTCAAAATGGCAGGGGTTTTCTGCCGTGAAATGACAAAAGGGAACAAGTGACGATGAGGTCTTTTTGAGATATTGAACAAAACATATATTTTACTTTGTTCTCTTGTGCATATTACAGCACAGTAATTATACATATATTGTTGGATGATTTAATTGTCTTTATAAAAATTATTAGCATTTTTGTAATCTTGATTATTTTGTGACTTAGTGTCACTTGCTCCCTGTTGTCAGTTTATAAAGGTATCGATATAGAAACAGTTTTGTGACATAAAGAAACAAGCGCAATCAAATCACCCTTGAATAACTCCTCTTAAGAAGCAATGATGCAGGTCTCATTACAGATTTATGTGACCAGTTGTCGTAATCAATATTCATTTTAATAGTTAAAGTGAAAACAAATGCATTGCATGTATTAAGAGTACTTGAAAACTAACCATTTGCAAATATAATCAAGAATATCACGCAAATGGTTAACTAAATATACCTCATTGAACACCGAAAACCTTTTTTGCATTGGCAGCGCCATATTTGTTCAGACTCCTGCGTCAAGAATGCTGACTGGGTTTCCAACAACTCCAACTTTAAATGCCTTTATTGTAGACAATTTTAGTCACATATTTGCCAATAAGTTTGGACATGCTGTTTGCGTCTAAAATCAACTTATTTGGCAAGATAGTCCATTTATTGATTGTTTACTAACCGTCTCGCGTTCCGATTTGACAGTTCTCTTAATCGAGCGCTTGCGTGTTGTCGAAGCCTTCGGCTGAGGTACATGCTAGAAGATTGTTGATACCGCTTCAGGCTTTAACGACAACTCTATACTTCGCTGAATCATGCTTACATCCGAATCCCAAACAACAAGTTCCAGATGGCAAGTGGACAAGGAAGCCATTGGCTTATCGAGAGTCCAACAATTTTCTCATCTATTTGTAGCCCACCCTTATCAAATATCTGTCAATTCTGTTTTTAAACATTCACACTACTAGCAGTAACACAATCATTTGGCAGTTTGTTCCATTCATTTATCACCCTCTGTGAGAAAGAGTACTTTCTCATGTCCAACCTACACTGCTCCTTAACTAATGCTGCTTTGTGTCCTCTTGTTCTACTACCTTCTTTAAGTTTGAAGAACATATTCCTATCAACATCCTCGTAACCGTTCACTATTTTAAACACTTCTATTTGGTCTCCTCTTAGTCTCCAGGTCTCTAGTGTTGTCAAACCACATTGTAATAAGTACAGTATCCCCCATTTTATATTCTTCTACCATGTTTCCATGTCCTATGTGTATGCATTTACACTTCCTAAAATTGAATAACATTTGCCATTTTTCTGACCATTTAACTAATTTATTTAGATCATCCTGTAAACTTTGTTTATCTGTAACATTAGTAACCTTTCTGAATACTTTTGTGTCATCTACAAATTTCAGTACTTTGCTAGATAAGTCATCTTCCAAATCATTTATATATATTAAAAACAGTATAGGGCCTAATACTGATCCCTGTGGTCCCACTCAGAACAGATTTCCAGTTTGAAATCTCACCATCTACTATTACTCTCTGTCTTCTGTGTGTAAGCCACTCTTCTATCCAGTTGATTACATCATTACCTATGCTATGGGCTTTTAGCTTAAGTTACAATCTTTAATGTGGCACTTTATCGAAAGCTTTCTGAAAATCTAAGTAGACAACATCCACTGGTGACCCGTCGTCTACCCACTTTGTAATTTCTTCAACAAAACATAAGAGATTGGTTAGACATGACATTGCTTTTAGGAACCCATGTTGAGATGTATATATTATAATTTATGTTTTACAAAGAATTCCACCATGTGGTCTCTAATTAATGTTTCGAGTAATTTACATACAACTGATGTTAAACTCAATGGTCTGTAATTTTCTGGCTTGTTCCTCAATCCCTTCTTAAATAGTGGCGTAATGTTTGCTTCTTTCCAGTCTGAAGGAACTATTCCTTCTTCTAGTGACAAGTTAAAAAATTTAGCAAGTGGTGTACTAATTTGCTGAACAATTTCCTTAAGCAGTTTTGGTGGTATCCCATCAACTCCCGGTGATTTATTATCTTTCATCTTCTTAATTTTCTTTGCTATCACAGTACGGCATTGTAATATTTTTTTCTGCGTGTAAATCCAATATAAAAATGAATAAAAATGTAACCGCACACCTCAACCACGTTAAAAATACATGCGATATGCACAGCCGACGTCACAGCCACGTCGGAGGTTAAGGGTCTGCTCTCTGCTGATTGGTCAAAATTGCAAACACTGATGAACATATCAGCGTCCATGAAAAATAACGAGACCAAAATTTTTCACTTTTAGAACAGATTCCCAGTAAACCACTTACGTGATATTCTTCATTATAGTTGCAAATAGTTACTGGCACTCTTAGGTGCAAAGGCCCAAAACAATGCCTTTGGTTTCACTTTAAAGCTATAATCACATGATGTAAGGGGGGCACTCTGTATTTAAAAGAGGGTGTGGTGTTGGGTCTGTGGTTGTGTGAAGGCTATCGGTCAGGGTAGATGTTTGGGTAGCACATGTGAGAGTAGCACTATCTTCTATATCTTTAACCCTGGGAGTTACCACTGGGCCGAATAGGCCCACATGATCAGTGTGAAAAGCATTTTGGCCAATTTTGGTATTACTCTGTGGGAACAGTTTTCGTTTCCGTCACCAGTACCTCACATGGGAACAGAGTTGGTATCATTGGAAAGCTGAATCACTTTTCGTTCTTATTCATATTTATTCATGAGCATAGTCAATGATAGCTAATGACGATCTACCTTACAAAATGTGTGACATAGTTGGTGCACATATTGGGCTGCTTTTACTACATTCTGCAGAATAAATTTACGGTTCCATTCATAGTATCTAAATATGTAACACGTTATACCTAGAAAGCTATATGATTGGCCTATTCGAATACACGTGAATGAGCGAGCAGGCTATATGCAGCGAATGAGCATTGTTGTTACAAACGTATTGTCTGGGCCGTCTAAACTTTTTATTTACTAATCCGCCATTTTGTTTTCTCACTTCATTTTGTGTCAGTTCACTTTAGGCCACATTATTTCAAGTTTCCGCATCAACATTTCAGCAAATTGAATGACAGCATTAGTGAATCATGTTATTGTACTAGTTCAGACAGTTAGAATGATGTTGGTGGCTTTTTTGAGGTAAATATCAGCAAGTTGCCATCGCGATTTCTGCTGGCTTTGACAGCCCGCACTACCACAGTAAACGACATGGGGCCGAATGGTCTGTCTGAATTGGCATAGTCTGGTGTTGGAAAAAATCATAAAAATAAAATTCTCGGCATATTTAATTAATTTTTGTTTTATTTAGTAGCTAATATAATATTATACAGCTACATTTTCTAATTAGACATAGGGACATACAGCCACGCAGTAATTATCTAGTAGCAGGGTAAAAATAAAAAATGCTGCTTTCTTTTTTTGATGAAATTCAAAAAGTAAAATCCCCATGATAAGATTATGTGCTGTAGTGTTTATCATTTTATTATAAAGAGTCTTTTTAGCAACAAAATGATACCTGACATTTGTGCGATAATTATTAGCGATGTTATGATTTTTAAAAGCACCCTTATTAATGACTCCAATGTGTGTACACTGTGTAAATTTATCATTGTTCACTCCTAGGGTTAATGTAAATTTATCATTGTTCACTCCTAGGGTTAATGTAAATTTATCATTGTTCACTCCTAGGGTTAATGTAAATTTATCATTGTTCACTCCTAGGGTTAATGTAAATTTTACATAGCTGCATCTATTTTATAAGCCGTGTATTTTACCAGATGTTGAGTTTGTAGTCGTTGTACTAAATTGGTGTGTAAATTGGATTCGCTGCATGATCTTGCTGACAAGAGAATGGAGATAGTACTAGTAGCCGTAAGTTGTTACATTCAGTCTAATCCCCCGTTGACTGTTCCCCATTACAGTAATTAGTAAAATGGGAGCAGTACAATAATAACCCTAAAATATATAAAACATGGGTTCAGCTACCAGTGCTCGTGGTGGCATTCAGGCATATCTAACCTTGTAGTCAATGTGGTGGCATTGAGTGACTATTGAGTTTTTCCACTTTATACTTCTGAATCTTCTTTACACCAACATTCTGGAGGTGTGTGTGTACAAAATGTCATGACATTTAGAGCATTATAAATACATGGTTACTATGGGAGAAACAAAATTTTTTAATGCCATTTTTCTAAAGCTGACTTTCTCAGAACTGTTATTCTACGAATGTAGACACTTCAAGTGGAATATTTTGGCCCAGGAGTAGGACACTGTTTATCGTGGTGTCATTTTAAAGCTATGAATCCTCTATTACTAATCCTCTATCTGTAATGAAATGATATTGTTAAATTTACTCGAAAAGCCTGGTTTTGGTGTGCTGCATCACTTATAATATTATGTCTATAGACCAATTTTATATAAAAAAGCAATTGCATTTACAAATGCATAACTAAAACATTCATGCGATCCTGGGAAATAGCATTTGCATTTATCTCTTGTTAAATTATTTACACTTAAATAAATTTAAACATTTGTATCCAAGTGAATCTGACATGCATTTGTTAACAAGTGATGGAAACAGTAATCATAGCGTTGGAGCATTTCTATCACACAATGTGTGTATTCTAGAATCCTACTGCAGTGGCGTAGACACCGCAGCTGTGGAACCAATGAAGGCCAAAGTGCTTTCTATGAACGACTGATGAGATGACACTACCCATTTATTAGATGTCTTCTATGGTCCCTTTTTCATGTTTCTTTCTCTCCTACATTCACTTGTGTCACCTCCCTACATATCAGAGCTTCTCAGTCACTATCAAAACAAGTTAAATCTTATTTCTGTTGACAACGTTTACTTCCAAAAGTAACTTAGATTTTACTCATTAAAAACTAAGATTTTTTTTACTGTTTATATAACAATGCTAGTAGAAGCCTTTTTACATGTTGAAGCCAACCCACGTACATGTAGCCAGTGGACCAACCCACGTACATGTAGCCAGTGGACCAACCCACGTACATGTAGCCAGTGGACCAACCCATGTACATGTAGCCAGTAGACCAACCCATGTACATGTAGCCAGTAGACCAACCCACGTACATGTAGCCGGTGGACCAACCCACGTACATGTAGCCGGTAGACCAACCCATGTACATGTAGCCGGTAGACCAACCCATGTACATGTAGCCGGTAGACCAACCCATGTACATGTAGCCAGTAGACCAACCCATGTACATGTAGCCAGTGGATCAACCCACGTACACGTAGCCAGTAGACCAACCCACGTACACGTAGCCAGTGGACCAACCCACGTACATGTAGCCAGTGGACCAACCCACGTACATGTAGCCAGTTTACCAACCCACGTACATGTAGCCAGTGGACCAACCCACGTACATGTAGCCAGTGGACCAACCCACGTACATGTAGCCAGTGGACCAACCCACGTACATGTAGCCAGTAGACCAACCCACGTACATGTAGCCAGTAGACCAACCCACGTACATGTAGCCAGTAGACCAACCCACGTACATGTAGCCAGTAGACCAACCCACGTACATGTAGCCAGTGGACCAACCCACGTACATGTAGCCAGTAGACCAACCCACGTTCATGTAGCCAGTGGACCAACCCACATACATGTAGCCAGTAGACCAACCCATGTACATGTAGCCAGTAGACCAACCCATCTACATGTAGCCAGTAGACCAACCCATGTACATGTAGCCAGTAGACCAACCCATGTACATGTAGCCAGTGGACCAACCCATGTACATGCAGCCAGTAGACCAACCCATGTACATGTAGCCAGTGGACCAACCCATGTACATGTAGCCGGTAGACCAACCCACGCACATGTAGCCAGTAGACCAACCCACGTACATGTAGCCGGTAGACCAACCCACGTACATGTAGCCAGTAGACCAACCCACGTACATGTAGCCGGTAGACCAACCCACGTACATGTAGCCGGTGGACCAACCCACGTACATGTAGCCGGTGGACCAACCCACGTACATGTAGCCGGTAGACCAACCCATGTACATGTAGCCAGTAGACCAACCCACATACATGTAGCCAGTAGACCAACCCATGTACATGTAGCCAGTAGACCAACCCACGTACACGTAGCCAGTGGACCAACCCACGTACATGTAGCCGGTGGATCAACCCACATACATGTAGCCAGTGGACCAACCCATGTACATGTAGCCAGTTGATCAACCCACGTACATGTAGCCAGTAGACCAACCCACGTACATGTAGCCGGTGGATCAACCCACGTACATGTAGCCAGTTTACCAACCCATGTACATGTAGCCAGTTTACCAACCCATGTACATGTAGCCAGTAGACCAACCCACGTACACGTAGCCAGTGGACCAACCCATGTACATGTAGCCAGTAGACCAACCCATGTACATGTAGCCAGTAGACCAACCCATGTACATGTAGCCAGTAGACCAACCCACGTACACGTAGCCAGTTTACCAACCCATGTACATGTAGCCAGTGGACCAACCCATGTACATGTAGCCAGTGGACCAACCCATGTACATGTAGCCAGTAGACCAACCCATGTACATGTAGCCAGTAGACCAACCCACGTACATGTAGCCAGTAGACCAACCCATGTACATGTAGCCAGTGGACCAACCCATGTACATGTAGCCAGTGGACCAACCCACGTACATGTAGCCAGTAGACCAACCCATGTACATGTAGCCAGTGGACCAACCCACGTACATGTAGCCAGTGGACCAACCCATGTACATGTAGCCAGTGGACCAACCCATGTACATGTAGCCAGTAGACCAACCCATGTACATGTAGCCAGTGGACCAACCCATGTACATGTAGCCAGTGGACCAACCCACGTACATGTAGCCAGTGGACCAACCCACGTACATGTAGCCAGTGGACCAACCCACGTACATGTAGCCAGTGGACCAACCCATGTACATGTAGCCAGTGGACCAACCCATGTACATGTAGCCAGTGGACCAACCCATGTACATGTAGCCAGTGGACCAACCCATGTACATGTAGCCAGTAGACCAACCCATGTACATGTAGCCAGTAGACCAACCCATGTACATGTAGCCAGTGGACCAACCCATGTACATGTAGCCAGTGGACCAACCCATGTACATGTAGCCAGTGGACCAACCCATGTACATGTAGCCAGTGGACCAACCCATGTACATGTAGCCAGTGGACCAACCCATGTACATGTAGCCAGTAGACCAACCCATGTACATGTAGCCATTGGACCAACCCATGTACATGTAGCCAGTGGACCAACCCATGTACATGTAGCCAGTGGACCAACCCATGTACATGTAGCCAGTGGACCAACCCATGTACATGTAGCCAGTGGACCAACCCATGTACATGTAGCCAGTAGACCAACCCATGTACATGTAGCCAGTGGACCAACCCATGTACATGTAGCCAGTGGACCTACCCATGTACATGTAGCCAGTAGACCAACCCATGTACATGTAGCCAGTGGACCAACCCATGTACATGTAGCCAGTGGACCAACCCATGTACATGTAGCCAGTAGACCAACCCATGTACATGTAGCCAGTGGACCAACCCATGTACATGTAGCCAGTGGACCAACCCATGTACATGTAGCCAGTAGACCAACCCATGTACATGTAGCCAGTGGACCAACTCATGTACATGCAGCCAGTAGACCAACTCATGTACATGCAGCCAGTAGACCAACCCATGTACATGTAGCCAGTAGACCAACCCATGTACATGTAGCCAGTAGACCAACCCATGTACATGTAGCCAGTGGACCAACCCATGTACATGTAGCCAGTGGACCAACCCATGTACATGTAGCCAGTGGACCAACCCATGTACATGTAGCCAGTGGACCAACCCATGTACATGTAGCCAGTAGACCAACCCATGTACATGTAGCCAGTGGACCAACCCATGTACATGTAGCCAGTGGACCAACCCATGTACATGTAGCCAGTGGACCAACCCATGTACATGTAGCCAGTGGACCAACCCATGTACATGTAGCCAGTGGACCAACCCATGTACATGTAGCCAGTGGACCAACCCATGTACATGTAGCCAGTGGACCAACCCATGTACATGTAGCCAGTGGACCAACCCATGTACATGTAGCCAGTGGACCAACCCATGTACATGTAGCCAGTGGACCAACCCATGTACATGTAGCTAGTAGACCAACCCATGTACATGTAGCCAGTGGACCAACTCATGTACATGTAGCCGGTGGACGAAGTGATCTAAGACTAGACAAAGTGGGTGTAGTCCTTAACTGGCCAGTAGTAGGCAAACTTTGAATCTGTCCCACAATTAGCCATACAATCAGAGTGGGCATGAATCCCCCTACGATCCAGTTCCATGGGTTTGTTGGTTGTGCCCACTAAGCAACACTTCGCCCACTAAGCAACATAACATTTGACACCCTGTGCTGTGGAACATTCTTACTCTGTCAGACGATGTGACACCAGTGCATCTAAGATAGTGCTGAAGACATACCTTTTTAAAAAAGCATACGCCAATATATTGTGGACATGTGATTATTGAAAAGAGCTATATAATAAAAAATTATGATGTCCATTTCCACCAGCTAAGGGATTGTCGCATAAGTTCTCAAACTCCAAAAGCCATACAGCATTACATATTGGTGGGTGGTGGTTTGGTTGACCATGTTTTGTGGGACAACGAATCTCAGCACCAGTGGTGCCACCTAAAGAGTGGAATGGCTATTAATCCACCATGATGCTTGGCTACACAAATTGTTTTGAAACTGTTTGTTTACCATTTAAAAAAGGCAAATACAGTATTATTGGCATTCCTGGTACCTGGTGACTGTGTGGTAGGGCGTCAGAGTGTCGGTCATGTGGGGTGCGGTGGCTATGTGGTAGAGCGTCAGAATGTCAGTCATGTGGGGTGCGGTGGCTGTATGGTAGGGCGTCAGAATGTCGGTCATGTGGGGTGCGGTGGCTGTGTGGTAGGGCGTCAGTATGTCGGTCATGTGGGGTGCAGTGGCTATATGGTAGGGCGTCAGAATGTCGGTCATGTGGGGTGCGGTGGCTGTGTGGTAGGGCGTCAGTATGTCGGTCATGTGGGGTGCGGTGGCTGTGTGGTAGGGCGTCAGTATGTCGGTCATGTGGGGTGCGGTGGCTGTATGGTAGGGCGTCAGTATGTCGGTCATGTGGGGTGCAGTGGCTGTATGGTAGGGCGTCAGAATGTCGGTCATGTGGGGTGCGGTGGCTGTGTGGTAGGGCGTCAGTATGTCGGTCATGTGGGGTGCAGTGGCTGTATGGTAGGGCGTCAGAATGTCGGTCATGTAGGGTGCGGTGGCTGTATGGTAGGGTGTCAGAATGTCGTAGGGCGTTAGAATGTCGGTCATGTGGGGTACGGTGGCTGTGTGGTAGGGAGTTGGACTGTCGGTCATGTGTGGTGTGGTGGCTGTGTGGTAGGGCGTCAGAATGTCGGTCATGTGGGGTGTGGTGGCTGTGTGGTAGGGCGTCAGAATGTCGGTCATGTGGGGTGCGGTGGCTGTATGGTAGGGCGTCAGAATGTGGGGTGCGGTGGCTGTATGGTAGGGCATTAGAATGTCTATCATGTCGGGTGTGGTAGCTGTGTGGTAGGGCATCGGAGTGTCAGTCATGTGGGGTGCGGTGGCTATGTGGTGGGTGTCAGAGTGTGGGGTGCGGTGGCTGTCTAGTAGGGCGTCAGAGTGTCGGTCATGTGGGGTGCGGTGGATGTGTGGCAGGGCGTCAGTGTCAGTTATGTGGGGTTCGGTGACTGTGTGGCTGTGTGGTAGGGCGTCAGAGTGTCGGTCATGTGGGATGTGGTGGCTGTGTGATAGGGCATTAGAATGTCGGTCATGTGTGGTGTGGCTGTGTGATACGGCATTAGAGTGTCGGTCATGTGGGGTGCAGTGACTGTGTGGTAGGGCATCAGTGTCAGTCATGTGGGGTGCGGTGGCTGTGTGGTAGGGCGTCAGAGTGTCTGTTGAGGAAACTGGGGTTCAAAACCAACTGCTGCTGTTTAAAAACTTGGGCAGTTTCGTTCACCCCACTTTGCTTGTGTCTTTCAGAAGAGACACTAAAAGCCGTTCGTCCCTTCTACCTGGTGTCTATGCTGATCGCACACGGGGTAAATGTGGAACCAATTGCAGGCCTTGAATTTAGTGTTTATGTTTGCAATTCTAGAATTTGGAGAAACATTTTTCAGTTGTATAACTGGCATTTGTAACATGAATGCCTATTGGATGATTCATATTTAATGACACCAACGTCTTGTTGTCATTAGGAATACCAAAAGTCAAATCAGCACAGTTCATTGGTTTATGGATGTGAAAAGAGGACACCCCTTGCTACTTTAAAGCGAAGATGGTGGATGAAGGTGCACCTATCATAACGCCAATTTACTTCTTCCTGGTGTTACTAAGGAGGCAGACAATCCATCTGACAGTATAATATGTCATGACATTCTGGTTAATGTGATATTTGACTTTGAAAGTGAACTTTGCGCCCAGTCCCTGGATAAGAGGACTGTTTATCACTCTCCATCGTTTTCTTAATTTCCAGACCTGCAGCTGAGAAGCATAAATTCAGCTTTCTTATGTCACAGTAGGGTATGATTGAATGAATAATCAAAGGCCTAGCCTCTGTTAATTACTAGGAAACTCCAGCGTCATATTAACAAGACCGTATATAAAGTTTGTCTCTGGCATTTGCAATGCAACTTACAAGAGAGCGTGACGTAATATAAATTACATCTACAGCATTTGAATATGTCTTAATCGATTCCATAAAGATTTGTTGTCTTTGTCTGACATAAAATAATTACCTGGTCCAGATTTCTTTACAGTCATAAAATATATTTTTTCCTGGCGGTGTAAAAGTTTTTTTAAGGACATATTCACAAACTTCCTTTGTTGTTGGTGCTGTTCCTTTTTTGAACTGGCCCTGTTCCTTTTGAACTGGCCCTGCTGCGTTTGAACTGGCCCTGCTGCGTTTGAACTGGCCCTGCTGCGTTTGAACTGGCCCTGCTGCGTTTGAACTGGCCCTGCTGCGTTTGCACTGGCCCTGCTGCATTTGAACTGACCCTGCTGCGTTTGAACTGGCCCTGTTCCTTTTGAACTGGCCCTGTTCCTTTTAAACTGGCCCTGCTGCGTTTGAACTGGCCCTGCTGCATTTGAACTGGCTCGCACAAAAATGCATCAACTATAAGTACATTATATCATAATTAATAAAAAAATTAATAAAAGCAAAATGGCAATGCATGTAATAATTAAGGTAGCTGGGGCGGCTAACATGTCAATTGAAGTTATTAGCCCCACCCCACTGATTCATCCCAGTGGCCACAACTGGACTGTATTGGTGATGCACGTTACAGTACTTACTAATCTATGCTAATTCGATATAAAATGCAATTGTGACAAACTACTTCTTACATGCCAGCAACAAATCGCTGCCAATGCAAAGTCGAAGTCTGTACATGCAAGCGAAACCCCTTTGTAACATGAATGGCTATTGAATGATTCATGTTTAATGATGTCAGTATCTTGGGGAATAGCAGAGAAACACCAAAGCAAAGATGGCAGATGAAGTTGCGAGATTTGTAGAGTTCAACCATTTTTTTAAAGATATGCCAATTTACTTCATACCGGTGATAAGAGGCAGACAGTTTAATCTGCCAACATTTTGTGATTAATGTGATATTTGACTAGAAAAATTGAACTTCGGAGGCTTCGATTTGGAGTGAATTGACAATGGGATAGATTTTTGCCCGTGCCAGGCCTAGGGCAGTGCCAGTGCCAAACGGCAGTGGCAATGCATGTGAAACACTGGCATCAAATAATGTTAATTTCAATTGTAACTGTTTCACAAATAAAATTCACATTGAAATGTTTCTTAAATTCATTACTTTATTTTATTGATCCGCTAGTGATAAGAAATGAACGACAATATTTGGTATGGTTTATATTTATAAATTATTATTCTAATTTAAAGCAGTGTTTTAGTTTTACACACAAAAACTTTGCTTTGTTACGGATACTTATAATTTACACATTTTGTGGGGCTAGTTCAAACTCCCCTGGGCCGGTTAAAAATAGAACTGGACTAGTTAAAAAAAAAATTGTGACAGTTCATTTTTTGCTCAATTATATATTAAACTCTGACCAATATGTAACAGTGTCTGAAATTAGCAAAAAAAATTATATGTCCCAAATTTTTTTAACTGGCGCAGTTCCATTTTGAACCGGTCATAATGAGTTTGAACTGGCCCCACAAAAATTTATAAATTGTAAGTAATAAATGTAATAAAGCAAAACGACAAAGTATTCATGTGTAAAACTAAAGCAGACACTGCTTTAAACACTTGAAACAGTAAAACAATTACTTATTTATCTAATATCAATGATGAATTACCATCGCTCACCCATAGCGATCTGCACATTCAAGTATCGTAAAAGGTGGTAAAATGCAGTTTCTGCAAGAAGAATGTTTAATGATTTATATATTCCACAATTAACTGAGCATTGTGCATAATTGTACATACTGTTTCTCTACAAAGCGAAATTGAGGTGGGTCCGGATTCTAGACAAAGGCCAAGGACTGTGCACATAAATCTTAAAATCCAGACTTCTGCACCAATGTTTTCTGATGTAAAATGTCAGAATGGCCGTACAGTCGGAGATGGCCGATATTTTGGATGAATGTCGTTATATCCAGCAGGTATTGTTAATTAATGGTGCTACAACTGTGTGTTGGGGGGAGTGGGGGGTCTGTGACATGATGAATAACATCGTTGGGTATGAAAGCAAAGATCAAAGATGGAATTGTAATTTATGAAATATAATTATTGCATCACCAGCTGTTCGTGTATGTATAAGTGCTATAAATTTTAATTAAGAGTATGGTGACTCATAAAGCCTGCTAGTGGCGAATGGTAGTGCATACAATTTGCAGCAATTTACATCATTTCAATCGTGTTCCCTAAAGCTGGAAACCAGCTACAGCAGATTAGCTAACTGGTTCCAGCTTACGATTGTCAACACCAACTAAAATCAACCTGAAGCAAGTGTAACTGAAAACAACCAAAGTAACACAGGGTAGTGGGTGAATGCAATCGGCATGTATTTTTAATGTCATGTAAAACATGGTGTGATTTCCTATGTAAAAATACAATCTCCCAAACACATCCAAACCTTGGTAAAAAGTAGATAGTACCTTCTTGCTCTTAGTACCACCCATGCATACGTCAAAGAGAGGTTACCTTAATAACTTCTGTGGGAAGACCACATTCCAAGGCAAAAAAAGCACCACCCTGCTGAAAACTGTGGCCTGAGAAATCTGAAGGTTTATATTTAGCCTAGTCAGTGTGAAGTTTGTTCCAGAACAGCTGAGCTGGCAGTAGAAGCCAAGGCTTCTTGTTGGGTGAACAAAGGAACACAAGGATAAGTTTGTTCCAGAACAGCTGAGCTGGCAGTGGAAGCCAAGGCTTCTTGTTGGGAGAACAAAGGAACACAAGGATAAGTTTGTTCAAGAACAGCTGAGCTGGCAGTGGAAGCCAAGGCTTCTTGTTGGGAGAACAAAGGAACACAAGGATAAGTTTGTTCCAGAACAGCTGAGCTGGCAGTGGAAGCCAAGGCTTCTTGTTGGGTGAACAAAGGAACACAAGGATAAGTTTGTTCCAGAACAGCTGAGCTGGCAGTGGAAGCCAAGGCTTCTTGTTGGGTGAACAAAGGAACACAAGGATAAGTTTGTTCAAGAAGAGCTGAGCTGGCAGTGGAAGCCAAGGCTTCTTGTTGGGAGAACAAAGGAACACAAGGATAAGTTTGTTCCAGAACAGCTGAGCTGGCAGTGGAAGCCAAGGCTTCTTGTTGGGTGAACAAAGGAACACAAGGATAAGTTTGTTCCAGAACAGCTGAGCTGGCAGTGGAAGCCATGGCTTCTTGTTGGGTGAACAAAGGAACACAAGGATAAGTTTGTTCAAGAACAGCTGAGCTGGCAGTGGAAGCCAAGGCTTCTTGTTGGGAGAACAAAGGAACACAAGGAGGAGTGCTGCAAAGCGGCAAACATAGAATGAGTGTCTGTGGGTATCGAATATTTTTTTACCAGTGCACAGCCAAAATAACCCCATCATTGGAAAATGCGACACAAGTGTAGCTTAGGATTGAAAGACTCCCAAGTTTTTAATCAAGAGATTAGATTTCTGGAAAAAGGAGAAAACTGCCACAAGGCAGGAAGCCCAAAAAGGTATGTCTACAGGCAAAGACAAGTCAGCCAGAGTGAACAAACTGCAAAGGATATCCAGGGTGATAGGAAGTGTTTGTTTAGTTGATGCACCTAGAACCCTCTTTACCCCTTTTAGTAAATTGAGGTATGTAAGCAAAGATTAAAGATGGTACTGTAATTTATGAAGTATAATTGTTGTATCACCAGCTGTTCGTGTATGTAAGTGCTATGCATTTTAATTAAGAGGATGGTGACTCATAAACCTTGTTAGTGGCCAATGGTGAAATTACACAATTAATGACTTAAGTTTGCTAATAATTAAAAACTCTTTGTTATAATGGATGGGTGCTGCACATGACTACTGTGCAAACACTCAACTTCTCGTGGACACAACACATAAAAAATAGAGAATTATACACGGAAACACCAAAGATATCAGAGACAATCAGACGGAGGCGAGCCCAATTTGCAGGTGACTCCCAGAAGTAAAGACCTGGTGATAAAGTTGGCAGTGAAAACATGGACAGAGAAGACCAGGGTGACCATACCAAATGTAGCAAAAAGACTTGAGTCTGAAATCGGGATAACAGTTCCTCAACTTGAAAAGGACACACCAAACACCTTTACAGGACAGACTCTGAAGGAGAAGTTTGGTGAACAACTATCATGGGACCTGTGCTCTGGATGACTAGAACAGACAAAGAGGATTATAATACTATTATAATAACTACATCATATCATCTGATCATGGGATATTACTATAAATAAAATAAATAAAAAATTGTCATCCCCACTGTCAGATATGTCAATTGAGACAACCATGTTAGCTACAAAATACAAAATACAACAACGGTGAATCAGATATGTTAAAATTCAATAAACAACTGAATGGTCCACAGCTGCGTTACATATCACTGACACTGGTTTAGACTAATTCAGACTGTCTATTCAC
Organism: Lamellibrachia satsuma; assembly: GCA_033239005.1. Classification (NCBI taxonomy): domain Eukaryota; kingdom Metazoa; phylum Annelida; class Polychaeta; order Sabellida; family Siboglinidae; genus Lamellibrachia; species Lamellibrachia satsuma. The sequence goes on from BSQZ01000057.1 coordinate 1,069,464, forward strand.
TGACATTGTCTGTTGTTGTTTGCCGAATATCCACCTCAAAAAACCCTGCAAAGTCATTGTCTGAAATAGTAAAGTAATCGGATTCAGGAATATTGCTTGGCATCTTTTTTGAAACATTGACACTGAAACTAGCAATAAAACAAACTAGGGCATTGAAGTGGAAAAAAATAAAAGATGGTGACGCTTGTCTAAACCTTTGACGAAGTGGGATCAATAACACTTCTTATTCACTATATTAAGTCAGCTCAGTAACATGAATTTAGGTAGATAGGCCAATCATAGCTTTCCGTTGATACCACATACCATACCACATTCTTGGGTTGGCCATTTAAGAATGGATGAGTGTATTTACTATAATAATAATGATATTTATTGTCTCAAATGAAATACAAATATATATATATATATATATATATATATATATATACACACACACACCTCTATATATATATATATATATATATATATATATATATATATATATATATGTATATAAATATAGATATAAATATATGTATATATATATATATACACACACACACACACACACAAACAATTGTCAAGATCAGCTAAAAGGCTACTAGCCTAGAAGAGCTGAAGAGGATGTATGTATGTACGTACGTACGTGCATGCGTGCGTGCGTGTGTGCGTGCGGGCGGACGGACGGCCGGACGGACACATAGATAGTTCTTGATAACAGTGTGACACTGCAGCTCTTGGTAACAGTGTGACGCTGTGGCTGTTGGTAACAGTGTGACCCTGCGGCTGTTGGTAACAGTGTGACCCTGCGGCTCTTGGTAACAGTGTGACCCTTCCGCTCTTGGTAACAGTGTGACACTGTGGCTCTTGGTAACAGTGTGACCCTGCAGCTATTGGTAACACTGTGACCCTGCAGCTCTTGGTAACAGTGTGACCCTGCAGCTCTTGGTAACAGTGTGACCTTGCAGCTCTTGGTAACAGTGTGACCCTGCAGCTATTGGTAACAATGTGACCCTGCAGCTATTGGTAACAGTGTGACCCTGCAGCTATTGGTAACAGTATGACCCTGCAGCTATTGGTAACAGTGTGACCCTGCAGCTATTGGTAACGGTGCACAAAATAATATAAGTGTGCCATAAGCACTAGTATTAAGTGTGTCCTCAGGTTCTACTGCCTTCTTTAAATTTGAAGAACATATTCCTATCAACATCCTCATAACTGTTCACTATTTTAAACACTTCTATTTTGTCTCCTCTTAGTCTCCTGGTCTCTAGTGTTGTCAAACCACATTGTAATAAGCGACTTTTGTAACTAAGGTCTCTCAATTCTGGAATCATTTTAGTTGCTCTTCGTTGTATTCTTTCTAGTTTGTCTATGTCCTTTTTATGATATGGCCTCCATGCTTGAATACAATATTCCTAATGTGGTCTAACTATTGCTTTGTACAGGGGTACAATTAGCTGTTTCTCCTAATACATAATAGTTCTCCTAATTAGCCCTAGAATTTGATTTCCTTTCGAAGCAGCAATCCCACATTGCTCTGAAACTTTCATGTCAGCACTAAATGTTACTCCTAAGTCCTTTTCTTGTGTGGTTCTACCTAGTACAGTATCCCCCATTTTATATTCTTCATCTATGTTTCCATGTCCTATGTGTATACATTTACACTTCCTAAAATTGAATAACATTTGCCATTTTTCTGACCATTTAACTAATTTATCTAGATCATCCTGTAAACTTTGTTTATCTGTATCATTAGTAACCTTTCTGAATATTTTGTGTCATCTGCAAATTTGAGTATTTTGCTAGATATTTCATCTTCCAAATCATTTATGTATATTAAAAACAGTATAGGGCCTAATACTGATCCCTGTGGTACCCCTCTCAAAACAGATTTCCAGTTTGAAATCTCACCATCTACTATTACGTCTATGTGTAAGCCAGTCTTCTATCCAGTAGATTACATCATTACCTATACCATGGACATTTAGTTTAAGTAACAACCTTTGATGTGGCACTTTATCGAAAGCTTTCTGAAAATCTAAGTAAACAACATCCACTGGTGACCCAGTTGACTTGTTTATTATTTTAACAGTGCACTGAGTCAGCCAATGTATCAATATACAGTTACTATAATATGATAAAATAACAAATTGCCTGTACAGTTAAACAAATACTAAATATATTAAAGTTTAAGTTAATTTAAAGTTGCATTATTCCAATTAATATAAAAATGGATATGGATTCTGCCCAAGAAAATAAAGATGTATAATTGTGTTCTAACTTTGTGCATAGGCCATCGTGCAATGTCGTGGCAACTCGATATTGCAACGCAATGAGAAACAAACTGGTTACTTGGTCAACAATTTTGTCACTTTCAGCAGAAACTAACACTAAATAAGATATATTAATAATTCAAATGCTTAGTATATCTTTGGGATACAAACTGTTGGTATTGTTGGGTAGACAGGTCGCCTAAAAAGAAATAAAACGTTCGCATCATATGGGGGACTGATCCCGTGAAAGTCAGACCCATGGCATCGGCTTAGACTCAACTATTGCTAAATTTTATCGTGTATTATTAAACTAACAAAATATTACTTCACAAAATGAAAATATACAATGACTCACCTTTCTGGGTGAAGTTAACATGTTTCTGAGCGACTTTCTGCAAATGCACGAACGCACCTTCGTCACCATGTTTTCGAACTCGCTGGCATTTATTAGTAGGGGGATTTTGACCAGCCAGCGGAGGGAAGCCATTGTTTTACAACAAATTAAACAAAGTTTTTTTTTAAAAAGAACAGTTGCTAACCTATTTAATGATATATTGCATGATGAAAAATAATTTTCTGGTAATATTTGTAGCTCAAAATGGTATCAGTGATTTGATATTTTTTTTAACATCCCTCAAAACTGGCTGTCTGCGGCAGTTTTCGCCAGTTGCGACAGCCACTTTGGAATACCTAATCTTATTTTGTTACTTCCTGTCTTGTATTGTAATTATGTGAGGATATGTGCAGTGTAAACACATTGTTAAATATATCAGGTAACATACCCCTATTGTTTCTATATATAAATGCACAACTTAAGTATTTGTTTGTTTGGATAATATACATAATATGGTATGTCTTAAAGGTTGTGTATGAACAACAAATGCCATATGACTAATTACACATAATGCTCTTTTCTGCAGTATATGAATTTTGGATGAGTATGTTGATGGGGCTCTTATAGTGTCTAGTTTATTCCATCAACATAAATGTTGTTATTTATTTTTCTTGCACTTTGGGTATTGCTAACGGTCGTGGAATGTGTTTTCTTAATATTTAATGAGAGTTTATTGAGTTTCAGCCAGGTGGATACTTTTTTGTTTCACAATTTATGTCTTCCTCCATCTTATGTCTTCCTCCATCTTATGTCTTCCTACATCTTATGTCTTCCTCCATCTTATGTCTTCCTCCATCTTATGTCTTCCTCCATCTTATGTCTTCCTCCATCTTATGTCTTCCTCCATCTTATGTCTTCCTCCATCTTATGTCTTCCTCCATCTTATGTCTTCCTCCATCTTATGTCTTCCTACATCTTATGTCTTCCTCCATCTTATGTCTTCCTCCATCTTATGTCTTCCTCCATCTTATGTCTTCCTACATCTTATGTCTTCCTCCATCTTATGTCTTCCTCCATCTTATGTCTTCCTCCATCTTATGTCTTCCTACATCTTATGTCTTCCTCCATCTTATGTCTTCCTCCATCTTATGTCTTCCTACATCTTATGTCTTCCTCCATCTTATGTCTTCCTCCATCTTATGTCTTCCTACATCTTATGTCTTCCTCCATCTTATGCAGATTTTTGCCTTGAATAAAAACATTGTATTGTACCTAATAAGCGAACAGTACGCATGAAACAAAATTGGGCCCTGGATAAATGTCAAGGAATCTGTCCTTCTCAGCAACTGTTTAGCAGTAGTGGTGTCATTGTTGACTAGTGTAGAATCCTGCTGATTAAAAAAGGGGTGAACACTAATCAAGGCATGTACACTTAATAGGCTGAATACAGTGCTTGTATTATCTGCAAATATAATAAAAAAGTTATATCAGATACAGCACTTAAGTCGTTTGTTTATATATATATATATATATATATATATATATATATATATATATATATATATATATATATATATATATATATATATATATATATATATATAGAAAGAAAAGTTATTTTCCTAATATCGACCCTTGTGGACCACCACATGCTATGGTCTTAAAAGAAGAATAAATCCCATTAAATTTAACTCTTTGTTGCTTAAGTAGCAAGTGATGAACTAATGCATATTTCTTCTGATTCCATAGTGTGCTTATTTTCTTAATAGAATGTTATGGTTAACTGTATCAAAGATTTTACCAAAATCCAAAAACAATTACAAAAAAAGTCATGTTCTTTGTTGCTATTGTTGTTATTGACAGTCAGGTTGACTCGCACGGTTATTTAAGAGCTAGTTGATCCCTTATACAGTAGTTTGTAACATGGATCCAGTATAGTTGACAATATGTCACACAGGATAATGGAATTAATTAATAACATGTCAATGTGTAATTAGGCTTATTATGGCAGTACAGCACATGTCGACATCATGTCTGTGTGAGAGGATTAATGTGGGGGACATGATTTCATTGCTTTATTTCACAACTGTTATTCGTGAAATGAATGCCTCATTTCATTCAAATGTTAACACAGTTTTGTAACACAAATTACTTGATGTTTCACTAGATGTTTAGACGCTTCTTATTTGAAGTTGTTGATATTTGATGTGTTAGCAATGGTTAATGGTAGTTTATTCCAGTCGCGTATCGTTTGTGGGAAGAAAGAGTACTTATGGCAGTCTTTGTTAAATGAGGGTGGTTGGTATTCTAGATTGTGTAGATTTCTGGAGTGGCGCTTGACTGGGTGTAATAATTCTTCTGCGGGAATGGCAGTCTGGCCGTGATGGATTTTATGGAACATGGGGAGTCTGGTCACCTTCCTCCTGTTTTCTAAGGTATCCCATTGCAGGGGCTTCAGCACTGATGTTACCCTGCTGGTTCACTTGTAGTGTTTGGAGTGAATTCAGCACTGATGTTACCCTGCTGGTTCACTTGTAGTGTTTGGAGTGAATTCAGCACTGATGTTACCCTGCTGGTTCACTTGTAGTGTTTGGAGTGAATTCAGCACTGATGTTACCCTGCTGGTTCACTTGTAGTCTTTGGAGTGACTTCAGCATTGATGTTACACTACTGGTTCACTTGTAGTCTTTGGAGTGACTTCAGCATTGATGTTACCCTGCTGGTTCACTTGTAGTCTTTGGAGTGACTTCAGCATTGATGTTACCCTGCTGGTTCACTTGTAGTCTTTGGAGTGACTTCAGCATTGATGTTACACTACTGGTTCACTTGTAGTCTTTGGAGTGACTTCAGCATTGATGTTACCCTGCTGGTTCACTTGTAGTCTTTGGAGTGACTTCAGCATTGATGTTACCCTGCTGGTTCACTTGTAGTCTTTGGAGTGACTTCAGCACTGATGTTACCCTGCTGGTTCACTTGTAGTCTTTGGAGTGACTTCAGCACTGATGTTACCCTGCTGGTTCACTTGTAGTCTTTGGAGTGACTTCAGCACTGATGTTACCCTGCTGGTTCACTTGTAGTCTTTGGAGTGACTTCAGCATTGATGTTACACTGCTGGTTCACTTGTAGTCTTTGGAGTGACTTCAGCATTGATGTTACACTGCTGGTTCACTTGTAGTCTTTGGAGTGACTTCAGCATTGATGTTACCCTGCTGGTTCACTTGTAGTCTTTGGAGTGACTTCAGCACTGATGTTACCCTGCTGGTTCACTTGTAGTCTTTGGAGTGACTTCAGCACTGATGTTACACTACTGGTTCACTTGTAGTCTTTGGAGTGACTTCAGCATTGATGTTACACTGCTGGTTCACTTGTAGTGTTTGGAGTGACTTCAGCATTGATGTTACCCTGCTGGTTCACTTGTAGTCTTTGGAGTGACTTCAGCATTGATGTTACCCTGCTGGTTCACTTGTAGTCTTTGGAGTGACTTCAGCACTGATGTTACCCTGCTGGTTCACTTGTAGTCTTTGGAGTGACTTCAGCACTGATGTTACCCTGCTGGTTCGCTTGTAGTGTTTACATACAAAGCAGGCCGATCTTCTTTGGACTCTCTCGATTGGATCTTTAAATTCCTGTGTGTGGGGTCCCAGACTGTCGATGAGTATTCAAGGTGTGGGCGAACAAGGGTTTGGTAAGCTGTTGATTTTGAGGTCTTGGGGACATGAATAAAGGTTATTAACATGGGGTAATATTTCATGTTCCTGAAATGTTTAACAAACAAGTCTGACTGTAATTCATGCATTTTTTTTAAATACAGTTTATTTGATGAGCACAATTCCTTTCTCTTACATTGGTTCCAGGGGTTCTGTAAATATTTTTTGATGTATCCAATAGAAACTACTGGTAATGTGCTGAACAACAAATGACAAGCAATGTCAGCAAGTTGCTACCTAATAAGGTGTGTCATGATAGACTTTCTTTTATTCCTCTTTCATTTGAACCATTTCGACGCTACAGTACGACAGGCCAAATTTTTGGCATTGGCTATGTTCACCATTTAAATCGCTTTTACTCATAATTACTCACTAAGTGGAGCCACTTGTTATATATGGTTGTCATGGCGAATGAATTAGCTATTCAGTAGCGGCAATCGTTGATTATGGCTCAGTATCATTTTACGGAGATTTTCGCAGTTTTTAATGATGGATTATAAAAATCTACAATGGCCACATTAGTACTGAAATGGTTAAAGATGTATTGAGTATTCTCTCCTTTACATTCGGCATCAGGGAGAAAAACATAGTGGTAAACCTTTAAAGCGAAAAACAAAAGTCATTGTTTTGGGCTATGCACCTATGAGAGCTAGTTTTTAATAATACGTAACCATTTGCAACTGCAATAAAAAATATCACGCCAGTGGTTTATTAGGAAAACCTTGTTGAACACACACCATCTTTGTTTCATGGGCCACGCCATACTGTTACATGACCCTACGCCATGTCACATGTCAGCTTCTAGGAAAACTGAGATTTGACCAGATTGTCCCATTTTTAGAATAAATTGTGTGTAAACCACGGGCATGTTATTCTTGATTGTATTTGGAAATGGTTTCACTTTAAAACTTTAATTTAGATAGCGTAGTATCAGAACTGAAATAATTTCAGCGGCAGATGTGCACACATGTTAAGTTTCAGAAATGCCAATCCAGGAGATTTATACTTAAATCGGAGGGTCTCAGAAAAACGGGGATTTATACATAAATCAGAGGGTCTCGCAAAACCGGGGATTTATACGTAAATCAGGTAGTCTCGGAAAATCAGGGACTTGTATGTAAATCGGAGGGTCTAAGAGAACAAAATATTACAAAAAGAATACTTTCCATGACAGTAACAACCATGTTTTATGATCACCAATCACCAACAATTCACATATGATACAAAAGCACATTATATATATATATATATATATATATATATATATATATTCACACATAACTCATCAGCTCTAGACATTTAGCACAGTAGAATAACGCCCATGTCGATCTCACATAGAGCATGCAGGGTGACTTGACTTTACTATGCATGACAGGCATATGCCTATAATTTATGAAAACCCACAAACATATATCACAAATCTACCAGAAAAGAATAACGTCCATATCGATCTCACAGAGCATGCACAACACACACGAGCCTATACATTTACTGGTGAACCTTCACATAATCCCATGTCGCAACCGTAGCCAACTTGAGAAGATCCTTCTCTGACACAAAGGAATCGCAAGGATCGTTTGTGTTGATTTTGCATGACAGCAGCGCATGCAGGGTGTCGTTGCCGAGCTGTGACTGAGATTCAGTGTTGATCTTTCGACACATCGAGAACACACGCTCGCTGTCGGCGTTGCTGTGGGCAATGATTTGGCTTTCTGCAACGTAGAGTGACTGGCCGAACTTGCATGGCGAACAATGTCGCTATTGCCACCGTGCGCTACGTTTATGTGCGTATTGCACACTCTACAGTATGCAAACATCGGTCCCTTGTCACTATGGCATATAATTATAAACTGCAAGTCAGTTGCCCATTCCAGCTTGTATTTTGCATTGTATTTCTTCTTCGCTGAACTAGCGCATGGCAAATCAGACCCATACTTTGCCATACTATTGTTTCTGTGCAACAAACATCGAATCAGACGCTTTATAACACTTGGTGCACAGAACACATCGGGGAAAAACAGCCAATCGAAAATGGTAGTGACCAAAATCAAATGCATTTTGACATCAATGTAAAATCAGAAAGTAAAAATAAGAAAACGTACAAGAGAAACTTCCACAAAGGTAACTACAAAGATATGATAAAATACTTAGCACAGCTAGATTGGAATAACATGCTGATGAATAAGACCGCAATTGAATGTTGGAATATTCTAAAATATGAAATTGAGAGTATCATCGATAAATTTGTTCCCTTCCAAAAACAAGGAAAACGGTGTAGAAAGAAACACTTGTCAAAAGAGGCTATTAGAAAAATAATGCTAAAACAAACTATGTGGAGGGTTTATAGGCGTACCAGAAAGGAAGAAGACTATGCAAAATACAAAGAGGCACTTAATGCAGCTACAACTGAAATCAGACAATCTAAAACAAGCTATGAGCAAAAACTAGCATGTAACATAAAAAATGACAGAAAGAGTTTTTATGCATATGTCAGGAGTAAACAAAACGTACAAGACAAGGTTGGACCTCTAGAAGACAGTGCTGGAAATATAATATCACAGGGGATTTTAATGGCGGAAGACCTAAATGGTTACTTCAGTTCAGTGTTTACCAAAGAAGATATTAGTTCATTACCAGTTGCTGATGCTAAATTTCAGGGGGCTAAATCTGACTATTTAGGTCCGTTAATTGTAACTCCAGAATTGGTAGCTAAGAAAATAAAGGCAATGAAGGATAACAAATCACCAGGAGTGGATGGGATTCCTCCAAAATTACTAATGGAAACAGTACAACAAATCAGTATACCACTTGCAAGAGTATTCAACTTGTCATTAAAAGAGGGAGTCGTTCCGTTTGAATGGAAAGAAGCAAACATCATACCATTATTTAAAAAGGGTTCGAGAAATAAGTCAGAGAATTACAAACCAGTGAGTTTAACGTCAGTGATTTGTAAATTATTAGAAAGGTTAATTAAAGACCATATGGTGGACTTCCTCGTTAAGCATAACTTATTAAATTCATCTCAACATGGATTCCTTAAAGCGAGGTCATGCTTAACAAATATGTTATGTTTTTTGGGAGATATCACTAAGTGGATAGACATGGGATCGCCAGTAGATATTATCTACTTAGATTTTCAGAAAGCTTTTGACAAAGTGCCGCATCAAAGATTACTACTTAAATTAAAAGCCGATGGTATCGGGGATAGCATAACTGGCTGGATAGAACAATGGCTGACTGACAGAAGACAATGAGTTGTAGTAGATGGAGAAGTTTCAAATTGGAAATCGGTTTTGAGTGGGGTACCTCAAGGATCAGTATTAGGACCTATATTATTCTTAATTTATATCAATGACTTGGACGACAGTATAACAAGTAACGTACTGAAATTTGCGGATGACACAAAACTGTTTAGAAAGGTTAATACTGATGGTGATAAACAACATTTACAAAACGATCTAGACAGATTAGTGAAATGGTCTGAGAAATGGCAGATGCTGTTCAATTTTGGGAAATGTAAATGCCTACATACAGGACATGGGAACTTGAATGTAAACTATAAAATGGGAGATACTGCTCTGGGTACTACTGTAAAAGAAAAGGACTTAGGAGTTACAATAAGCGCTGATATGAAAGTTTCAAAGCAGTGTGGTATTGCAGCTTCAAAGGGTAATCAAATTCTTGGATTGATTAGAAGAAACATAACATACAAGGGAAAAAGGTTAATTATACCTCTTTATAAAGCAATAGTTAGACCTCATTTAGAATACTGTATACAAGCATGGAGACCATATCGTAAGAAGGATATAGATATGCTTGAACGCATACAAAGGAGAGCAACTAAAATGATTCCAGAACTTAGAGACCTTAGTTATGAAGAACGCCTGAAAGAATGTGGTTTAACAACTCTAGAGACAAGGAGGTTAAGAGGAGATCAGATTGAAGTTTTTAAGATATTGAATGGGTATGAAAATATTGATAGAAATATGTTTTTTTCACTCAAGAAGGATAGTAGAACTAGAGGACATGAGGTAAAATTAGTAAAGGATCAATGTAGATTGGACATCAGGAAGCACTCGTTCTCACAGAGGACAATAAATGAATGGAACAAATTGTCTACAGATTGTGTAACTGCTAGCAGCGTGAATATGTTTAAAAACAAGGTTGACACATATCTCAGGAGGGCGGATTATAAGTAGATGAACATTGTTGGACTCTCGATAAGCCAGTGGCTTCCTTGTCCACTTGCCATCTGGGCCTTTGGCTTGGATGGCAAATCTTGTTAAATCTTGTATGGGAGTAAAGGTCGCATTTCAAATGTTCAATGTGATAACGCACGCAAGTTTCTGGCTGAGCCAAGCAGCCATTGCGATTAGTATCACGTGATTACGTCCTCATTATTATTCAGTGAATAATGTGGTTTTGTTATCAATCGTTTTATGACTTTATAATAGCATGATAGCAATCTAAGATCTTAGGCTAATTAAAAACAGCAAAACCTTAATATCAGCCATCGCAGCCAAATTAACCCTTCATGCACTTTGAAATGGTATAACCAGGCTTGGCATTTCCAACTTATTCTTGATTTTGATGGAGCGAGTCACATGTCCAATTGTTCTGAAACAGTTAGTTTAATGAAACGTGGGTTTATAAATTGTATTTAATTGTTATAACTATTAAGATATTCAAATACTTTAATGATACAACAAAGTAATTTACTTTACCTATAAAAAGTACCAATAAAGTCTCAAGTGTATACTATATATGACTGATGCAGTTGACATTTAGTCTATGAGGCACGTGTCAATCGTGTCAATCTATGACTGGCGTCTACATGCGATGTCACCAGCGAAGACAAAGAAAAACCTGCTCTGATTGATTGTCGTGTATATATGGAAATAATATTTATAAACATGGAAATAAACCTATTTGTATTAATTATTTATTGAAACAGCCAATGTGTGAAATTTACTGGTAGCCTTGTGGGATGGAAGACAAATGTGTGAGTCTCACTCCAATTGTGAGAGACTTGGTAGCTCTGGCATAGTCAGTAGTTATTAAGCCCATTTCATTCTGACAGCTGACCACATTTCTCGGATGTGAACGAAATCCCCAATTTGCAGTTGTGATAATTATTTTGACGGTTGGATCACAAATTTACTGTTTCTCGGGTAATTGTTGAAGACCTTTACATTTGTGGAATCAGAAGATAACTGCCTGCATGATGGTTCTAATACTGTTAGTGTGTAGATTGTTGTAAAATTAAACATGTTTGTAAAACTTTGTACTGTCTGTCATATGATTAGCTCAATACCATATTGAGCTAATCAAGAAGTAAGATTTGGCAGACTAACTCCTAAAATGTAGCATTTGATAGCTAGGTGAAGTTATAAGTACTTAAGGCCTGAAACCGTACGTCTGCAGTTCTATGTAGTTTAAAAGATCATTACACATTTAATATATAATTACTTGTGATATTTCACTTTCTATACATTTACAATAATATAATTGTGCTTGATACCCTGACACAATTCACAGACACTACACTATATTACTACGACTGACATAGTTCACAATGATGAGAATTGAACAACTGTCAACTACAACAACTGATCCATCATCATGAAGATTTAAAGGCTAAGACTGTGGTGATGCTGCATGCATCAGTGTTTACTTGGGGCATGTCCGTCACCAGCTGCTGCTGACACTGAATATATGACAGGTTTCCTTCTTGTGCATCCTTCTGATGTCATGCCTCACTGCTTGGGGGACTATTAGGAAAAGTTTTACTATTGCGATAATATTACCATTGCAATACTATTGCGATAATATTACCATTGCAATACTATTGCGATAATATTACCATTGCAATACTATTGCGATAATATTACCATTGCAATACTATTGCGATAGGTTCATAACTACTGCCAGGGTTTTTTAAGGCCTTTCACATGGGCAATTTGCCCGTGTGAAAACCCTCCATGCCCATGTGAAATTCAAAAGTAAATAAAAAAGTATTGTGTTCTGTATTATTTTGTGTGTGGTAATGCACGTAAGTAAAAGTAAAAACATGTTTGTCCGTGGCCGTGTGAAATATTGCACTGCCTATGTGAGCTGAACCTTAAAAAAACCTGACTACTGCAATAGTAATGCTTGATGGGTGGTGTTATTGCATGGCTTTGGAGGCTTTTTTTAGCAATGGTGAATCTGTGAATGACGCTGCTATGATCAATGATCATCGATAATAACAGCTATGATAAATATGTAAAATTACTATACAAAACTGAAATTTAAGCATGCTTACAAACAACATTATAGTGACACAATAACCCTACTGATTTGTTTTATTAACTATCACTACTATTGATAGTTCAACTGTCTATAGTATTGCATTGCCACATCAACAATTATGATGCATCTATTGTTCTGTGTAATGCTACGCTCCTGTTCCCTTACACTGAGGACAAGGTGGTGGTTTGCAGCAGGATCTCTTTGATCGCAGGTCCTCACTGAGTATGAGGAACAGTTCAAGTGCCTTACTGGTGTACCCTTCACATTTGGAGAGGTTGCCAGTGTCACTCTCTGGCTTACTTTCACACCCCCTTGATTTATTTGGTCTCTCAATAATTGCAATAAATTAGTGTCATGTTGAGCCAGTATGGTCAGGATATAAGCACATATTGACATCGATTACTGAGTGATATTCCTGTGTTGTGTTGTAAAAAGATCACCATAGTAACATATTTTGTATGGATATTATTTTTAGCCATCCAAAATTTTATGAAAAAATAATCCGCGTGCATGATACCTCAATAATGCCCTATTAAATTTTCACCTGGTGGTAACATGAATAGGTAATTTTCAACCACATGTACCCTTCGACCCACCATTTCTCCTTGATCCCTAGTGTCATCTTTGTCCCAATGTCTGATGACCCAGTATCATCTGTAATGGACGAGTGAAAGCCCTTTAGTGGTGTTAAATAATAAAAGATCTGACCATAAGACATGTTCTGATGTGCTGATACAATGACACATTATACTAGCCCCTGGGTGATGGAGCACTTGACAGTCTGATATGTCAGCTGCAAATGAAATAAATGAAAATGCTGACATCAGCAATCATGAACAATGTACATAAACAGAATGTACAACTCACTGGCAATGTCCAGGGAATCACTTTCTTTCAAGTTGCACTCTAGCCTTTTCTTGTTTTCTCCACTGATCTGATTAATGTGTCTTGTGGTTAATTTTAAAATTCAGTTATGTATGATTTATGTGATCTCATGACATCAGATAAGGGATTTTGATGAGACAAATATATATCGTGATTGTTCGCCAGCCGAATGTGGGCCATGAGACAGAATAAATGGATTTGAAGTTGAATAGGTAAGATGACAAAGTGATCTCGGATGTTGTCTGGCTGACTTGTTACAGTCAAATTTGTTATGTAGAAATTGCAGAAGTTGTTCGGTGATAGTATGGTAAAGTAATCTGTTTTGATGAGACATTTCATGCAGACTTGGTGTTCCGTGTCAGCATGGTGGCATTATGAGGAAAAATATTATCATCAGTTATACTGCATGTGAGTTTTATATATCTGTGACATGTTGGTGGATTGACTGATCTAGATATTCAAACACTGGCATCATTATACAACACAAACATGTATGTCTGTAACATTATGCAAACTTAAATGTTTATGCGATACAACTAATTATATGTATCTTCAAAACAAAACATAAATGTGTGTATACAAATATATAATACATACGTTCAATGTCTGAAGGGTGTAAATACAAAGTAATTAACTTTTATGTACATGTATATTTACCCTTAACAATGGTATTAAGTCAACAGCATTAAAGTTTTGCACATATGTATGTTACTCATATACATGCATGACATTCTAGTAATCATAATTTATCAGTTTTGTTATTGAAAACAAATATTTTCTGTACACCATATCAAAATGGAAGAATTAAAAATAATAAATACGTTAATAGTAACATTTCCACGCCCAGATATTTCTTAAATAAAAGTGTCTTGTGGTTAATTTTAAATGCAGTTATATTATATATGATTTAAACTATCACTTCCATGATCGCATTGGGACTCTGTAGACTGTGTTTATGCAAACGCAGTACAGAGCTGCCAGGTTGTGTCAAGAAACATGCTTATCGTCATGCGCGGATCCAAACTCTGAAAAGATGTGCCCAATAGTCCAACACGACACTAGGTGGCAGCACTTAATAAACTTATATTTGTTTTAATAACAGTCTCCGAGGGAGTCGAACTCAAACCAAAACAAACATTGACTTCCGGCTACTTGGACTTGGTGCAGCGATTTGAATTTGGTGTAGATCATTTACAGAAAAACGCGGTATATCAAATAGAATAAGTATTACTATTGCATATATATTGTACACAAACGTATTGTAAACATATATTAGGAAACAGGTTTTGTTAATTATTAGTCAGAGGGAGTATTTTAGAGTAAGTTAGTTTCGGATTCTGTCGCGGAGTTCAGCGAGCGTTAATAGGGTGTTTACCATTCGTAAATTGAGATAGCATAGTGAATAGTCAGTAACATTGAATATTGGTTAGAATAAGTATTAGTATTATACATATATTGTTCACCAACTTCTTGTAGACATATATTAATAAACCGTTTTTGTTAACAGAGGTAGTATTTTTTCCAGGATTCAAACTCAACGAGTGATAAAAGGGAGTTTGTTTACAGGTCGTGAATTCAACCCGTGCGTCGAGCTATCGTTTACATTGGCTAATATATAAGATAAAGTGATATATTTACTTAAATTACATACATAAGATAATATCTGACATAGTGGTAGTAAACGTTTTCGGTCAAAAGGAGACAGGAAGGAAAGGAACGGGAGGGAAGACAACCGGAGTGAAGGAGAGGGGAGCATGGGAGACAGGAGGGAAGGAGAAGGGAGTGGGGGAGACGGGAGGGAAGACAACCGGAGTGAAGGAGAGGGGAACAGGAGAGACAGGAGGGAAGGATAAGGGAGTGGAGGGAGACGGGAGGGAAAACAACCGGAGTGAAGGAGAGGGGAGTGGGAGAGACAAGAGCAAAGGAGTGGGAAGTGGGGGAGACAGGAGCGAAGGAGACAGGAGGGCAGGGGTCAGGACAGAATGTAATGGAGGGGATCGAAAGGAAGAGTTATTCTGCAGCAGTGATAGAGGGGGTGAGGAAGACAGCGAGGGTGTTTGTGGGGGATTCGATAGTTAGGAAGACCAACAGAGTCTTAAACAAGGGAGATGATGTGGTGGTCTGCTTGCCTGGAGCCAAAATAGAGGCGATAACTGAGAGGGTAAAAAACATCGTAGGCTCGGGTAAGGGTGGATCTGTTTTAGTACACGTAGGGACAAATAACGTAGAGAGGGAGGGTACAACTGCCATAGTTAGGAAATATAGGCAGTTGGTCAGAACACTAAAACAGACGCGGGTTGAGCAGGTAATACTGTCAGGGATTTTACCTGTAATGGGCAGGAGGGGTCACAAATATCAAAATTGTCGGGGGATGGCAATTAACATGTTAGTCCAGAAGTTATGTAGGGAAGAGGAAGTTGGATTTGTGGATTTATGGGGAAGTTTTGTTGGGAGGGCTGACATGTACATGAAGGATGGGCTTCATTTAAGTGGAAAGGGGGCGGCAGTATTCGCGGACAAACTTTCAGCAGCAGTAGATAGTGACTTGGGTACAATGACAAATATTTTTGGAAGTAAACATTCTTTAAACTAGAAGTGCAGGGGGGTTACCTAGAGGTGTCTCAAGCAGAACAAGAGGCCACTAGCACAGATAAACCAATATCAAATCATCCGAAAAACATCTCTGAAAAAGGTTATAGATGCGTATGTTTAAATGCAAGGAGCATAGTAAATAAGAAAAACGAATTAAACATTATGGTAGAAAATGTTGACCCTCACATAATTGGTATAACTGAATCATGGGCCAACATAGATAAAACAGATGCTGAATTAGGACTGACAGGATATGTAATGTTCAGGAAAGACCGAATAGGAAGAAGGGGCGGGGGAGTTATTTTATATGTTAAAGAATCTATTCAGGCTTATGAAATAAAACTAGAAAGGGAAGCAGATTGCGATGAAGCTGTTTGGTGCAAAATTGTTTCAGGAAATTCAAAATTAACTGTTGGATTAGTTTACCGAAGTCCAAACATAAACGAAGAGGACAACACAAAAATAAAAACGCTATAAAGGAAGTTAGTAAAGGGGAATGTATCATAATGGAAGATTTTAACCATGGACACATACAATGGAATTCTCTAGAGAGCACAGGGATTGAGGACCAACAATTTCTATTTTTAATCCAGGATAGCTTTCTTACTCAGCACGTACTAGAACCAACCAGGGGAGAAAATGTATTAGATATAGTTTTGTCATCACAAAAAGAATTAGTGGACAACATAAAAATATTTGAACCATTGGGTAATAGTGACCATAATCAAATGCATTTTGACATCAATGTAAAATCAGAAAGTAAAAATAAGAAAACGTACAAGAGAAACTTCTACAAAGGTAACTACAAAGATATGAGAAAATACTTAGCAAAGCTAGATTGGAATAACATGCTGATGAATAAGACCGCAATTGAATGTTGGAATATTCTAAAATATGAAATTGAGAGTATCATCGATAAATTTGTTCCCTTCCAAAAACAAGGAAAACGGTGTAGAAAGAAACACTTGTCAAAAGAGGCTATTAGAAAAATAATGCTAAAACAAACTATGTGGAGGGTTTATAGGCGTACCAGAAAGGAAGAAGACTATGCAAAATACAAAGAGGCACTTAATGCAGCTACAACTGAAATCAGACAATCTAAAACAAGCTATGAGCAAAAACTAGCATGTAACATAAAAAATGACAGAAAGAGTTTTTATGCATATGTCAGGAGTAAACAAAACGTACAAGACAAGGTTGGACCTCTAGAAGACAGTGCTGGAAATATAATATCACAGGGGTTTTTAATGGCGGAAGACCTAAATGGTTACTTCAGTTCAGTGTTTACCAAAGAAGATATTAGTTCATTACCAGTTGCCGATGCTAAATTTCAGAGGGCTAAATCTGACTATTTAGGTCCGTTAGTTGTAAGTCCAGAATTGGTAGCTAAGAAAATAAAGGCAATGAAGGATAACAAATCACCGGGAGTGGATGGGATTCCTCCAAAATTACTAATGGAAACAGTACAACAAATCATTATACCACTTGCAAGAGTATTCAACTTGTCATTAAAAGAGGGAGTTGTTCCGTTTGAATGGAAAGAAGTAAACATCATACCATTATTTAAAAAGGGTTTGAGAAATAAGTCAGAGAATTACCGACCAGTGAGTTTAACGTCAGTTATTTGTAAATTATTAGAAAGGTTAAGTAAAGACCATATGGTGGAATTCCTCGTTAAGCATAAATTATTAAATTCATCTCAACATGGATTCCTTAAAGCGAGGTCATGCTTAACAAATATGTTATGTTTTTTGGAAGAAATCACTAAGTGGATAGACGTGGGATCGCCAGTAGATATTATCTACTTAGATTTTCAGAAAGCTTTTGACAAAGTGCCACATCAAAGATTACCACTTAAATTAAAAGCCCATGGTATCGGGATAGCATAACTGACTGGATAGAACAATGGCTGACTGACAGAAGACAACGAGTTGTAGTAGATGGAGAAGTTTCAAATTGGAAATCGGTTTTGAGTGGGGTACCTCAAGGATCAGTATTAGGACCTATATTATTCTTAATTTATATCAATGACTTGGACGACAATATAACAAGTAACGTACTGAAATTTGCAGATGACACAAAACTGTTTAGAAAAGTTAATACTGATGGTGATAAACGACATTTACAAAACGATCTAGACAGATTAGTGAAATGGTCTGAGAAATGGCAGATGTTGTTCAATTTTGGGAAATGTAAATGCCTACATACAGGACATGGGAACTTGAATGTAAACTATAAAATGGGAGATACTGTTCTGGGTACTACTGTAAAAGAAAAGGACTTAGGAGTTACAATAAGCGCTGATATGAAAGTTTCAGAGCAGTGTGGTATTGCAGCTTCAAAGGGTAATCAAATTCTTGGATTGATTAGAAGAAACATAACATACAAGGGAAAAAAGTTAATTATACCTCTTTATAAAGCAATAGTTAGACCTCATTTAGAATACTGTATACAAGCATGGAGACCATATCGTAAGAAGGATATAGATATGCTTGAACGCATACAAAGGAGAGCAACTAAAATGATTCCAGAACTGAGAGACGTTAGTTACGAAGAACGCCTGAAAGAATGTGGTTTAACAACTCTAGAGACAAGGAGGTTAAGAGGAGATCAGATTGAAGTTTTTAAGATATTGAATGGGTATGAAAATATTGATAGAAATATGTTTTTCTCACTCAAGAAGGATAGCAGAACTAGAGGACATGAGGTAAAATTAGTAAAGGATCAATGTAGATTGGACATCAGGAAGCACTCGTTCTCACAGAGGACAATAAATGAATGGAACAAATTGTCTACAGATTGTGTAACTGCTAGCAGCATTTAAAAACAAGATTGACACATATCTCAGGAGGGCGGGTTATAAATAGATGAACATTGTTGGACTCTTGATAAGCCAATGGCTTCCTTGTCCACTTGCCATCTGGGCCTTTGGCTTGGATGGCAAATCTTGTTAAAATCTCACTGCAGGGGGCCTCTGACCAATTACAAGCATTAACCCTGCTATGGGAGCTGGAAGCACCCCTAATATTCCCTCACTGCAGGGGGCGTATGACCAATTAGAAGCATTATCCAGGCAGTGGAATCTGGCAACATCCCTTCATTGGGCCATCTATGTCTCGTAGCATGAACAAGGAAACGTAATTTTTATTCATTGCTTTTAACCCTTTCGTGGCCAAATTAATGCCAGTTTGTACCTGTTGCTGAGTTATATTGTTTCAATACATTGTCTCCTAAAGAATCCTATTAAATCATGAAATGACGCTGTGAATAAATCCTATAATTGGCTTGGGTTGCATAAATGCAAACAAATATTAAATTTTTTATCCGATAAAAAAATTGCACAGTAGTTGAACTAACTGCTGAAGTAAATAGCAAAAAATAAGAGAGTTATGTGAATTTACTTACAAAATATGCTTTGCTAAAGTTTGAAGAAAAAATTTAAAATTCTACCTCAAGGGAACAGCACATACACCATGACTACTGCAGTGACTGTCTATCTAACAGCACATACACCATGACTACTGCAGTGACTGTCTATCTAACAGCACGTACACCATGACTACTGCAGTGACTGTCTATCTAACAGCACATACACCATGACTACTGCAGTGACTGTCTATCTAACAGCACATACACCATGACTACTGCAGTGGCTGTCTATCTAACAGCACATACACCATGACTACTGCAGTGACTGTCTATCTAACAGCACATACACCATGACTACTGCAGTGACTGTCTATCTAACAGCACATACACCATGACTACTGCAGTGACTGTCTATCTAACAGCACATACACCATGACTACTGCAGTGACTGTCTATCTAACAGCACATACACCATGACTACTGCAGTGACTGTCTATCTAACAGCACATACACCATGACTACTGTAGTGACTGTCTATCTAACAACACATACACCATGACTACTGCAGTGACTGTCTATCTAAGAGCACATACACCATGACTACTGCAATGACTGTGTATCTAACAGCACATACACCATGACTACTGCAATGACTATCTATCTAACAGCACATACACCATGACTACTGCAATGACTATCTATCTAACGTGCTATGGAGAAGTCCCTACGATCTGAACCAGGGTTCGCCACATCGTACAGATGGCCATGTTCAACATTAGGGATTTCTAAAGTCTAAAAATCTACCGGATGCTGAGACCGTGTCACCTGCCCCGCGGT
This sequence comes from Lamellibrachia satsuma, assembly GCA_033239005.1. Lineage (NCBI taxonomy): Eukaryota > Metazoa > Annelida > Polychaeta > Sabellida > Siboglinidae > Lamellibrachia > Lamellibrachia satsuma. The sequence continues at coordinate 1,089,734 of BSQZ01000057.1, forward strand.
CGGCCATCCTTGAGGGGCACCACATGCCAGTGTATCTTGCCCAACAAGACCAAATCTTAGAAACATGTCCGATGGACCCCGAACTAAGACTCTACGCAACAATACCAGATCGTCTTGGTTACAATCCATCTTTCGTTCCTGAAAGGCGACGATGGAACTCTGATTGTTACTGCAGGTATATTCAAACATCTTACAAATCATTGCGAGAAGCCCAACAAGCCATGTGCAGTAACATGTGAATAATTTGCTAACCATGGTTTAGCATCACTTCAGATAAGGGGTGTGATAAGTGTGCAGCAATAGATATATGCATACACGTATATGGACAATGTAGTTACACATTTGTGACAACCATGACTAAGTAATGTAGTACACGACTAGTATTGGTTAGTATTTTGATGTGCAAGTACAATGATGGTACAGGTAACATGTGATAATGTTCTTAGGACATATAGCACTACATGTATTCTTTATGTACTGTATCATCTATTTCCATAATCACGGCCAAGACTAGCCGCTTTGTCAACAGTATGTATGTATATATTAAGTCATACAGTTATGGCACTAACTAATTGTGTACGATCATAATTGTCTACTTTACTTATATATATATATATATATATATTATATATATATATATATATATATATATATATATATATATATATATTTTTTTTTCTTCACAAGAAGCTACTATGTATTTGAGTACGTTGATAGAACCAACTATAATTACTTCACAAGCAAGATTATGAGTAATAATTGTCTTTTATTAAACTGCAACAGGTTGGTTGTTGATTAACAACCATTCAGTATTATCCAATTTCCATTCCGTCTTTATATCTTGGGGCATTCAGTCTAAACACCTCTTTTTGGGCTAGCTGGACACCCAGAGGGATGCAGACCCCAGGATTCTCTGGTCATGTGACCACAGTCACATGATCATGATCAAGTAGCTCACCTGAGACCGCAGTCCGGTCATGTGAAATATCCAGGTCTCGCATCCAGTTCTCAGGGTGTCACAGCTGGCCCCAGAGAGATCTGGCCAGACTGTTCCATTTTATTGTCAAGATGAATAATAAATATGAAGCTTTTACTACATGAGTCATATTGTTCTGTCAAAAACACCTGTCTGAAGGAAGTCATCAGACATGGGATAACTTGATTGCGAGAGGTGGCATTTCATTACATTGCGCCGTTCCTTCGAAAAGTGAATTATGTTGTTAACTTAGGACATTTCTGGATGGCAGACGAAAAACAAAAATATGACAAAATACAAGGTTAATGAACTCATTCATATATCTTGTTGATGTTTACTCCCACTCTACTGATTTATTAATCTAGTTATATTCGTGGCCTAGAATCAGTCTTCTTTCTAATGATTGTGATGTAACTGGAAAAAATTTAATATTTTTGGATAGGAAACAGGAAATATTTATTCGTCCCAAAGACAACAAAGAGTATTAAACACAAAAACCATACAATAAATTACATCTAAGTTGACAGGAGAAAATGAAATGGTAAGAATATAGAGTACGGTCTGAAAATAAAAGATAATCTCATAAAAGGGACGGGAGACTCCTAATAAGACTAAAAATTAATTGCTGTCCTAGAAGCCACCCTGTCAATTAATTTCATCCATTATTTAAATTATAAAAAAAAGAAAATCCCTGTAGAGTATTAGTGCATAATTACTGAGTGAACAAAATTAATATAGATATGTCTGTATACTACAAATGCCAAATATATTCATACAACCAGATATACACAGAGTGATTTTTAACCAAGGAGGAACGGAGTCAGTCAGTCATGTTGACATATATAACAATTTTGGATTGCACATTGTTCAGTATATGTATTCAGATAATAAAGTTTGATATAATTTGAGAAACCATGTAAACTGTGAGTGGTGATCTTGTCTTTTAATAAATCAGGTGCATTATTTATGGTATGTGGCAAACTGTACCTGAGACTTCATTTAGCAAACTCGTGGTATACCCTGATTGTATGTATATTATATTGACCACGTGTATTAAAATTACGAGCACTATTGTTTTGATCAAGTGGTAAGTTTTGCAGGTAGACAGGTAGTTTATTGTTTGAAAATTTATTATATAATTTTAGTTCCTGCAATTTTAGAATATGCTCTACTTTTGGTAAATTAAGACTTGAATAGTGGATCAGTATGAGCATTATATTTGCTTAAACATATAATTCGGACGGCTTTCTTTTGAAGTTTTTTATTCTGTCACATCTATAGCCCCAGGCTATTAAGCCATAGTTTAGATGTGACAATATTAAAGTGTTATACAACATAATCTTTATATTAAGAGGTAACAATTGTTTGAGTTTATTTAGGATACCTATCATTCTGGAGCACCTATTTGAAATGATTTTGATGTGGCTTTGCCAGTTTAATTGTTCATTAAAACTTATCCCTAGGAAATTGAACTCATCTACTCTATCGATATATAAATTATCTATTTTTAAATTTAGTGGATTTATCATATTATATCTTCTAGCCGTTTTGAAGATCATATATTTGGATTTATTTACATTTAGAGATAATTTGTTTAATTTAAGCCACTCATTAATTTTGTCCTGTTCTGTGTTGATTACAAATTCTACATTTTCATTTTTGCTATATTGTGCGAAAGAATCTAGGGTACTTGAAAGTGTACACCTGTGGAGATATTAAGCATATCTGATTGGGCGTGTTCAAATTCTACATACTGTTTTCTATTTGTTGAATAATATTTTAATAGATCTAAAGCTACTCCTTTTACGCCATAAAACTCTAGCTTATCAATTAATATTGAGTGATCTAGAGTGTCAAATGCTTTTGACGGTCCAAGTAAATATAGGTATTTCCTTATTATCCATACGTGTCAATATCCTATCAATTAATTCAAGAGCTGCAAATTCCATAGAATGTTCCTTTCTAAATCCATATTGACTATCGTACATAAGTTTATGTCTTTTTAAGAAAGAATCTAGCTGGTTGTAAATAATTGTTTCGATTACTTTTGAAATTGCAGGTAAGGTTGATATTGGCCTGTAGTTGCAGAATAGGGTTTCATCACCTTTTTTATAAATTGGTATTTCTTTGGCAGTTTTGAGTTTGTCGGGGAAGATACCCGTAGTTAATATTTGATTTGTGATTAAAGTTAAAGATTTTGTCAAAACAGGTTTACTTAATTTAACTTTAGAAGCCGTGAATAAATACCATCAAATCCGCAATTTGCTTTTGTGTGCATATCATCTATTGTTTTAGATATTGTTTCTTCATTAATAAGTTGAAAATTAAATACATTGTTATGGTTTCCATTAAGGTAGTATCTGAAAGTTTTATTTGTGGAATTTTGTATTTGGTTGGCTAAATTTGGGCCAATATTGGTAAAATATGAATTAAATGTGTTTGCAATTGCCGTTTTATCTGCTATGATATTTTCGTCATAAATAAAGGAATTGGGGAACGTTTTCTTTCTGTATGTTCTAGAAAGAATACCATTAATTGTTTCCCAAGTTTTTTTTTAATTTGTTCAAGTTATTTTTGAATTTGTTAAAACATGATTCGTAATGTATGCGTTTAGCAGTACGTGTGCTTTTTTAAGGATAGTATTATAGGTAGTCAGGTTGATCCGAATTGCAAAGTATTTTGGTGATTCTGGTCGAGTAGTTTTTAGTGTCTTATATAATTTATCTCTGTCTCGAATGGATTTGAGCAGACCTAATGTAATCCAAGTGGATTTCTTGTGTTTATATTTTTTTAGTTTAACTGTTTTATATGGCATATGTTTATTTTTTGCACATTGCATTACGTCATGTAAGATATCAAAATTTACATTAGGGTTTGCATTAGGAGATTGGTAGAGTTTACTGTAAACATTTGATGAGAAAACCTTGTGTATAAAATCAGATATTGAATCAGAGTTCTGTACGCTAATTTTTATATATCTTGGTAAAGGTTCTGTGTAGGAAACTATTTGGAAAAGTTAAATATGGTTGGTGGTCTGATAATTGTTTAGTTAAAATGCTTGATTTAGGCTTCATTGTAGATTTAGTTAATTTGCAAAAAAAATTATCAATTATTGTTCCATTTTTAAAACTGGGCTAGTTAAAAAAAAAATCTGGGCCAGTTCATTTTTTTGCTAATTTTGGACACTGCTTTGTCTCTGGCATCCAGGGGCTTCAAGAATATAATTTTACAACACGGACAGTCAGTGCTGTGTGGTTACAGAGTCGAGATGGCAGCGCACGCACTGATAAGGCCACATCTGCAAAAACATCCATCCTAGGTCAATGTCTGATTCAGCAGGGAATTAGTTGTATTAAATAACTGGGTAGGCAATCACAATGAAGTCTCATGGTGACACAACGGCACTCGCTCAAGTCACAACCAATCTTAGTATAAAAAATTCTCCCTCTGTTCGTGGGCCAGGCAAGATAGTCCGATTTACTAAGGTATGGATTAGCTTAGTCAAATAAATTGAGTATGTTTTAGACAGCTCCACCATACTTGTTGTGAGTTGTGAGTTATCATAGTATAGTTTGTTCAAGGCTTGGAACTTAATGAGATGCAAAACAAATGGAAAACACATTTTAAGATTCACTAGCTCGACCAAATTTTCCCAAACAGTATACAATACAACTACCCAAAGAAATAGTTTCTACACACCTGGGAGCTTACAGATGTCTATTAATTCACATATTGGCATTAGTAGAAGTAGATGCTTGATGTTAATTAATTGCTATTTGTGGATTTAATGTCCTTCATTTGGCGGGGCAGGAGGGAAGTGGAGAAGAGCGGGGGATGGGGGTGCGGGTGGAGACAGGTGGTGGTAATGGCAGTGAAACGGGATGAGTGACAGACGAAGGAAGAAAACGAAAGACTGGTATTGATGCCAGCCTCACTGCAGACTTCAGGGAGGAGGAGTAGAGGTATTGATGCCAGCCTCACTGCAGACTTCAGGGAGGAGGAGTAGAGCAATTAAATGACTTCCAACAAGTGGTGCTTACATCTATCATTGCTAAATGTATGGAGAGACTTGTCTTGTCTGTACAGTTCACGTACAACACCAAAAGGGGTGTAGAAGATGCAAATTCACAGGTAGACACCGAAGCACTGCAGTGCTTACAGTTTAACTTGTAACTTTTGCCAGTGCTAATGCCATCTGGTACAAGGCTGAAGTAATCATACACTTTCCATCTAAGCTTAGTGGTCCCTGGCTTAGACATGACTTCACTGTACCAAGGTAACAGCAGATATGATTGCCCACAGATCCTACTACCTTATGTAGCAAGTTTTCCACGTAAAACCTAACTACATTCCAACTGACATCTATTGAACTGAACTGAATTAATATGGCTACATACATTAGTAGTCCTTTAATCCAGTTACAGGGATGAGACTCTTTGGAAGCCATGCCTGTGTGTGACATGTTTGCTAGCAGATTGCAATGAAGTTTTATTTAAAAGGGAGACTTTTCTGGTGCACTTGTTTAATTATATATGCAGGTGTTATTATTACTGTAGTTGTAATGTTCGACCTGTACAGGGTTGAACAAAATCATGATTTTTTTAATAAAAAAATTTGATTTTTTAATTTAAATCAATTTTTTTTATTTATTTGATTTTTTATTTAGTTGATTTTTATAAAATCTGGTATATAGAAATTAATAAATTTTATATAGGTGTTGATGTATTTATAAACTCTTTCAAATGTGTTCTATTCAAATCGATCTAGGTACTTGTCTTAACAGAGGGTACATGATTTTTGCTTATATAAAGACATTAGACAATGTCCACAAGGCCTCACCTCCTGTAGTTGCATAATCTGTCTTGGAAAGGAAAGCATGCTGTGTGTCTGTGGCTGTAGCAGTGGTAATTATTGTTTGCTGAGAGGGTGGATTAGCACCTGTCCAGGGCTCTGTGTACTCTAAGGGTCTCTAACCAGAATACAAACTGGTACAGTATTAAACAACTGAGTCAACATACTGAATTGCTAACAACTAGCACAAGCTCTAAGTGGACTTTAACTCAGGGCTTCTGACTTGAAAAGATTCTGCCTCTGGAAGACAACTTTGTGTGGCTTCACTGCATTCAAAAAGGGAATAGCTCAGACATACACAATGTCATAAAATATTTGACTGTCAGGCTATCTGGTGTCAATACAGCTACAGAAGTGTGCACACTTTGTGCTTTTATATTAAAAAACATACAAAACTGTGTTGATCTCAATGCTTGTAAACAATTATTTGTGCTAAATTCATAAAAATCAGCGATTAAAAAAATTGGAAGTAAAAAAATCATAAATCAATGATTTTTTTGGAGTGATTTAAATCATGATTTAAATCAATCATTTAAATCAGGGGTCCATGTAGCTATTTCATGCGGCCCGCGGACTGACAACGATATTGTGCAAAATGCGGCTCGCCCCTGCCACATTGGTATACACAATAACATGTCCACGTGATGAACATAATAATATACCAAATATGTATTTTTACTTCCTTTAAAATTTAATGAATTCACTTTTGCATATGCAGACATGAAAGTATGCAGCGTGGCCCTCCTAAGGAACACACCATTAAACAACTTTAGCTTGTATTTAATGTGTTCACATTGTGGACAGATCTGTGCGTTACCCATTGGAAAACTATTTTCAGTAAATAAACAACCTAACTAAGTTGCATTTGAAAAATAGTAAATATCCCAAAAAGCCGTCTTGCCCCATCCTTGGGGCAAGATGGTCCTCTACCTGGGGTAACACGGTCTATAACCCCCTCCCCGTGGTTTTTACTTATACAGTCGCGCCTCGTTATTACGTGGATTCGGATATAATGCAGTCGGTCGTGGACCCCGAATTTGGGCCTGCTTAAACCTACTTAGAATTACTTTGACAATTCTCAAGAAACATTAGGTGAATGAGTATCAACGTGTTGTTTGTTTTTCGTTACCGTCGACATCAATCGCTATCGCTCGCTTCGCTGGTTTGTAAATTGCAATCGAGATTCACAAATACGCCTCGCGTAAGAATCAGATAAACAGTTTTAAATGCATTTAGTATGCAATGCCAACATAACACTTGGGTGAAATGGTTGTTAAATTTAAATGGGAGTTAACATATGATACATACAGGTTACCCTTCTACCTTATTTGTGTTTGAGTGATAATGTGTTGTTTTAACTAACGTTCGTCGCCTGCCAGCGAAATGGCGAACGGAGTTGTACGCTGATGGAAAAGGTTCAAGACTACGGAGGTGCCAAGCAAAGCTCTTCAGGGCACACTCCAACATCCAACGGGAAAGCCCGCGTGGCAAGTCGATGAAAATGCAGAACGTAATAAGGGTCGCCGTGAAGACTAAACTGTGTTCGCTCTCGCTGTCTAAACTACCGGCAGTATCAGCACCTTGTGACCAAGATGAATGCGCGATATGAAGAACACCGATGTGAGCTGAGGCACCCAGGAACAAGTCTGCAGCCAGGTGTGGGCCACTTGGTGGCACAGCAACATCACCAGCAACAGGCCTCAGTGTCACACGGGTCAACATGGCACCAGCGGCATGCCAAGAACACGTAACCTGAATAATGTGTTTTTGAATAATCCAACTGTTGTTCAAAATCAGACGTTGATGTTTGACGATAATAATAACTCATATTCGTGGACGTGCTATTTACAACAGTGGTCAATACAACTGCTAGACACAAGGTATATAATTGCATTGTGCCAATTACCATGAGTGTGCGTGCGTGCGTGCATGTGTGTGTGTGCGTGCATGCGTGTGTGCGTGGCCCGCTAACCTATTCAAAGTCACTTATTTGGCCCTCCATTCTAATAGGTTGCCGACCCTGATTTAAATCAATGATTTTAAATAAAATGATTTAAATCAAACAACCCTGAACCTGTATGAAACTTAAATTATATTTTATTGACAGTTTGTTCAGGTAGTTAGTGATATGAAATGTACTGTAATTGATTGTAATTGAAATAAATTTTCAATTATACAAAATATAACAATTACACTTACAATTACAGCACAAATTTTAAACCATAATCAATTACAATTACACAATTTTGCTGTAATCAATTACATAATTGGACCCACCCCTGACGTTAACTCTTTTCAATCTAATTTCAAGTCAATTGGAGTTAAAAAATTTAATTGATCAAAACTTGACATTCTGTGACCACGTAGATTATGAGTTGCATGTATATATGTATGTGATGTTTTTACCAATTTCATTACTGGCAGTCCAATGTATACTTCAAAGATAAACGGACAACACAGTTCTTGAATCTTGAATCTATTTTATTAGTTAACACACTACAGCAAATGAAATGCCGTTGGACAGACTGCATACATGGACTGCCGGCTGACGTAGCACTGCGATTAACTGTTGAATCAATGCTCGTCCACTAGGTGTGAATTTATCCACAACCTCCAAATGGAAGGCAGCCAATGCTGGCGAACTGAATAGTGATGCCGAAATTATGCGTTATGCCAACTTAAGGACATAGGCTCATGGGAAAAAGTATTTAAAATTTTTAACTCTGTGTATTGAAAGTTTCTGAGAAAATTTTTTTTAAGGATATTACACCAGTTGACTTCATACTGGTGATACTAAGGAGGCAGACAATCCGATTGATAAAATAATGTGCCAGGACGTTCTTTTTAACGTGATATTTGGCTGTGAAAGTGAACTTTGGAAGCTTCAATTTGGAGTGAATTGGGAGCAGCATATAGTTTGCAGTGCGCGCGAAACGTCAAACATAATGTTACTTTCAACAATTGTAACTCTTTTGCAAATAAAGTTCACATTGAAATGTTTATTAAATTCATTATTTTATTTTATTGGTCTGCTAGTTATATGAAATGAAAACAATATTTGGTATGGTTTATATTTATTAAATTATTATTTATTCTAATTTAAATCAGTGTCTGTTTTAGCTTTATTCACGAAAACATTGCTTTATTACAAATACTTATAATTTATACATTTTTGTGGGGCCAGTTCAAACTCACCTGGGCCAGTTCAAAATAGAACTGGGACAGATAAAAAAAATGTGGGCCAGTTCATTTTTTTGCTAATTTGAGACACTGCATTACAATGTCTAAAATTACCACTAGATGAATGAAATTTTACACATATAATTGCTATAGAAATATGTTCTGCAACTGGTAGTCTGAATTAAATTAAATTTGGCAGGCATATGCACAACCATAGGAGGTGTACCATGGAAATATTTTGAATTATTTGTTCACAGTCATTGTCCATATAGGGATCATGATATGGACTGTGACATCATTTATGAATTAGCGATAATAATTGTAAACAATTCCTACCGTCTCTGATGAAATCCTGTTCTACATTTTTCAAAATGCTATGAAATTACCACGCTACATCCACACATATCCGGAATACCCAGATATGTGCGGTGAATACGTCCACGTGATATGATAGAGCCATTCAGCGATAGCATCACAATTTATTTAGGTATGACAGTGGGTTCATTTATAGTCGGGTTTACTAGGTTATTGTCAACGACTTATGAAAATAATTGCTACCATGATGCTCATCAGAAGGACAGCTTTCCAACAGGTGGTACCGTGTTTCAGCTGGACAATTTGTTGGTGTGTCAGCAAAGTCATAACACAGCTATATTTAACAATTATGCATGCATCATTTCACAAAAACGAAGATGGGCGCCACATAAAAATCATGTTTTATCACAATTACTTTATTTCACACATACAACAGGTATGAACAAAAGTTTAATAATATTTCTGCACAGATATGTCAACAACAAAAAATTTAATTTTTTTTAAATACCATTAAATTGACAATATCCAGACCTGCACATTTTAATGATTGACAAGGTATTAAACATCAACATTCTCGAGAAAATAAAATAATCATTAGCGATAATAAGGATGTTTAGAAGCGATGCCCCTATTTTGGATTACATGGAATATCAAAACAGTTCTTCTTTCATAGGACGACTTTGGTTAGCATTTGATATATGTATCTGAAAAAAAATTAGTTATTGTGTACTTTCCATGACTATTGCTGTATATAAAAAAAATTGTTTGACAAGCAGGATCATAAACAGGCTATTTTTTAAACCAATGTCACAAATCATATAATTTTTTTGACAAAGTCAGTGCAAAAAGTGCTATGAGTCAGTCTATCTCATGCTGTTTTCGCTAATTATTGGATTGTTTTTTACCATCACAATATCTTTGTAGTGTAGCTGTAGCTGTTTGTAGTGTAGCTGTAGCTGTTTGTAGTGTAGCTGTAGCTGTTTGTAGTGTAGCTGTAGCTGTAAACTATAATAAACAAATAATAATATTTATTTTATATAGCGCCACATCCAATGTCCTGCAGGATTGTTTCTTGTGGGGATTATGTCCAGATACATTCAGATAATGTTGTTCTTTAAGTTGGGTGCAGCAACACTGTCATTATAGTGTCAGACTGTTGGTTGAGATCACTGCCGTTATAGTGCTGGACTGTTGGTTGAGATCACTGCCATTATAGTGCCAGACTGTTGGTTGAGATCACTGCCATTATAGTGCCAGACTGTTGGTTGAGATCACTGCCATTATAGTGCCGGACTGTTGGTTGAGATCACTGCCGTTATAGTGCCGGACTGTTGGTTGAGATTACTGCCATTGTAGTGCCGGACTGTTGGTTGAGATCACTACGATTATAGTGCCGGACTGTTGGTTGAGATCACTACAATTATAGTGCTGGACTGTTGGTTGAGATCACTACGATTATAGTGCCGTACTGTTGGTTGAGATCACTGCCATTATAGTGCCGTACTGTTGGTTGAGATCAATGCAGTTATAGTGCCAGACTGTTGGTTGAGATCACTACGATTATAGTGCTGGACTGTTGGTTAAGATCACTACTATTATAGTGCTGGATTGTTGGTTGAGATTACTATGATTATAGTGCTGGACTGTTGGTTAAGATCACTACTATCATAGTGCCGGATTGTTGGTTGAGATCAATGCGGTTATAGTGCCAGACTGTTGATTGAAATCACTAGTTATAGTGTCAGACTATTGGTTGAGATCACTGCAGTTATCATGCCACACTGTTGGTTGAGATCACTGCCGTTATAGTGCCGGACTGTTGGTTGAGATCACTACGATTATAGTGCCGGACTGTTGGTTGAGATCACTACGATTATAGTGCCGTACTGTTGGTTGAGATCACTGCCATTATAGTGCCGTACTGTTGGTTGAGATCAATGCAGTTATAGTGCCAGACTGTTGGTTGAGATCATTGTGATTATAGTGCCTGAATGTTAGTTGAGATCACTGGTCTAATTTCAACTATTGCTATTTGAAAACTTTTTTCCATTTTGTTCACCCCAATTGGCCTGTCTTTCAGATGAAACGCTAAATCCTGGAAATGGAAAAACCAGTTGTGGGCTCACAGAACCTGTTGTCATGGTGACAAGCCATCTCTGTCTAAAATACACCTTCCCATTGGATCTATAAGAGCCTGTTGTTGATCATAGCCAGTCTTGTATCTGGAGTGCTTTGTCATGGAGACTGTTATTCCAGTTAACTCTGTTACGCATTAATTGTTTCACACAGAGCACTGTTACACAAGTGTGAAGTGTAGATGGGCATAATTGTAGGACATTTCTGGGAATTGTTGACTCTGGGCATCAAAGATAATGTCTTCCAGTTGTATGATACACGAGCAGCCGGACACATGCGTGGATCACCTTTGGATGGATGCTAATGTTTGCAGGAAGTACTGTGGCAGCCTATATAGGATATTACTGAACATTCTTCAGGATAATTCATTTTCAAATCAAATAACTTTCATTTTGCATATCCAAGGTGTGTTTAGTTTACCTGGTAGATGCTTTCATCATATATAAGATAGTCTTCAAGCAGTTGTGCACACTAGTGCCCTGCGCGGGCCTAGAATTTGATCCCAAGCCCGGCCCGCAATTAGCAGTTAGAGTCCAGGCCCGGCCCAGGCCCGCAATAATTTTTCAAGTCCGGCCCGGCCCAGGCCCGCAAACTAGAACTTAGGCCCAGGCCCGGCGCAGGTCCGGCCCAGACCGTGAATGTTTGGCCCAGGCCCGGCCCGGCCTGCAAGTTTCAGGCCCAGGCCCGGCCCATACCCGCGGGCCAAAGATGGGTAAGCCCGCGGCCCGCTAAGTTTAGAGAAGATAAACCTATAATCTTATAACAAAGACGAAAAACAAATAAACTGTAAAACAGTTTATTTGTCCATAGTGTGCTGGACGAATTCTGAAAATACAGCACCACCAACTTCTTCAAACGGACGAATATCCTGAAGAAAAATAAAGAAAAACATCTTAGTGTCATTACTATTAAATATGATCAGATTTGTTATATTTGACTTTAATGTATTGGCTTATGGTTAGGGTATGAGATTTGTTTATCTAACCCTGACTTAACCCTTATGCAAGCCATAACCCCAATTTATAATGTTAATTGAATTAGCTCAACTAAGTTAACATAATTTAATATGATATTTCAATTAAATGTCACCCACTGGCACTGATACCCAGTGGCATTTCCAGCAGGCCTGCAGTCACTAGCCTGAGACAGACTGGTTCAGACGTGTGAATTAGTACAAGTGTGAATGAATTAGGACTGGGGAAAAATACCAATTACCAACTGGGTTGGGTACTGGGTAGTGGACTAGTGGCCTAGTGGGCACTTGGCAGTGGGCAGGTCATTCAAGTGGGCAATGTTTGGAGGGAAGACCTAGACAATAGAATGTCCACTGGTAGGGTCAAAGTTGGTGGTTAATCATGGTTTGATTGCCTCTGCAAATATTTCTAAAGTAAACATTTGGGGCTGGCTACTTCCAGCCAAGTGAACTTATGGTTCCATTAGATTCCATGCAAGGTCTCAATTTGCAACTATATAATACTAAAGAAATAATTTTAAGCATTCATTAATCGGAATTACAATTTATAATCAGGTTTTATTAAAAAATAAAGTGATAATCGGTGTTTTTTATGAATATTTGTATTATGTCCAGGCCCAGCCCGGCCCGCTCACACTAGGCCCAGGCCCGGCCCAAGCCCGATGTGTTTAAATTGTTTTCAGCCCAGGCCCGGCCCGGGCCCGCAGTATGTAGGCCCAGGCCCGGCCCGGCCCGGCCTGTGAAATTATGTGGAGGCCCGGCCCGGCTCGTGGGCTGCAGGCCAGGCCGGGCTTGGACCCAAAGCCCGGCCCGCACAGGGCACTAGTGCACACGTACACGCACTCATGCACGCACGCACGCACGCACGCACGCACGCACGCACGCACGCACATGTACACAAAGATACATATCGAAATCCAGATTGCCCAGTTCCACATTTGTCATTCCTTCCGTCCTTGCTGCTTACTGCGCCACATTCATTTGTCATTCCTTCCATCCTTGCTGCTTACTGTGCCACATTCATTTGTCATTCCTTCTGTCCTTGCTGCTTACTGCGCCACATTCATTTGTTATGACTCTGTCTGTTATTAAGCAGACGACCCTGTTTCTAACAATACCGTCATCCTTGGGTGGTGTTATTATGCACAAAGCGGGACAGAGAAATGGGAAGAATGGGAATTTGGAGTTAAAAGAGGACGATATGTTCGACATGAGTCATGTCAGCCCTGACTTCAGGGACAAAGAGGAGAGCAACATGTTTTTCATTGTAGATTGATGGTGTACTGTGATCATCTGATAACCTCATGTGTATGATTGACTGGAGTTACCCAGATCGGATCGAATCTTTGATGGGCCACACATTAACATGACACTTCTATATATTTTTTTTTTTTTAGGTTTTATATATATATATATATATATATATATATATATATATATATATATATATATATATATATATATATATATATATATTGTGTGACATGTCAAAACCAGGTGCTTTTCACAAGGTCCTGTTCGGCGCAGGAGCTTGAATTACATTGTGTACCTTCGAGTTGTCTAAAATAGGTTATTGACAAAATCAATCAGCAAAAACATCCATCTTTCCATATTTCCATTTATATTGTATGACTGCCCCCACCTTTGCTATTTTTAATTTGTCATTTACTATCTGTGTTTTTCGATGACCATGTGTTAGCGATTAAGCTATGTCATCGATATAAAGGTATTATGCTACGTTGGTACACTTAGTAAATGACCTTTACCAACAATTACTCTTTGTGTTTTCATTTAGCAAACGAGCTCAGGGTTCTGCCATTAAGACTCAGCATGATATAAACTAATATTTAGCACTTTATTCAAGCCCATAATTAACTTCACAGTTGAGAAATCTGAAACAAAGTAATTTTTACGTGTTTTTGATCAACTGTTTACACTTGCTTACAAGCAGGAAACCCCATATGTTATACATGGTTGGAAAACCGACATCAACGACACGTGATGGGGAATCTCTTACTCTAAACCAATGTAACAGCTCTTATTTAACATAATATATCCAGCAACAAAAGTGCTGTTGTTGCCATGGAAGTTGTGAAACGCTCATTGATTGGCCGATAATGTAGGCACGCATGCACAGTTGGCTCATTTACATTTTTCTTTCGACATTGTTCACCATTTTAGCTCACTGTTATCGGTCAACAATTTACAATATGGCATCGAAAGAAGCTTATTTAGCAACGGAGCTGGATCGTGTGAGGGGATGTAATTTGGAGGAATTTAGCTGCTGTTGTTGCGGATTACTTCGCTCTGGACGATACAGAAGCGAGTTCCGATGAACAGTGATGAAGGGAAGGCCGCGTCAAGCCCTTGGAGATCGCATCAGCAGGGGCAGGGGAAGGCCACATTGAGTCTACACTGATCGCCTCAGCAGGAGCAGAGGACTTCCAATTTATTGGAACTGACATTGGAATTATTTTTAATGTCAAGATATTTAAAAATATGATCATGGGTTTGGTCACCAGTGCTCGCGGTGGTCTCCGGGCACACCTTGCCTTGTAGTCATTGACTTTTTAATAAAAACTGATTATAAATTGTAATTCCAGTTAATGAATGCTTAAAATTATTTCTTTAGTATTATATAGTTGCAAATTGAGACCTTGCATGGAATCTAATGGCTGGAAGTAGCCAGCCCTAAATGTTTGCTTTATAAATATTTGCAGAGGCAATCAAGCCATGATTAACCATCAACTTATCACCCTTTGACCCTACCAGTGGACATTCTATTGTCTAGGTCTTCCCTCCAAACATTGCCCACCTGAATGACCTACCCACTGCCAAGTGCCCACTTGGCCACTAGCCCACTACCCAGTACCCAACCCAGTTGGTAACTGGTATTTCACCCCAGTCTTAATTCATTCACACTTGTACTAATTCACACATGTCTCAACCTGATCTGTCTCAGGCTAGTGACTGCACACCTGCTGGAAATGCCACTGGGTGTCTGTGCCAGTGGGTAACATTTAATTGAAATATCATATTAAATTACGTTAACTTAGTTGAGCTAATTCAATTAACAATATAAATTGGGGTTATGGCTTGCATATGGGTTAAGTCAGGTTAGATAAACAAATTTCCTACCTTAACCATAAGCCAATACATTAAAGCCAAATATAACAAATGTTATCATATTTAATAGTAATGACACTAAGAAGTTTTTCATTATTTTTCTTCAGGATATTCGTAAGTTTGAAGAAGTTGGTGGTGCTGGATTTTTAGAACTCATCCAACACACTATGGAACATCAGCATAAGAGTAGTACTCAACTAAGAGCTAAGGATATTATGCCCCATCTCATATATGTATATATGTTTTTTTTACTTAATAAAACAAACAGTCTGTTTTACAGCTTATTTGTTTTTCGTCTTTGTTATAAGATTATAGGTTTATCTTCTCTAAACTTAGCGGGCCGCGGGCTTGCGGGCCGCAGGCTTACCCATCTTTGGCCCGTGGGTATGGGCCGGGCCTGGGCCTAAAACTTGCGGGCCGGGCCTGGGCCAAACATTCACGGTTTGGGCCGGGCCTGGGCCTAAATTCTAGTTTGCGGGCCTGGGCCGGGCCGGGCTTGAAAAATTATTGCAGGCCTGGGCCGGGCCTGGACTCTAACTGCTAATTGCGGGCCGGGCTTGGGATCAAATTCTAGGCCCGCGCAGGGCACTAGTAGTCAATGAGTGAATATTAAGTTTTTCCACTTTATACTTCTGAATCTTCTTCAGACACCTTCTAGAGGTGTGTGTGCAACATTTCATGACATTTGGACCATTATAAATACATGGTTACTATGGGAGAAACAATTTTTCAGAACTGTTATTCCATGTATGTATACACTTCAAGTGGAATATCTTTGTCCAGGAGTAAGATACACTGTTCATCTTGGTATCATTTTAAAGCTATGAATCTCTTTGAATGTGTAATAAAATAGTGCTGTGATATTTGCTTGAAAAGCCTGGTTTTGGCATGCCACATCACATATGCATGCACGCACGCACGCACGCACGCACGCACGCACGCACGCACGCACGCATTAATGCATGCATGCATGCATGCATGTATGTATAATGCTGCAGTGGCGGGGAAAGTGTAGTGACATAAGAAGAAGTAGCACTCACAAACTAAAAATGCATATAAAATAAAAAAGACTTCACATAAAAGTCCTTCGTGACAATCGTTGCATTATACATCATGTTGCACTTTGCCATATGCAAGCTGAACCATGATACAATCTTGGAGTTAGTGTGTCTTGCCTTTGTTGTGTGCTGCAGTACTTTCTGTGCCGTTGCTGATCTGTTAAGTTAACATGAACATGATGCAACAGCACACAGGCGCACATCAATATTAGTAGTGTAATGTTACATGATGCAACAGCACACAGGAGCACATCAATATTAGTAGTGTAATGTTACATGATGCAACAGCACACAGGAGCACATCAATATTAGTAGTGTAATGTTACATGATGCAACAGCACACAGGAGCACATCAATATTAGTAGTGTAATGTTACATGATGCAACAGCACACAGGAGCACATCAATATTAGTAGTGTAATGTTACATGATGCAACAGCACACAGGAGCACATCAATATTAGTAGTGTAATGTTACATGATGCAACAGCACACAGGAGCACATCAATATTAGTAGTGTAATGTTACATGATGCAACAGCACACAGGAGCACATCAATATTAGTAGTGTAATGTTACATGATGCAACAGCACACAGGAGCACATCAATATTAGTAGTGTAATGTTACATGATGCAACAGCACACAGGAGCACATCAATATTAGTAGTGTAATGTTACATGATGCAGCAGCACACAGGAGCACATCAATATTAGTAGTGTAATGTTGTAATGATTTTTTTGGAGGGAATATGTGAAGTGTTTCCCAGAATAAAGTCTGGGAAATGTGTTGGAAGAGCGTTGAATGAGTCACATGGCAGAAGTGGTATATCAGTATTAGGAGGGTGTAGTTGCCTCTGGTCATCAGACACATCAGAGATTTGACTCCTGTGGTACTGCACTTTAGCACGGTACATACAGTCATAGACAATGTAACGAGCTGGTGTAGAAGTAGTTTTTTTGTGAAAATGTAACAAATGCTTTCGCCTGTTGTGAATGAATGGCAGAGGGCATCAAATGGCTACCATGGGGGTTGAAACACCTGCTGTTTCATATTTCACTAATGATTGTCAACTGAACAAGATGCACATAGCAAATGTTACAATTCAGATTTTAAATGAAGATTATCATCATAAAACAGTTTCATTTAATATTATCTCTGCGTGATGATAATCACTACTGTGGGGTTTGATTTCTCTCTTTTGTTACAATGTAGTAGAGGATAGTGGTAAATAGCATGCATGAACACACGCACGCACGAACACACGAACGCACGCACACACACACACACACACATAGCCATCACAGGTAAATCAATCCTTGGCGTAACAATTAATAAATGACTTTCAAATTATGTCAGAGTTGTCTACCAGCTTTTCTCACAAGTAGCTTCTGAAATGAGCATGACTTTCAGTACATATTTATGTAGTGTGACTAACTTTTACTAAATCAAACTTAAATAGTATGCACTATCAAGAGATATAAAACACACAATTTTGTTTGTAAGAATGAAAAAAATGTTTTTACTTTATTTAATTATCACATGAGCAAAGAATACATCATAACCACAGTAACACTTGGTGATATTTAACAACAATCACAACATTAGCATCAGAATGCAAAAATTAGTCAGTATGACGTTTGAATAATTTTGAACGTGATCTAGCTCGCATTGACATCGATACGTTATTGTTTCTGCAGACTATAAAACAATTGTGGGAATGTTTTAATTCTTAATTAAGTCTTATTGTTCATTTTATTCAAATTATGTCAGCAAGTAGTGGATATAGATATCTTAAAACTCCAGTCTGAACTGTTTTAGCCTATTACGAATCCAGTGCGTTGATGTCCAGATGATATGTAGTGTGTGGATAGTTTAAGTAGCATCGACAGTCGATTTAATAAAAATGCATATTTTTGTTAAAATCATTGAAAGAACTGATTTTGGTTGTTAAATCTGGTAAAGCTCAAAATAGAGGATATCCATAATGGTAAGTATTTTGCAGGTCAATGCTGATCATGAGCGTGACTTTCATCCTCTCGCCGATCACATGGCAAAGTGAAAACATTTCACCTAGGTTGAAATTTTTGAGTTTCCATTTTCACTTAATGTTTGACCAACCATCAAGTAGTTTAATAGTTTGTCTGATGAATTCACAAAAACTACGAAAAAAAGTGAAAAAATTGAATTGAGCCCCCCTTATTAACCAACAAGCACTGTTCTGCATATGCTATTTCTGATCTACATGTATTAGGATTTGATTATGCTCATCATGACCTGGTGATGAAGACCATACCCACAGAATATAACAAGGGTCAACAATGCCATTTGTCTTCTGCTATAAAGAGTTGTGTTGCAAACAGCTATGAATAACTCTTTATGTGTAATCATCATTCATTATTTCTGGGCTCTCGCTTCTAATTTCCGTTAATCTGTGATTTCTGTCATCATCATTTGGTGATCTGTCACATTAATTTTCTTCATTAGTCTTTCCATTGTGCAAGTCACTCCTACATTGGGCGTCTTCAGCTACATCATGCGATGCCAGTATTCTGACTATGGCTTTTGCCATGTTGAGTTCATCTAAGTCATTCATCAGGTGTGAAACTTGTGTGTAAAATGCTACTCTTCTTATGAAGATATACTGCAAACAGACAGACAAACAGAAGAAAAAACAAGCAGATGATAAATAAACCAGGCCATCAACTGAAGGCCAACATGAAAGGAATGAAGGAAATTATTATTTATTTTATTGAACTTGCCTTGGAATGGCCAAGATGTGCTATGGTAATAACCATGGTGCTAGTCTTTCTACAGAGTTTAGTTTTAGGTGGATTGAAATGAGGCAGGAACAGTGTAAGCCGTGATATTCATTAGCAGTAAGATTGAGCCTAAGACTTACTACCCCATAATAGGGTTCCTGTTCAGTGGTGCAACTGGTGCTACTGGTTATTATGACTTCTGAAGAATATGATGATGATCTTTTGTCTTTGTAATGATGGGAGATGTCCTGCAGTGACTGGTTAGACTGTCATTGCTAATACTGGCCACACTGGTCCCTTGGTACTCCAGTACAGCAACATCTAGACATCTAGGATTATCATTAAAGTGAAACAAGTCATGGTTTTGGGCCTATGCACCTATAAGAGTTACTAGAACAACCATTTGTAACTACAATTAAGACTATCATGACAATGTCAAACTTAAGGAATAAATTAGAAATAGAAGGCACTAAATACACCTGTAGTGAGTTTCCAAGGATTTAGGCATGCAAGAAGTATTTGTGTTATATTATAAGTAAAATTGTTTATAAGAAGGTATTCACTCTCACAGAGGATGGTTGCTGAATGCATCAGATAATGTGAATAGTGACAGATGAGGCTTTGGCATAGCTAATTAATTGTTGGACTCTTGATAGGCTAATGACATCATTGTCCACTTGCAAGCTGGAGCTGTTTTGGGTAAGGATGACAGTCTTGCTAAATCTTGTCTTGGGCATAAAAAACAGGTTGCAAGGTTTCTTATGATGTGCAGGTGACAGTACAGGCAAAGTAAAATATTTTGCTGTTATTATTCAGTAGTTCACACAGGTCATAAAAAAATTAGTTAGCCATAAAACCATTCTGTGTCCCAATTACATAAACCATCCTTGAGTAAACTTCCCCAAATGACAGAACATAATTTAAATAATAGAAGTCGGCATGGACCTTGATTAGAAGTTGCAAAGGTTAATTATGATTTGTGCAAGGTGGCCATGCAGTGTCTTATGTGAGGTACATTTTTTACTGTCAAGTGATGGCACCATGACGCATCAGTGTCACCCGACCAAACATTATGTGTGTCCGTATCGCCCGACCAAACGTTACTTTGGCGTCATTGCAGCTGACCTTGCTCTTAATCTGTGCAGGACACATTAATTACCATATCTGGCGCTTCCAGCAGGCTCTCACAGTTACAATAAACCAAAGGTTTACTCAAGCAACTAATTATTTAATTCTGCTTGGCCTATGGCCTAATAAAAGCTAGCCACCAAGAAAATATTGATAGCAATATTTTTTTCTCAATCAAAAAGTAGAACTAGAGGACATGAGGTAACATTAGTAAAGGATCAGTGTAGATTGGATATCAGGAAGTACTCATTCTCACAGAGGATAATAAATGAATGGAACAAATTATCTACAGATTAACTGCTATGTTTATAAACAAGGTTGACACGTATCTCAGGAGGGCGGGTTACACAGACTCCGCCATCTGGGCATTTCCCTTGGATGGCAATGTTGTTAAATCTTGTTAAATCGAATTCAATTATCCAGGCATTCATTCCTATATAAAATAACCTGAATGTCTGTGTTCAAATACAATTACTGTACTTCAAAAGATAAATTACATTTGCATAATTTCAAAAGGTTTAATTACAGTGCTACAAAAACAAATACAATGCTTCATTAAAGGTCAATTGCAGTTGTTCATAGACTGAATACAAGTACATTGTTTTATAATAAGAAGATTACATGTGCGATTACTGCTCACGTTTAGGTGAATTCATGCATTCTTGTTGCCAGTGGTGCATTACAATGGTCAATAACAATTACACAGCATCATAACAGTTACATAACAGTTACATTCTTCTAAAGTTCAATTACAATGACACTATTATTATTGATGCATTTTGCAGGCCAGAATTAAAATTGTACAGTTTTATGAAAATTTAATTGTAATTGTGCACATAGACGCACTGGAATGGCATTTTAGAAAAACTTAAATAATAAAAAAATATTTGAAGTAATGCAGCACTTCACAATAAGTGTCCGCTACATTTGAAATTCCATTAAATAACCACATTTTATAAGGTCTCATTAACAGCTAACTTTATACATTGTAAAGGTTAAAGTATTATTCAGTGAAGTGTAAATGATAATGTGATCATGCAACCGTTTATCGTTGCATACAACACGCAAGGAGATATAATCTATTGCTGCACTGATACGCTCGAGATAATGTCATCTTTTGTTCCTGTATTGTAGCTTAATGCAAGTGCATCATTATGTGCGTGATGTTCATCTATGAACATGAGCCGTGTGGTATTTTTGAACGAAGCAAACACACAATCAACAACAAAGAAACAAAAAACCCACAGTACAATTAAATCAGTGGATGGTAATTCCACCTTCAATTCAGTCCTTCAAAGGGACACACAATAAGTGACTTCCAGTGCATATTTTATCCATGTGGGATAGTGTTTGGCACATTTTGATCAATATGCTGGATATATCTTTCCAATCGTGCCCATTTTGCCTACTCCCATTTTGCCTCCTGTGCTTTTATGATGGCAATATATTACTTACATACATACATACATACATACATACATACATACATACATACATACATACATACATACATACATACATACATACATACATCCTATTCAGCTCTTCTAGGCTAGTAGCCTTTTAGCTGGTCTTGACACTTTTTTATGCACATGGTTGGGAAGTTGTCATTTTGTTCAAAACTGTAAGCACACCAGAATCTGTCTGGTCTTGATTTGAAAATATTACATAGTTTGTTCCACTAATATACAAAAGTGGAACTATACTATGTATATTACCATGTATATTTAAATCTCAGAGTTCTTGGACGAATAGTTTTAGAGTTATTGGTGTTTTAAGTAGAAAAAAATCTTCATTATTTCTAAAAATTACAGAATCCGCAAAATTTTAAATCGTCATAAATGTTGTGGATTAATTTGAAAAATCTTTGTTGAATAAAAAATATGAGTGCAACATGCGTTGGTTGATATGAGATGGAATGCCCCAATATAGTCTTATATATCGGTAGTACTCGCTGTTCTGCCACCGATGACATTCGTCAAATAAATAAATCTCATCTTGTAAAAACAGAAACCTGTTTTATTTTATTTGACCCATCTTCAGCAGGCATTTGTCCGTCTTCAAGGTGGGCAGACGAGTCCCTCGCTAAGAGCCTGTTAGGAATTGAAAAAATAATTGGATGGGGCACACAGAAGATGAGATCACATCAGTCATTATCTCAGTTGAACAGTGAATTAGAGCTGCCACCTGGTGAGTATTGTGGTAGTTAAATTTTACATGACAAATTGGTCAGACTCCTCACCAGTGGCGCCATATAGTGAATGTAATGTAAGTCATTAACGATTGCACCTTTGCCACAACTTGCATTTGATGTGCAGATTCTGCATATCATCATTTTATTTGGTGAACTCCTAATTTTTGTAAAGAAATCTCTCAATTTTAACTGTGTAGATTGTGTCTGTGTTGAAAATGTGTACAGGAACAAAATAACGTATGTTTCTGTTAGAAACTCCGTTACGTATACTCAAGGTCACAGTTGCTATGACGCAGCAAGTAGTAAACAACAATTGCCTAGCCAACCACTATGCACTGTTCATTTTGAATTTACAATCAAGGTGTGGCTGTGATGATATGCTGTTGGGCAGTTTGCATATTACTTTGTCATGGTAGCGTCATCTTGTGAATATCATGTTAACTGTAAAAGTAGTTTGTTGAATAAATATGCCTTTTTTCTGCTTCATACCTCTACTATATTTGATCATCATTTGATTTTTCCAAGTAGTTTGTCATTATCACTGGTTATTGACTGCAATTTGTGGGGCCACTATAGCACTGTGGTTACACTATAGCACTGTGTTTACACTATAGCACTGTGGTTACACTATAGCACTGTGGTTACACTATCAATCTGGAAACCCGGGGTTTGAAGCATCTTGCTGTTGTTCTGAAGCCTGGGTACTTTTATCACTCTACTTTGTCCCAATTCACTCAGCTGTTTAAGGCAAGGCTCTACCCTTCTAACGAAAGGTCTCAATAAACACTTCATAACTTGCTCAATGACCAATGGATTTTGATAAAATTTTCAGCAAGGCTAATATATAGACTTGTCAATATAGGATTTTTTTTCATTTTTGTCCCACTCATTTGCATATGCCTCATTTGCATATTGAAACACGGAAATATGGATACTGAAATACACATATACAAATGACACATTGTAGTCAAAAGTAACAGTCACATATCAAGGATATTTTGCATTCATGCAAACAATAATGTAATTAAAAGAATGAACCAAAATGGTAAAGTTGTTGTAATTTTTTACGATAATATAATAAAAAGAGGTTGGCATTGATGCAAAAGGTATATTGGCAAGCGTCCCGTTCATCACAAAATTTTTATTTTTCAACATAATTGCATTATTTTGCCTCATCCAAGGCACCACAGCACCAGCAACATTTCCTCCAAATTTCATACAGATAACTTGAATATTTGCCTAGATATCATGCCAAACATAACGGAAAAATGTCGAAAAATCAAAGTCGAGAAAAAACACTATAAAGTTTAAGAATGCAGTATTAACATGAATATTGATGAAATGCAGTACTACTAGTGTCACGTAAATGAACAGCTACAGACAAAACGGAATCACTGTAGTGGTGTTTACTTGCAGTCCTAGTGTATTTACAAGGGCGCTATGATTGGCTGAGACAGACTCCTGCCCATACAGTGCTGTATACAAACAACCAATGAAATAGCTTGTTATATTGCATTTGGCATGTTATGATGTCATTGACAGGCGTATACAACCGAGCAAGTTGGTACAATAAGTTTTGATCTACGATAAGTAGAACTGAAGTTATGAACCAAACAAGTTTCATGCATAATTAATTAGATGACAAATGGAAACAAAAGGACATACAACAGTTAGAAAACAGTTGAAATGGCACATTATTAGTTGTATTTTGCAAAACATTGTATGGTATACTGAAAGTAGATAAGCAATAGGTGCTATTTTTGTGGAAAACACAAAATTGGAAGAACAAAAAATTAAGGGGTTGAGCCTTGCCTTAAATGAATACTTGGCTATGAAATGTTGGATTTATGTGAATGATTAATTTGTGTACAGTAATTGTAGTGTGGCTGAAAGCTTTTCAGATAAGTTGAGCTGGTATTGAAAGCTATGGGGTGAAGTGTAAAGAGCTGTGCTTAGTCCTAAACACTGGGTACCACACTTTATAAGAAATTGTCTTTTTATTTACACATTGACATAATTGTTGTCCAGGTCGTGCAGAATAGTCCATGTAGTGATATGCGAGCGGTCAGCATCTGTCTATTGCCATCAAACGAACTATTGCAGTAGCACAGAAAACTTTAACTGTTCTAATGTATCTGATGTGAAAGTGCTTGGAAAAAATCACTCTCCATACGCAATCCTCACTTTCCTAGGGACTCTTTGTGTGGGTAATAGCAGATGGATCCTAACTGTGGTCTGTTGCCAAATGGGCACGGATCACAGTCACATTTCCCATAGACGACATATATTTATTCTTGCACCTACACTGAAAATTTATCCTACAATTTTTTTTTTAATTCACACCAAATGACAGACCCACTAAGACACCTGGTGTGTGAAATTCGTGAAAATGACATACGTCCTTTTCGCACAAATTACTTCAATGCATGACACCCCTGCATTTCTGCCATGAAATTCCCCGGTTTCCAAAATATGAGTACATCCTGCCTAACGGCCACTGTGTCCTTATGCAACAGGTATATACACTCACTCATTCATGCAATTTTTGCTCTTACTAATACACCCAAACTGTACAATTAATTTTTTCATAGGGACTCTTTATGTAATTGGGGATGCATTCTCACTGTGGTCTATGCCCTAATTAATTTTCGACATCTTACAAACTATCACGAAAAATATACCAAATCGATGAAAAATCTTGACAAATCACACAAGGAAATCAACATCGCAACATTATACATTAATTGATATGTCACCGAGACATGCCCCCGTATGTGTGGAGAAGAATTTCAAGGGGGCTGAATTGCATATATGCACTTTAGTCTTAAAGTTCAGACTACTTGTTGTGCTGGAGATAAATAAAAATGTTACAAGTGTTTCAAAAAATTTGGGGTATTTTCATCAATACAACACTAAAATTATAATGTAATGGCGGATGCATTCTCACTGTGACCAGTGCTCAAATCAGAGACTGGGGAAATCTAACAGTGACATATAGAGCTGCCACCTGGTGACTGTTGAGCATGTTAAATATAAATGGTTTTGTGATAGTGACTCTATTAAGTGAACAATATGGTAGCTAAAATGACTGCCCAGTGAGATTAATGGAGTCCTAGATTAGTAACATGCAAGTTATTACAACTGTAATTAATAATAATAATAATAAACTTCTATGGCGCCTATATCCGCAGGAACCTGAGCTCAGAGGCACACCAAAACAGAATCATTAAGCATAATCGTGAACAGGGACACGCAAAAGTCAGTATCAGAACGAGGGACAACCAAACATTTATGGTGAAAATGCAATTTAATTGTTAATTATAAATTAGAAACATTAACATGAATTAATAAATCCATCTCGATGTAAACAAATTTACCAGTTTAATAATGGGATATATATATATATATATATATATATATATATATATATATATATATATATATATATATATATATATTAGTAGGTAGATGAAGGGTTATTAGTAGATATTATCTTCAGTGGGCCCAGTCTCATTAGTGGCTACCCTCCTAATGCAACAAGATTGTTTGGCACAAATAATCTGGTTATTAAAATCGCAAAAATTCCCCTATCTTGCAATGACAAGTTGCCCATCATTTTATTTTAGTTGTTGCATTGCTATTGTTCGAAAGTCAATCATAATAGCTGTCACTTAGACTAACACGCTATAACTGTCGTATGGAAAAGTTAACTATTCGTTTGTGGAAATCAAGTTCCGTGTTTTTAGATCATTATGCAGAAAGACCAACAAACTGTTGTTTTCCAAGAAGAGAATAACGTCTGCACTGGGAAAGGGAAGCTTGCACAACTTACCCAGTAGTTAAAAATGGTGACGGTTCATGGGAACTTGGACTGTGACGTTAGCAAGACACCGGTGAATAACATAATCACACACAAAGCTACCATTCTAAGAAGCCGTGGGCAGACTAAATGTGTCACAAGAGAATATTTCTAAAAGCGACCAAGAATTGATTATATTTGGATGCATATTATTTTTTATAAATAAGAACACTGTAAAGTGGTGAGACTGACGGCATGGCGTAGTGACTACTGATACTTTGAGTCCATTATGTTCTTCCATTGTTTATAACCTGTATACTCGTTGTATTTGCCTGGATTAACAAACATGTTATCTTTTACTTTTGATTAAATTTAGTTCCAACTAATCATTCTTTAATCTACATATTTTGTATCACATTGTTGTCTTACACAGTGAATACAATGCATTGTTGTCTTACACAGTGAATACAATGCATTGTTGTCTTACACAGTGAATACAATGCATTGTTGTCTTACACTGTGAATACAATGCATTGTTGTCTTACACTGTGAATACAATGCATTGTTGTCTTACACTGTGAATACAATGCATTGTTGTCTTACACTGTGAATACAATGCATTGTTGTCTTACACTGTGAATACAATGCATTGTTGTCTTACACAGTGAATACAATGCATTGTTGTCTTACACTGTGAATACAATGCATTGTTGTCTTACACTGTGAATACAATGCATTGTTGTCTTACACTGTGAATACAATGCATTGTTGTCTTACACTGTGAATACAATGCATTGTTGTCTTACACTGTGAATACAATGCATTTGCAATTCCATTTTTTATTCTTTATACTTTGGTTTCCTCCTCACTCGATTTAACACCTCCTGTCATGAGAGTCCACCTGTCTCATAAAGCCACCTTGCTCGGACCCCTCATGAGAGACCACCCCTCTAATAAGGCCACCTCGCTGGGGCTGAAAGGTGGCTTTTTTAGAGAGGGACCACAATACTTGGCTGAATGCTAAAAAACATTTTAAAGAGTAGTAGATGTAGAAAGTTAAAACTGAAAATAAATGTTGAGTGATGTCTTGCCGGATCTGTATGAGGACCTGTCATTCTCAATGCACGCACGCACGTACGCACGCATGCAGGCACGTACGCACGCATGCAGGCACGCACGCACGCACGCACGCACGCACGCACGCACTCACGCACAGGCTGATGACGTAACAAGCACTTCTTAGAAGGGTTAACATTGATGGGGATTAACACAATTTACACACTGGTCTGAAAACCACAACATGGGAAGACAACGTGGGAGATAGCGAACTATGTACAAAGGCAAAGTAACAATTAGTACCAACATGACAGTATCAAAGCCAGAGTTGTGTTCAATTAAAATTGTCGATTACATTTACACAGTATCATAAAATGTGAGAAAAATATTTACAATTATACAGTAATTATAATTAATTATAAATTATGTAATTACATTTTATCTGAACAATGTGGGATTGTGGCTTCAAAGGGTCATCAAGCTTTTGGGAGGAATAGGTAATACCTCTGTATAAGGCGCATTAGTTGCAGTGTGGCTGAATGCTTCCCAGAGAAGTTGAGTGGGTTTTGGCATGAATCAATCTGCCAGGGGTGAAGTGTAAAGCGTTTTGAATGGTCTTAAAGACTGGATTCCGCTCTATACAAAAACTTAACTGTTAAGTTTTTAGATCAGTACAAATACTGAGCAGTTCAATCTTGGACACATAAGAGTGTCCACCGTTGTTCATTCCAACCTGTTGCACAGTTTGACAGGCACAACTGGATGGATGCAACCATTGTGCTGAGATTATATGTAAATATTCTGAAAAAAAACAGAAATGTCCATATATTCCATATTATATATAGAAAAATTAATATCATTGGTACTGAGAATGCCTGCCAGCCTAAATGAGTGCAGGGATTCTCATTTGATTCAGCATACTGAGCTATCATTTATATTCTTTCATTATAAAGGTACAACACATTAGATTACATTTCAAGCCCCAGGTTGCATGAAATGCCTTAACATTGACCCTGTTTTCTGTAACTTTCTTGGGAGGCCGCTTAGAGGGTCCTGGCAATGTCAAATTACCCCAGAAAAAGGATGATTTTCACAACTCAGGGATGTCTTCTCAGTTGCAAGAGTCGAGAAAGGAGTATTTATACAAACTGATGTTGGGTGCAATTTCTCGATTGATGAGCTGGCATCATTGTCTGCACTGCTGATGAAGACGTCTTTGCACTGAGCAAGGTTTTTTATTCCATGATGAATGTGATTCCCCAATGGGTAGGCTGAGGAATGGTTCTATTCATACATATTAGTTGTGAATTGGCTCCCCAGGCATCATCTAGGTATGAATGACTACTTCATTAACAGTGAGGAATGCCTGACCTTTTACGCACGGTCAAAGAATGAGTTTATTATTGAAACTGATGGTTTTCCTTAATCTTGGAAGCTGAATTGCTGTATATATTATAGGTGTTGAGAGGTGTATTCATAAAGCAATCACGTCTTCTGCCGTAGCCACCAGCACTAGCCACCAACCATTAGTATTAGGCTTTGTGGCCAACTTGTAGCACTAAAGTTTTATTAAGCTTTTAAGTTAAAATTATAAGCATACATACTTTATTAAAGTGTTTTTTATTTAAGAGTTTTTTCTAATGAACATGCACCGTCTTTAATGGATTAACACAACTAACCTGTGTGTGACTTTAATGTAATCTCATCAGCTAATTTGATGATTAATCATCTTATCAGTACCCTTTCCTAAATCTTAACACAGTGTTAATGCCACTTTAGGTATGTAGCCAATTTTTCTAGTCCATGAAATATTGATATTAATATTTAACAACTGGAAAGGCAGTTGAGAATTAAGGTCACCTGTTAGTAGTCCAATAGGTGGTAGTATTTCTGAGGTCTTCAATATGCTGTAATGACACTGACGAGCAAGACTGATATCAAAGTTTGATTATATTCAGTGATAAATGTCACAGGGTCGTTGCGTCCTTCTAATCTACTTATTTTGACCGTTTGATATTCTACATTGCCGCAGAAACCCATATTTCAAACATGTAGGATTATTTCAAGCGGCGTAATTTCCAGGCGAGAATATTAATTGGGCATTATTGCCACATCCAACGGATATGGTGTTAGAAATTAACTTCATTTGTTGAGTGTTGGTTTGCCATGGTCTCTTTGTGAAAGATGAGCTGGTTCTTCCTGTGTCTATGAGCATCAACATTACTCTTATACTGGTCTGCAAATTGATTTTTGTATGCAGATTTGTCGTCAATGTGCAGTGTGTTGGACACTATTAACTGCACTTATGTGACATCTAGCACAAGTAACAGTACATAAGTCGCAAGTCATGTAATCCAAATTTAGCAGCATGAATATCACATGTAAGCCACATTTTATAGTATTTGAACCACATGTAATTGCAGCATGGCTGAATGCTTCCCAGAGA
This sequence comes from Lamellibrachia satsuma, assembly GCA_033239005.1. NCBI lineage: Eukaryota > Metazoa > Annelida > Polychaeta > Sabellida > Siboglinidae > Lamellibrachia > Lamellibrachia satsuma. The sequence goes on from BSQZ01000057.1 coordinate 1,119,730, forward strand.
AGTCGCGTTTGTGTTGGTATGAACTGGTCTGCCAGGGGTGAAGTGTAAACCACTTTGAAGTGTCCTATGGACTGGATACTGCGCTATATAATGACGTACTTTTACGTAGTACCATGTCAGTGAAATGTAAAAGCTTCTTAGCCAGATGTAATGCAGGGTGCCAGCGTTGCAATGTTTTCCAACATTTCCTATATTTTAATTGTAATTCCTGTATTTTCCTGTATGTTCCTAATATTATAGAGATTTTGAGGTTTTTTATGATTCAACACTACAAAGTAATCTATGACCACCTGTGGGTGGAAATCTGACAGGCTATTGTGTGACCACACCATAATTAGATTGGTGAATTTTGTGACATGATGTTGAAAGTCAGCAGTTGATACTTTGTGTTAACTCGAGTCAGTAGATGGTGTCACCTTAAATAATGCTGTATATATTCCTATGTTAACAAATTATTTCTATTATTCCATATTTTTACTTCAGAATTCCTATAAATTCCTTGATATACGTGTGAGCACTCACACAGAAAATATGTGTGATTTTACGAGTGTAGGTGAACAAAACCCTCACAGACATAACCCCTCATAGACATAGCCCCTCACAGACATAACCCCTCATGGACATAACCCATCACAGATATAACCCCTCACAGACATAACCCCTCATGGACATAAACCTTCACTGACATAACCCCTCATGGACATAACCCCTCACAGAATTAACCACACACAGACAAAATCCCTCATGGACATAACCCCTCACAGACATAACCCCTCACAGAATTAACCACTCACAGACAAAATCCCTCATGGACATAACCCCTCACAGACATAACCCCTCACAGAATTAACCACTCACAGACAAAATCCCTCATGGACAAACAAAACCCCTCGCCTTTTTAGAGCTAAGACAGATGCTCTTTATTTGCGACATTACTAATGTACTGTGTGAGTTGTTTACTTAGGTTTACTTAGGTTCTTCCTGACCGTAGGCGGTGGCCTCGGTGGTCAGATCTTGAACCTTCCCTTGGAATGCTCTACGACTTCCTGGCAAGGCAGCTTTGTAGTTGTAGTGAAACTCCTCAGTACTCCAATGTCTATCTAGATGGTTTTTAAATGAATTGACGCTTGGGGCAGTTACAACTACTTCTGGTAGATCATTCCATAATCTGGTAACTCTAAGTGAGAAGCTTTCTTTTCTAACATTTGTACAAGCACGTTCTATAAACAATTTCAAACTATGACCCGTTGTTCCTTCCCTTGTATCACTGTCTTTGTGCAGCTTAATCATGTTAGATATATCACTGTCATATTTCCCATGGAGTTGTTTATATACCTCAGTCATATCACCACGAGTTCGTCTATATGCAAGTGTAGGAAGTTTCAATCTCTGAAGTCTTTCCTCATAAGGAATATTCTTCATACATGTACCAGGAAGCTGCTTTGTTGCGTGTCTTTGCACATTTTTGATGGCATCTTTGTATTTCTGTTTATAAGGGGATCATATTGATATTGCATAATCTAGATGACTCCTAACTAAAGCTTTATATAATGGCACAAAATTATGTTGATTTAGGGTTGTAAAGGACCTTCTAATAACTGCCATGATACTATTTGCTAATCCCAATATCTTTGTTCTTCTATTCCTCCTAATTCATGGGCAGTATTATCTATCTTCAGGTTGTATGCATACTCTTGCTGTAATTTTTTCCATATGTACATTAAATTACATTTATTTGGGTGGAACCTTAATAACCATTTACTTGACCAAGATGTTAAATAATCTAAGTCGTTCTGTAGTGTATTCTGGTCATGTGGACTAGTAATCGTTTTGAAAACCTTTGTATCATCCGCAAACATATATACATTCGAAACTATATTCTCAGGAAGATCATTTATGTATAAAACAAATAGGATCGGTCCTAAGACACTGCCCTGTGGAATACCACTTGTTATATTTGCCCACTCAGAATTTGTACCATTTACATTGATTGACCTGCTGTACCCAGACAAGAACCCCTGGATCCATCTTATTGTGTAATATTCTATACCATACGATTTAAGTTTGTCTATCATTCTTTTGAGAGGGACGGTGTCAAATGCTTTCATGAAGTCCAAATATACAACGTCTACAGATTCCCCTCTATCTAAAGCTTTGGTCCATGAGTCAATAACATTTAGTAATTGGAGTACCGTAGAACGACCTGTAATAAAACCAAATTGTTGCGTACTGAATAATTTATTCCTAATCATATGATTGACAATATGGTCTTTGACACATTGTTCCATACATTTACATGTTATACTTGTTAAGCTGACTGGTCTATAATTTCCTGTGTTTTTTCGATTACCCTTAAATATGGCTGAGATCCTTCCCTGTTTCCATTCCTTTGGTAGTTCACCCACAGCCAGTGAATTATTAAATAGCCTAGCTAGTGGTTTACATAGATGATTAGATAGCTCTTTCAATAACCTAGGGTGAACACCATCTGGCCCTACCGATTTACACACATTAAGGTTATCAAGTTTTTCTTTAATCATTTCCTCATCAATAGTAAATTATTCTATGTTGTGCCTTAATTTCACTGGTGGAATATGAGGGATATCACCATCTGGCTCTATAGTTAAAACATTTGAAAAAAATTCCTAAGACATCTGCCTTTTCCCTATCAGAGTCTGTGAGTCTAGATTTAGGATCTTTAGTGTCTGTTCAGGTCTGAAACACCTTCCTGATTCTTGGTTTTGGAGTTCATATATTTCCATACTGCTTTTGGGTTTGTCTTAGCTTCTGTTGCTAGCTTCATCTCAAATTCCTTCTGTATCCTCCTCGTTAATTTACGGACTTGATTTCTAGCCCTACAATATTCAGTATAGTATTTTCCTTCTTTTGTCTCCATATAACGTTTCCATAAAATGTGTTTTTTCTTAATTTTCTTTACTGATTCCTTGTTTAGGGGTACTTTTCCTTTATGTCTGTTAATGTTACTCACTAGTCAATTAGGGATGAATTCATCGTCTATCTTTTTAATATATTCTTTAAAACCTAACCATTAATGGTTTATAGTGCTCGTGCCAAGTATCTCGCCCCAGTCTGTGTGGTTTAGTTTCATCGTCATACTATTATAATCCCCTTGGTCGTAATAATATTTAAGTCGAGTATGGCTTGCTATTTCTGCATAGCACCTACATGTAATGACGAGGACAGAGTGATCACTCTTACCAAGTGGGCTTTCATACACTCTGTCATCTATCATACCTTTTTCATTGGTGAAAACTTAATCAAGAATGTTCGAATTATTTCTTAATCGCCCCCTTGTGGGGAGTGTAACATGTTGGAAGAAGAAATTATTTCTTATTCTTTCTTTAAATTTAGTGTCTGCTATTTGTATTCTCTGAGAGTGTGTACCAGTTTTGCCAATTTATGTTGGGGTAGTTAAAATCTCCAAGCAAGAGAAAATGTGAGTGTTTATAGCGCATTACCTCATCAATCAGTTCATTTAATTGTTCATTATTGCTGCCAGAGCTGCCCGAGCTTTTATAAACACATCCTATCAGAAAAGTGTCTTTTGTTTAATTTTATCTCAACCCATATCGATTCTTGAAAGTTGGTTCCTAAAGATATGAAAGGTTTTGCGTTTAGTGTTTTGTGGGTATACATGTATATACAAACACCTTGTCCTTGCTTATCGATGTTATGGTATAAATCATAGTCACTCAAACCCAGTTCAGCTGTGTTTAATAGAAATTTCTGGTTTTTCGGTTTAACCTCAGTGATTGCAATCACCATACACTTATGTGATTCGACTCGAGCTTTGAACTCAGTAAATTTATTGATTAGACTATCAGCGTTGGTGTAGAAACATTTTAACTTTTTATGTGTATAATTTGTATTTACAGTGTTTTTCTGGTTAGATGATCTTTCTTGTCTTACTCCTCGTCCCTTCGAGGTTTGAATCTTACAATTTGTCTGACCCATGGTGGGCTTCTCACCCTGTACAACCATTTCCCCTCATCATTTATATCTTTTGTCCTGGCTTCCTCTAGGAGTTTCCTTCCTTCTTCTCTTTCTTTTTTGTTAAGTCGTGCTAGATGCTGAGGCATTTATATTTGTCCTCTGCATCTCTTAAGTTTGATAGTCGTTTAAACAATTCAATCTTTTTGTTAGTGTCTTTCATTACTACCTTGAGAGGTCTGGGTTTTTGCTCAGTATCACCCGTATTTCTGTCTATTTGTTTTTAACCTAGCCTGATAACTTTGATTATCTCATCTTTTACGTCTAGGTTGAGATTGCACACCTCATTACACAACCCTTCAACAAATTCCATATCTATCCTTACCCTCTCTTCCTTTAGGTTTGTTTTTGGTTCTGGGGCATTAAATATAAGAAAATTTGTTTCCCTATTTTTTCTTTCATTGATTTCTCTTACTGTTTCCTCCACAACAATTCCATTTTTTGTGCTTTCATCATCATTTGGTTTGCATGTATGTAATGCATCCATTTCCTGCCTTACGATTTCTTTTACTTCTTTACTATCGCATTTAGCATCCAGTTTTTTCTCTATGGCCTCAAATCTCGTGTTCATAGTTTTGAAATACATCTCGCATCTCTCTTCGATAACTTTCTCATTAAGAATGTTTTTTTAATTTTTGGTTTGCATTTTAAGCAAAACCACATGCATCCGAGTTTCCCCATTGCCTTATATTCGCCAGGTTTACATTTCAAGCATTTAATGCAGTATCAGTTTCCGCAGTACTCGCGCTCGAGCTTTCTGTCTTTCTCACTTTTAAAGATTTTCTTGCAGTCTTCACATTTCCAAGCTTCTCTAACATCGCTTCCCGATTCAGAGTTTTTGCTACCTCTCCGAGTCCCCTTATTTTTTTGTTTTGTGATTGGAGCGCTAGAAATTGCTACATTTTCGCCAGAATCTTGTTTTGGACCACTGTGTTGGTCATTTTCATTAATTTCCGTTATTCCGTAAAAAAAATTCCATAAAAAAAGTTCCATGTAACACTTACCATATGCGTGCTTTTGTACTAAGAGTACGTGCAGGGGTTTCCAAGGCGTTGTGACTAGTGACAGTGTGCCGTGCTCAATGAGAAAACATAATTCTGACCCAGGGCTACTCTGGGTAAAAGACGCCTTGGTTGAAATTGCCTGTTAGTACATAGATGACTCAGGTTGGGAATGCAGCTTTACATACGTTATTACTAAATTTTGTCTAGCCTTAATTATCTGTGTTGTTTACATTGGGCACCTAAATGGAAGAATGAAAATTTTGGCGGAAAATTTCGAATGGGTTGATGTATAGTTAAAGATTGGATTTATATGGCATCAGCTCCGAATTTACATATAGACATCACGGTGGGATAATCAGTATGCTGCTAGAATGATATGATTAAGATGAAAAACGCCCTTCTCCACTGTAAACAGCCAAAAATTAACTAAACAGCGGAGCTCATATGTAAACAGACATCGTAACTGGAAGCTGCCTCCCTTGTTTGTAAGACACAATGTCAGTACATTTTGTGAGTACATTTGATGTTTGAGACAAGCTGCAAACTAATGAGCATTTCAAATGGCTGTTTGATCGTCACTTGGTGCATTTTATGGATACTCTTAGCATGTACGGGCAGCTGATTTTCTTAACATAAAGGGTATTATTAATTCGGTAAATGGCAGTAGCCTAGCAATCTTTGTATCCAATTATTAGGTACCACGTGGTGTATCTGGAAAAGGCACATGTGTATGACATATCTTGTTTGTTAAAATCAGAAGTCCACTCCGAAATAAATTTTACAAATCAATAAAAAATAGAGGAAACCACACAACCACATTCTGGTTTAGTAATACTTGGTTTGTTTCTTTATGTTTATACACTGCTATGATGCTGCTATTAAATAATAATGACTATGATGGGTTTTGTTCATGAAGAATTATGTCCGTGAGGGATTTGTCCAAAACAACCAGCTGGTGGGCATGATAGTGAGATTGGTGCCAAGCAACCAGCGTATCAACTGATGGGCGTAATAGTGAGACTGGTGCCAAGCAACCAGCCTAACAACTGGTGGGCGTAATAGTGAGACTGGTGCCAAGCATCCAGCCCAAAAACTGGTGGGCGTAATAGTAAGATTGTTGCCAAGCAACCACACCTACCACTGGTCTTATGTATGATTTTTTCAGTGGGTGGAACTCATTACCAGTATAGCACAATTTGAGTAATTTCATAAGTGGGCATAATAGAAGACGTGCAAACCACCTAGCCTAACAACTGGCCTTTTGTGTAGCTTATGCTTCAGGAAGTGTACACAGTAATGGATATATAAGAGGAGCCATGATGAGCAATATGAAACTGTAACTCTGTCTTGAGGAAGAGCATACTAAAGGCCCATTTCCTGTTTTTCTAGGCAGTTAATTTAAGTGTATAATGGCTGAATGGTATAGACACTGGCTGAAAGCCTGAAGCTAAGATTCCATATGTGCGGATTAACCTCAGTTGTGTGTGGATACTGGTTTAAAATGGATTGTTCCTTTTGCGACATTCTGTCTCAGATCAACCAACGCATGGTGCACTCAAATAGTTTCTGAGTTATGACCATTCCATATTTGGCAGATTCTGTCATTTTGCCAAGTCATTGAAGAGTTCTTGTTCTGCTTAAAATACCAATAACTCAAAAACTATTTGTGCTAGAATTCTGAGATTTGATGTGCTTATTCTTCATTATATGCAGATAGTAAAATGCATACTATAGTTCCACGTTGTATATTAGTTCTCCCACAATCTGTCATTGAAGTTGTGTGTTTTTATGTACAAAATTTAACCAACAAGTGATTTTAGACCCATATGTCAACAATAAAACATGTTATGGCACAAATCTTATTTGTATCAATAACACACATATCTCGGTATTTGAGAAGTTTGAAGCTTCTGTCTTGATTAGTTTATGAAATACTGATCTCCAAAGTTGTTATATAGTGAAAAGTCACCTATATTTAACAACCAAAAATGCTATGTGGCCATGGAGATAAAATTACAATTAATTTTTTATATGAAAGGCAGGTACAATGCCTGTGTAATGCACCATATTTGGATTCCCAATGCAAATGGCTTCATGTATTTCAGATGGATGCATTTTGTGTTTTTATTTAAGCAACAGGTTATAACACAATATCAAATCCTATAGCTGATTTTATGACCTATTCCATCTCTAGTAAGAAAATTATGTAAATATTGTGAAATGCAAAAACCCTCCTGAATACATAGTTGTAGATTATATATACCTGGGTCATTCCACATGAAATCAACAAAATGGTAAAAATGTTGATGACTCAAAATTTATTTAAATTTTAACCAATGACTAAGTGACTATACTATTAATGTACACTGGTTGCAGTGGACTTCAGTTTATGGTTGCAGTAGAACCCATTGAAACAGAAGTAATGATCTGACCCACTGTCACCTGCAGGCAGTATATACATTACCCCATTGAGGGAGTGGTAATCAGAGTGTTTTATCTGATATTCTCCTGCTGACACCCTTTATGGAACCACTGTCTTCACACTGACAGCGCAGGCGCAAATAGCAAGATGTGTAAAAGCCACTTAGCTGTAGTTTGCTGCCGTAGCTGACACGTCACACTGTGTCAATCTCACACAGTCGTCCCGCATTGATTTCAGCACGTGATGCACGTGATGGCAACAGACGCGCCTCCACTGACCAGTCTATCGGGGAGCCGTCTCCGCGTCATGTTGGCTAACTTTCTTCTGCGGCTTTCGCAGTTCATTAGTGGCTGTGCTTTAACTTTAGCAACACAGTATATTGATGTCTTCGCATTCGTGAACAGATTCAGGGATACAGCTGTTGTTAGGATGATAGAGGCACCGCTGGCACCGTGGTCAGGAGGGTGGTGCAGATGTGATGGTTGCACCGCCTTCATCTTCTTCACCCTTCTGTGTTCCGTCCCACTTGTAGGTTCGTCGTGCGACTTCGATGCGAAGTGGTCCTATGAGGAGCGGCCATGCTCCACATGGAATTTGTCATTATCAAGTGATGGGAAACCGGGGTTCTGTGTTGTCGACGGGACAGATGTAGACGGGGAGACACATCGGGTGGATGTGGTGAGAAACGGGCCACCCGGTGTCCACAAACCTCCCAAGTCAACTGAGGGTGAGTAACTTTATTTTCCATTGTCTGTTGTGTGTGTTTGTGTCTGCACATATAAAAATGCTCAAGTGCACGTACATAATAGCACAGTATTTCCTATTAGTTTCCTATGAACAATATATGGGAAAATCTCCAAACCCAAAGCTACTACACAATACCGATATCAATCAAAATAATAATTATTCCCCAGACAATTTCTCATAGTACATTATTCCCCACGAGAATATTTTAAGGACAGCATAGCCAAATAACACCATCCTAGCAATAGTTAATATTCCTGCTATTTTTTATATACCCTTACACTGAAGAATTACCCAGAATTGCTGCCCACCAACTAATTCTGGTTACTATAACTAAAAATGTGTTGGAAACCTAGTGAGACTGAGAACAGCTGGATAGAATGTGAATCAGAGATTATCAAATCACCAGTCTATAGGGCTGCTTAATGGGGATCCGTCTGTGACATTCAGCTATTATTGTCACCAGATTGTAGTTTGACATAGAGTGCACAAGATGACAATCAGATTTTAAATGCTACCACTAATATTGATGACCTATGGGAACGTTGCAATCACATGGGCAATAGCAGATTAACGATTGAATTATAAAAAGATGGCGCATCATCCTATAAGCTCTCCAACATATGGATCATTTATCACCCCATTTGTTAGGGATTTATGTCCTATCATATGCACTGGCTGCACTGTTAAGTGCCCATTTGACTCCATTTGATTCATGGAAAAACCTGTCTGCTGTTTTGTGGTTGCAATTTATTGTCACTTTAAAAAAAATATTTACCAGAACTTTCTCCTCTGGTCAGAAGATGTGATCGAATATTGTGTATGCATACGTCTATGTAGCTAGGTAAACCCAATATATGTCCACGCACCCAAATAATATAATATGCATAAAATTATGTTGCATATCACCAGAACATGCAATGGGATTATTCAATTAACCATCACAATTACTCATCAATTTTTGGTTTGAAAGGGGTTGGACAAGTGCCTACTAATGTCCTCACTGCTGGTTCACTGTGACGCCCCTCCAGTTAGCTCTGTCCTTTGTCACATGATGCTAGGAAAGGTGCTGTAATCCTCTTGAGGATTTATTCCGTCATAATCAATTTGCATACTTTTGTAATTGGTTGAAGCATGATTTGGAGTGTCCCTTAGCCTAGTGGACCTGTTAGGTCCCAGTAATGATTTAGAGTGTCCCTTAGCCTAGTGGACCTGTTAGGTCCCAGTAATGATTTAGAGTGTCCCTTAGCCTAGTGGACCTGTTAGGTCCCAGTAATGATTTAGAGTGTCCCTTAGCCTAGTGGACCTGTTAGGTCCCAGTAATGATTTAGAGTGTCCCTTAGCCTAGTGGACCTGTTAGGTCCCAGTAATGATTTAGAGTGTCCCTTAGCCTAGTGGACCTGTTAGGTCCCAGTAATACAGTGTTCATCAACATCTTCTGCCATGAGCGTCAGTGGCTTATGTTATTGCTAGCTCTGTGCTATTTGAACCACAAAAGTGTGTAAAAACAATATTTGTTAAGAATATATATTTTTTGTATGTGGAATGAATGAATTAATGCACTGGCATAGAAAAAATTAGGTAAGAACTGTTATTTAGCGGCATAAATAATTTAGGCCAATCTTTTGTTTCTGGTTATCGCATATTCGGTCCGACAAAATTGTTTAGCCTTGTTGCCATGTATAATACATACCTGAATTTTTAAGTAAAAATTAAGAGAAAACATTGTATTATACACCAAAAGAACAGTTAATATATACGGCAATACGGTACATTTATAACATGAGCATAATACAAGCTGTATTTAACCTAGGCAGTGCAGGACACCGCGATGTAATTATATAGTCTTCCAAAACCTGATAACTTATTTCAGTCCCCCATTAATTCTTTTCCGTTCTCTCTACCTAACATTTGTGATACAATGGTGTTCTATCTGACCTGACGTCTGGGATACATTGGTATTGCATCTTACCTGACGTCTGTGATACATTGGTGTTGTATCTCATCTGACATCTGCAATACATTAGTGTTGTATCCTACCTGACATCTGTGACACATTGGTGTTATGTCTTACCTGACATCTGTGATACATTGGTGTTATGTCTTACCTGACATCTGTGATACATTGGTGTTATGTCTTACCTGACATTGCTGATACATTGGTGTTATGTCTTACCTGACATCTGGGATATATTGAGTCCGAGTAAAGATGGTAATAATAATTGATGTATCTTATTTGACGTTTGGGATACATCGGTGTTGTATCTTCCCTGACATCTGGGATACATCGATATTGTATCTTACCTGACGTCTACGATACATTGGTGTATCATACCTGACATCTGTGATACATCAGTGTATCTTAACTGACTTCTGCGAATCTCAGAATAATACCTACATTACTGATAATTGTTGGTGATCAAAGCTGTCAAATTACTGTATTCAGTACACAAAAGCGTGATGACAAATTGGTTATTTTCATCCCAAATGTAAAAATTGCCTTCTTGTTTATGCTGTTGATGAAAGTTAGGTTAGGGATCATTTGCCGGGAAACTTGGCAAAGGAATCTCAAAAAAATTTTTTTGAAAGTATGTATAATTGCAGGCACATTAAATAAATAAATTCCCAATATGCTGTATCCAAGGTGTGAAGCACATAGAATGGTCACTGATGGCAGAAAATCAATTGTCTGTTACCGGTGTGCGTGAATCATTGCCATTAGCAAGTTATGTTACCAGGCGTGAAGTACTTGAGTATGCCTTCCAGGTGTGGCACACAAGCTTGGGGAAACATCAGATGAAATAACTCAAAAGCATCCTGAGACGGGCAATGCGCATAATATTTCAAAATATGTCTTACACCGAGGCCATCGTGACAGCGAGAATGACAACACTGGCAAACCGGAGGGAGATTCTATGAACTTGCAACATTCTAACCACAAGCTGCATCATGGTCTGCCCTCCTCTGGGAAATGCCATGTACATCCCGCAGTAACTTCAATTAATTCCCACAAAAATCAAGTTGGTTTCCGACTGAGCCAGTGGGGTGAGGGGTGAGGGGGGTGTAAAAACATGTAGATATCTCCCAATAGACAAGCATTATTCAAGAACCATGCCATTTATTTTTAATATTTCTCATGTTTGAAGCCTTTGAGCACGCGATCGTTATGTCATTTGACCAAATGTATGCAGGCGGCTGGCAATCTACTTAGGTTATTGTAAAAGTACTAGAATAACCTAGACCATCAATATCATATTTCTCATTTAAATTTTTAATTTTTTTATTATTTCATTTAGTATTAAGTTACTGCAATACGAAGATGCTGTCTTGTTTAGCATTAATGAAACAGAATATCGAGGCCAAATAGTGTTTCCAGCCACCTGTTCAAGCCAACTGCGTAAGATGTAAGAGCTGAATTAAATTCCCAGTGACCACCATTATTGTTCCTGTGATGGTAGAAAGAATGACCCATGAAAAATTATGAAACTGATCCAATGTAATTATCTGATTGATTGGATTGGCAAGGTTTGCTAAAATTACCTGTATATTCCTGTTTAGGCATACTACCTTCAATATTTGCAGCTTGTACAAAATATTAATGCGCATATGTCTTAATCTGATTCAGCGTATGCTATTTTACTTAAGTGGAAATATTATATAAAACAATTATATCTTAAATATTTATCTTAAAATAGTTTCTGTTTGTTGGTCTATAGATATTTAACACTGAAATATGCAGACATTTTCTGATATGATGAACACCATATCATAATTCATACACTGAAAGTACTTTAAAATAAAAGTAAATATAAAGACATAATTACCCCATACTATTTGTTTTTAAGTGAAGACTAGTTTTTGTTAATTAATCTTTGTATTTAGGAAATATTTGAATTTTGCCATCATTTTGCTGAACTGGTGAGTACGGAAGTGTTTATCTTTATTCTGTGCATGGATGAGAAGCTGGATAAGTTAGTAATAGGTCAAGTAATCTGCTTGGTAACTAGTGAGATCTGCAGCTTCAATGCCCTGTTTCTCTTAAGATTCCCAGGTCGATACTCGAGTGACACATGAATGTCAGGCATAGATGGAGCACCCAATAATTTCAGTCTACCTATGCCAGTGATTTGCTTATAATAGGCGTAAACGACGCCCATTAGGTTATAGTATTTCAGTGGAAACTCTATATTAACTGTTTTTCCAGATCCATAAATTTGGTTGCTCACTCTTGCAGTGGGCTCCTACTGAGGAAGTTCGCAATTAGATGGTGTGGCAGCGGGTGTTTTGTGTGCACTATTACAAGGGTTCAATGGGAGATTTAAGGCACTGCATGGGATCTCCAGACGAATTCGGATATTAGAAAAAAGCTTGTGTAAAATAATTGTGGTGACATTATAATCCTGTGTGTAGGCAGAAGTGGGCAAATGTCCCTGATGGACGTAGGAGCATATTTAACCACACAGTAATTATCTCATAGAAGGAAGCATGAGATTGTTTATTTTTGCTTTCTGTTTCAATGAAATTATATTTTCGATGATAATTATTAATAATGTTATGATTTTTTAAAAGCACTTGTGAATAGCTCCAAATTGTTTACACCATGGAAATTTACCATTGGCCAACAACAATGTAAAAAATGCTATTTCAGTGCCACATTGCATAGTAACACACTAATGGAGTGTCAGTGTTGTTTACAGTTTTTTGTGATGTGTCAGTGGTATAAAGTTAAAATAGATCCATTGTGTAAAACATCAATTACCTCGCTGGTAAAAAGTAATCTTGGTTGAGGATCAATAAACATTCAAGATGTTGTACAAGGTGACATCTGCATTAAACACCGATTTACACACCATTACAATGTCATTTACACATTTAGGGTAACATTTGTCCATGCTAATAAAGGTTGTTTGATCCATAGTTTAACACCTGAGATGCTTGTGCATTGTGTTTAAAGTCATATGAACCGTTTTACTGGTGGATTTACTGTCGCCACATTTTAAGAATGTACAAAATCAATGCAACTTGCCCTTGTAATTGAGATAAATTTGCTTTATCTCCTAATGGTTTTCATAGCTGTTATTTTTGTGTGGATAAATTGACTGATTCTTCTCTTATTTGTCCAGATCCTAAATTGACATATGTATAAATATCAAACGATTGTAATATGTTTCATTTTGATTGATGGTGTTGTAAATCTCGGTAAATTCTTGTGCTTTTTGGTTTGAAATTAACTGAAATATATAACTTGACAAATAATAATTAACCTTGTCAAAGTAATTGAATAATATAAAATGTCCTTGGTCAGTTTTGTCTTGAAAGTTAGAATTTAATCCTAATCCAGCTGCCTGACATTTGCATGCGTAGTGTTTCAGCACAAGTATGTTTTCCGTTAGCCTGTGCAAATTTTGTTTTTATGTTGTTGTGATTGCGGCCACCAAGAGACATTTGTATGCAACGTGAGAGCAATTGAGGGTGCCTGGATGGATCAATTTTCTAGGTAAAAACAATGTCGTAATCAGTGCAAAAGATGTCCTTACCGTATGAAGCAGGTAGATAGATATAGTGGTAGTTAAGAAGAAAAATTAAGAGAAACTGAATATTACCAATGTTTTTTAAATATGAGATAAACTAACCATTCTCACCCAGCTCTGTTGGAATAGCTGCACAGTGTTCCAGATAAACTAACCATTCTCACCCAGCTCTGTTGGAATAGCTGCACAGTGTTCCAGATAAACTAACCATTCTCACCCAGCTCTGTTGGAATAGCTGCACAGTGTTCCAGATAAACTAACCATTCTCACCCAGCTCTGTTGGAATAGCTGCACAGTGTTCCAGATAAACTAACCATTCTCACCCAGCTCTGTTGGAAGTGCTGCACAGTGTTCCAGATAAACTAACCATTCTCACCCAGCTCTGTTGGAATAGCTGCACAGTGTTCCAGATAAACTAACCATTCTCACCCAGCTCTGTTGGAAGTGCTGCACAGTGTTCCAGATAAACTAGCCATTCTCACCCAGCTCTGTTGGAATAGCTGCACAGTGTTCCAGATAAACTAGCCATTCTCACCCAGCTCTGTTGGAATAGCTGCACAGTGTTCCAGATAAACTAGCCATTCTCACCCAGCTCTGTTGGAATAGCTGCACAGTGTTCCAGATAAACTAGCCATTCTCACCCAGCTCTGTTGGAATAGCTGCACAGTGTTTCAGATAAACTAGCCATTCTCACCCAGCTCTGTTGGAAGAGCTGCACAGTGTTCCAGATAAACTAGCCATTCTCACCCAGCTCTGCTAGAAGTGCTGCACAGTGTTCCAGATAAACTAACCATTCTCACTCAGCTCTGTTGGAAGAGCTGCACAGTGTTCCAGATAAACTAACCATTCTCACCCAGCTCTGTTGGAAGAGCTGCACAGTGTTCCAGATAAACTAACCATTCTCACTCAGCTCTGTTGGAATAGCTGCACAGTGTTCCAGATAAACTAACCATTCTCACCCAGCTCTGTTGGAAGAGCTGCACAGTGTTCCAGATAAACTAACCATTCTCACCCAGCTCTGTTGGAATAGCTGCACAGTGTTTCAGATAAACTAGCCATTCTCACCCAGCTCTGTTGGAAGAGCTGCACAGTGTTCCAGATAAACTAGCCATTCTCACCCAGCTCTGCTAGAAGTGCTGCACAGTGTTCCAGATAAACTAACCATTCTCACTCAGCTCTGTTGGAAGAGCTGCACAGTGTTCCAGATAAACTAACCATTCTCACCCAGCTCTGTTGGAAGAGCTGCACAGTGTTCCAGATAAACTAACCATTCTCACTCAGCTCTGTTGGAATAGCTGCACAGTGTTCCAGATAAACTAACCATTCTCACTCAGCTCTGTTGGAAGAGCTGCACAGTGTTCCAGATAAACTAACCATTCTCACCCAGCTCTGTTGGAAGTGCTGCACAGTGTTCCAGATAAACTAACCATTCTCACCCAGCTCTGTTGGAATAGCTGCACATTGTTCCAGATAGATAAAACTTACTTTTATACCTGTGTGAAGTGCACCAAAAATTGTTCTTTAAATGTAAATACATGTTGGCAAGTTTTTCGAATCTTTAATAAACTTGGATTTGAAGCTCGTAAACTGCCTAGATATTTCCTGTGAATGAAATCCATGCACAGCTGCATTGATCATGGCAAATATTAGCAGCAGGTGTGAAAAGAACCATAGATTTGTGAAAGCGTTTTATTATCGATCTATGGTAAATTGTCTCATCAATGTTGATTAAACGAAGGGCACACTCTTACTTCCCCTGGCATTTACTTCCTCTCTCTCGGTTGACAGCACTCAAATGCCCCTTTTATGTTCTCTCCCAGCTCTCCAAGTGCCACTAAGTACAAGTCAAAGACGGATCATGTAGGATAAAACAGAACTTGTTGAAAATGATTGTGCAAGTAGTAAGTTCCCAGAGATGTTAACACTTTCGATTTTGTCTCAATGTCACAGTTCATTTGTCTTGGTACCGGTTGCCAATACGCCATTGAAACCTTCTAACGATGGATTTTCTGCAAACAGATCTGCCTAATTCAGAAATCATAAGCAATAGTAGAGATTCAACCGGGAAATAATAATTCTTGTTGGCTGTGTTGGAATTCCTGCATCAAGTATGGCACACAGTCACTGATCTATATATAGGATATCAATCAGCTAGTGAAGTGATTGGATGACTTTTATGTCTCCACCAATTGAGTGTATTGTTCTAATCATTGGCACACAGTCACTGATCTATATACTATATATAGGATATCAATCATCCAGTGAAGTGATTGGATGACTTTTATGTCTCCACCAATTGAGTGTATTGTTCTAATCATTGGCACACAGTCACTGATCTATATACTATATATAGGATATCAGTCATCCAGTGAAGTGATTGGATGACTTTTATGTCTCCACCAATTGAGTGTATTGTTCTAATCATTAATGCCTGAAATGAATGCACTCTCCTTTACCAAGCTCCTTGTGCTGCCTTTGTAAACTTTCTAACCACATCAAAGGCATCACTGACCATGTGTAGGAGACAGTCTGCCACTAGCATGATCTCCATGACAACAATAAGATCTTGTTTTAGCTCCAAGTCTGTGTGTGCATGGCTGCATGCCTTTCCACCGTAGACAAAACATTAAACAGGTGAAGTGTATATTCAATTGTTTCCTCATGAGAGGTATTTGGAGGAATTAACTGAGCCGCATCATGGATGATTTTGCCATGACTCATTTGGTTGAGAGATGGAGTCGATAGCAGGTTACACAGACATTTACCCTTTGTGTGGGAACTTTTACCTCCCCTGGCATAGACATTGGGTAGACATTTAGAAAAAATTTCCTGGCATGAATTTGTCAACTAGATGACATTACACTAACATGTTTATTGATAAAACACCACCGAATTTCCAATATAATGTACAATTTCTCACTAGAAAGTTGATGGCTTATTGTACCAACATAGAATTTGGCTGTATATTGGCAGATGCCTATGGGACATTTGCATGGAGATTAAAGGTAACACAAATGCCACCAACTTCAGAGGCATGCTCGTACCCAAGGGGCCACATTAATATATGCAGGTGTTGACATAACTGATGATAATGGTGACAGTACAGCCTTCTCATGGGAAGGTTGACTTAACCATTTTAGTATGACAGGCCGAATTTCTGGCCGCGTGGTGTGTGTGACGCTACAGTATGACAGGCCGGATTTTTGACATTGGTTACGTTCACCATTTAAATCGCTTTTACTCATAATTATCCACTACATGAAGCAAATTATATACAGTTGTCATGGTGAATGAATTAGCTACTCAGTAGCGGTAATCGTTGATTATCGCTCGGTATCATTTTCTCGGTTTTTAATGATGGGTTATCAAAATCTACGATGGCCGCAATAGCGGATGGCATTACTTCAACTGCGATTTACTGCTGTATGTTTTGGACAGGTTATTTGATATATATACCAACGAATCTTTGTCAGATGTTGATGATCGAAACAACGATGATGTTGGTGAACTTAGCGACTGAGCCGGAGGCGAAACAGACAGTGATGATGAAAGTGACGGTGTAAACCCTGAGGATGAGTTGTGCACTGTACTATCAATGCTGGATGATGCGTCATTGTCGGAGTTTGTGATTTTTGTAAGAAGGAAAAGGTTTCTGTGAATCCATCAACATGCAAAGTTTGATTGGAATCGGTCCAGTAGGGATTGATGTGTTAGCAAATATACAAATAAACACTTTTGTCATATATGTATAAATGCAGATAAATAACTTGTCTTTCACTTTCTTATACTCAAGATGTACTTGATATTGTATTTTATATCATAGCAGACCTGTGCACCATCCGTATTTTTCTGTGTTTGTTACGGAATCTAATGGCAATTACGGAAATACGGGAATCGTGAATATTAAAATTACGAATACATTTCATTAAAAAAAACATGGTGCCACCTATCGGGAAAATTGAAACTAATCTCATTAATCTAGACGTGAGTTGCGCGCACTGTCTGCCAACGACCCAGATGTCACACAAGCACACACAGTCAAGTGGTCCACGTTGTTTTTAATATAAAATGGATAGCGCGAAGTGGTAAGCTGACCCTTCAGCATCAAAACATCATGAATCGTCGTCTAGAAAAGATGCCTTTATGCAGATGACCATGTGTTGTACCGGCTTCAAATGAGTTGTCATGTTATGTATGCTCACTGTATATTTTGCGACAAAGATTTTTCTATTGGTCATGACGATGGAAATGACATTCACCAATACGTCGAGTCATATAAACACAAGGCTAACGGGCATTGCTGGAAAAAAAATTTCACCATCGCAAAATGCAATATATTTAAGAAAATCTCATATTTTTAGTTTTCTTAATTATGACGCGTTTAAAATAATTAATCATAGTATAGTTTGTGTGCGAACGCGCACAACAAAATTGTTACTAAAAGTCAGTTAAAAATGCTGAAAATTGCTCTGAGAATGCTGAAAGCTATGGCATTAGGTGCACAGGTCTGTCATAGAACACTCCTGTAGAATGATCAACATGAGTAGTTTACAGTAAAAATATGTACATTGGTATACAACTGTGTTCAGCAACCATTCCTATTCATAAAATGCATATTTGTTGCTGAAATCTTGACTTGAAGTGATGCAGTAAATTTTCTTGAATATTCACTGGGAATGCAATATTCAGTGGTCACAGCAGATCAAGGCTGTAGTACTGAAATGGTTAATAACCATAGCCATGCATGGCCTTGGTGCCTTGCTGCTAGTTGTCACATGGCCTTGGTGCCTTGCTGCTAGTTGTCACATGTCTCTAGTAGACAGTGGATGCAGATAGAGGCTGCATTTAAAAAATGCTATTGATTGCACTGTTCTAATTATGGTGCATCAGATGATTATTCACTGTCTTTCCAAGCTGACACTTTGCAACAATTGTTGCTGGAAGAAGCAGTGACGTCATTCTCTGTGTGCGTGCGGCCGTGTGCGTGTAGAGGATTCTTGCTTTTTGAAACATGTTGGCATTTGACCAAATTATTCCATATACTGATGGTCCTTATATCCATGGGTATGAGGGAGGTTAACCACCACGGAGCAGGGCAGGGCAGGGCAGGGCAGGGCAGGGCAGGGCAGGGCAGGGCAGGGCAGGGCAGAATGGGAATTTTAGTGTTCTTGTTAAAGCATTGTTTGAACATCCTATTGCATATTTAATGAGTTAATGTAGTTTATTTCTGTAAGGAATATGTCATAGCATTCACTTATGTTGGCAGTCATCTAGATGTGGCATATTCAGTTGTCAGGAGAACAGGGTTTAGATGTGCGCAACAGGCTCATGACAAATAAAATACATTAGGATGATCTGGATGAACATTACATATGACCAACACTCACATTACACATGATCAACACTCCCATTACACATGATCAACGCTCCCATTTACACATGATCAACACTCCCATTACACATGCCTACCTCTTTCACAGATATTTATTGTGAACATGTGTTTCTGTTTTTTGTAAAATTGTATTTACGGCTCTCGCTGGTCAATTTATTGTTGTGTTAATACCTGGTGTATGTTTGCTGTTTTTAACAAATAAAAAACTTATTTGGATGCAACAACAATTGATTTAGCCCTTTATGAATCAGGTTTGTTGATGTTCAAATCTGTAGTGTGCAAATGGTTAAGTAATATGCACTGCTGGTTTAATAAAAAAGTACATATGTTTGTTCAAATCATTGAATGAATTGTGAACAGCCTTATAATATGGTAAATTGAGCCAGCCAGACCACTTTTGCCCTTTTTTCACTGAATTTTGTCAAGATCCGATCAAAAATAATTTAATAGTTTGGCCAATAATTTCACCAAAACTAAATAACACATTTGCACAATTGAGCTAGCATGTTGTAGTTGAAACTAAATAGGTTGATTTTTCATGAAATGTGAATGAAACTAGTCAGATTAAAACAAGTATTCCATCAGTATAAAAAATTTTTTCCATGAATTTATCATCCTTTGTAAGATGCGTATTTTCCTATATCCATTCTGCAGTGTTCTGATCTGTGCCCTTTAATTATGAAACAAGTACAATTAACTGTACTATGTGTCATAGATCCTGATATTGACACTGCTATTGTTAAGTATATTAATTCCTCAGCACTGATAGCACCTGAGGTGTTCCAGGAAGAGGAGGTCTAGCACAGCATCCAGACACAGGGGTACGGAGACATGGTTGCCAAGATGGCCCAGGAACGATACGTTGTCACTAATAGTTCTTGCAGTCAGGAGTTTGCTGGTGTTACAGCACAGAATCTCAACCGTTGTGCGTGAATGTTCAGGATGATGTCAAATAAGTATGCATTGATAAATTATGTATATACAATATATTCAATATATAAAAAGTTGTTGCATAGTATATATAATTTGAATATGCAAAATGTCAGCAGGTTCAAGGGTCTGAAAAACTGTACGAGGCCAACTTCCGCTGCACAGTAGTCACGTAGTCAGGTCGGCTTAACATATCATCTCATAAATGGTAGAGGCGCACACATAAATACCATAAATCACTGAAATGTTATTTCCCCACTGAGACGTGTTATGATAGCACCACCATGACAGCTGGTGTTGCAATATCATAGTCGCAGCAGTGATGTCGTTGTTAGGTTTTGGACAACATAGCCAAGACAGCATTATATCATCAATTCAGTTATAGTCCTACTACCACTGTCACATCTTGAAGACTCTTGAACCAGATAACGAGGATGATGACACATCAGTAACCCCATCTCTTACCCACCTGACCACAGAAGTCTCTTGTTACATTGTATCGACTGCTATCAATTGACACTGGTCAGAATTTATAGAGGTGCTAGAATGTGCTCCATTGATGCGATAGTTTAATTGGCTTTCTTGTAACACTTGCAATGTGTTATTGAATGAAGCCAAAGTAGGCACACTAGAGGTGCCTCCACAGACCACCGTCTGCCATTACCCACATAGAGTACCTAGGAAAGTGAGAATTGCGCGTGATTAGTGATTTTTTCGCAAGCACTTTTACACTGTTACTATGTGAATAAAGTTAATGTTTTCTGTACCTCTACATTAAAAGAAGCTATGAGCAAAAACTGGCATGTAACATAAAAACTGACAGCAAGAGTTTTTATGCATATGTCAGGAGTAAACAAAACGTACAAGACAAGGTTGGACCTCTAGAAGACAGTGCTGGAAATATAATATCACAGGGGTTTTTAATGGCGGAAGACCTAAATGGTTACTTCAGTTCAGTGTTTACAAAAGAAGATATTAGTTCATTACCAGTTGCTGATGCTAAATTTCAGGGGGCTAAATCTGACTATTTAGGACCGTTAGTTGTAACTCCAGAATTGGTAGCTAGGAAAATAAAGGCAATGAAGGATAACAAATCACCAGGAGTGGATGGGATTCCTCCAAAATTACTAATGGAAACAGTAGATCAAATCAGTATACCACTTGCAAGAGTATTCAACTTGTCATTAAAAGAGGGAGTTGTTCCGTTTGAATGGAAAGAAGCAAACATCATACCATTATTTAAAAAGGGTTCGAGAAATAAGTCAGAGAATTACAGACCAGTGAGTTTAACGTCAGTGATTTGTAAATTATTAGAAAGGTTAATTAAAGACCATATGGTGGACTTCCTCGTTAACATAAATTATTAAATTCATCTCAACATGGATTCCTTAAAGCGAGGTCATGCTTAACAAATGTGTTATGTTTTTGGAAGAAATCACTAAGTGGATAGACGAGGGATCGCCAGTAGATATTATCTACTTAGATTTTCAGAAAGCTTTTGACAAAGTGCCACATCAAAGATTGCTACTTAAATTAAAAGCCCATGGTATCGGGGATAGCATAACTGACTGGATAGAACAATGGCTGACTGACAGAAGACAACGAGTTGTAGTAGATGGCGAAGTTTCAAATTGGAAATCGGTTTTGAGTGGGGTACCTCAAGGATCAGTATTAGGACCTATATTATTCTTAATTTATATCAATGACTTGGACGAGAGTATAACAAGTAACGTACTGAAATTTGCGGACGACACAAAACTGTTTAGAAAGGTTAATACTGATGGTGATAAACAACATTTACAAAACGATCTAGACAGATTAGTGAAATGGTCTGAGAAATGGCAGATGCTGTTCAATTTTGGGAAATGTAAATGCCTACATACAGGACATGGGAACTTGAATGTAAACTATAAAATGGGAGCTACTGTTCTTGGTACTACTGTAAAAGAAAAGGACTTAGGAGTTACAATAAGCGCTGATATGAAAGTTTCAGAGCAGTGTGGTATTGCAGCTTCAAAGGGTAATCAAATTCTTGGATTGATTAGAAGAAACATAACATACAAGGGAAAAAAGTTAATTATACCTCTTTATAAAGCAATAGTTAGACCTCATTTAGAATACTGTATACAAGCATGGAGACCATATCGTAAGAAGGATATAGATACGCTTGAACGCATACAAAGGAGAGCAACTAAAATGATTCCAGAACTTAGAGACCTTAGTTATGAAGAACGCCTGAAAGAATGTGGTTTAACAACTCTAGAGACAAGGAGGTTAAGAGGAGATCAGATTGAAGTTTTTAAGATATTGAATGGGTATGAAAATATTGATAGAAATATGTTTTTCTCACTCAAGAAGGATAGCAGAACTAGAGGACATGAGGTAAAATTAGTAAAGGATCAATGTAGATTGGACACCAGGAAGCACTCGTTCTCACAGAGGACAGTAAATGAATGGAACAAACTGTCTACAGATTGTGTAACTGCTAGCAGCGTGAATATGTTTAAAAACAAGGTTGACACATATATCAGGAGGGCGGGTTATAAGTAGGTGAACATTGTTGGACTCTCGATAAGCCAATGGCTTCCTTGTCCACTTGCCATCTGGGCCTTTGGCTTGGATGGCAAATCTTGTTAAATCTTGTTAAATTAGATCTTTCATTTGACGGCAGTGAACAGACACTAACACCAATATTTCAAAATGTGTCACTAGGCTGGGTTGAAATTGAGGGGTATCAACTTTGGGTGCGTTTTTCTGTAAAACGAGGCATGTCATGTTCACGAATAAAAAAGAAATTTTGTCATAGAAGGGAAGTAATAAGTGTTTGTTTTCATTGTTATACCTGATTCACACATCAGGGAAAAGTTGGAAAGAAAATTATTTGCTCAAGGTCATCGAAATTTGAATTATTTCAGGGGAATGTCAGAATTTTGCCTTACTGGATAAAGTCAAGGAAAAGTCAGGGAATTTTTATGTTTTGTCAAATGTGAAGTGCATTCACATCACTATGGCAAATTTGAAAAACCGAATGTTAAAATTGGCTTACTGAATGGTTGCCCTCTTCTTGGGGTAGAAGCAACGTTTGCACATGTTAGAATTTCACTCTGAATTACTTTGACTAACTTGCATTAGTTACTAAGTCAGCAGCTCATAATTCAAATCCAAGTTCAGGTACTTAATCTGTATCGTTATCGTCAAATTTTACTTTGACTGAATGCATTGAGTAACCAAATATTGTTGACGTCAATCGAACTAGATGTCTAGATTCTTCTTCAATGACAGCGTCGGCTCTAGTCACATTTGTTTGTGCTAACAAGCATAAATCCATCATAACGTTTTGTCTCAAATGATGCAAGAAACACACACTTTACCAATGCTATTCCTTTAAGTCATTGCAGACATGACTTGTTATCATTGGGCCTCCTGCCAATCATTATCTATTAATTCTATTTCAGAGCTTCAAAGATGTACTGAAGACATGTCTATTTAAAGTGGCCTAGGACCAAAACGGTGAATTTATGTGATTGGACAACCACTGGCCATTGATTGTATAGAAATAGTTTTATGACATGTTACCAGCCACTTATAACCTGCACTGAGTAGTTCTGCATTACACTTTTTTCCTGTTTTTTACCCATAGGTGAGTGATGTACTAATGCTGATGGCTTTTGTTTTGTTGTCACATTGCACCTGTGACATTGTTATTGCTGTAAATGATGTGATGTCATTGTCATGTTGTGATATAATTGAAGAAATGCTGCTTTTCTATGCGCGTAATTAATTAAGCATTATTAAGTTAACTTTTATTTTATAATAAAAACTACAAAGGTGCATAAAAAGTAAAATAATAAGAAATATAAGTAAACTAATTCTATAAAGAATAGATAAGAACATAAATATAACTGAGAGTAAAAATAAAAGTAATTCAGAAGTATGAACTGAATTTTATATGGCCACATACAACTTGTCAGGGAAGTGTCATTGTTTAACTTTTTGTGTAGTATAGGAAGCAACAAAGTCTCTATGATAACTGCTTCCTGGTTAAGTGTGTTTGAGGCATCAAGAGTCCATGTGTATAGCAGTGATACCATAGTTGACCGTTTGTCATGAGCACTTTTGTCACATCATTCCCTGTGGAGAACACTGAGACCACTGATCACTCTTCTTCAAGGACAAGCCAGTACAATATGATGCCGCAGAGAATGCACTTGCCACTTGGGCCCCTTGGAACATTTGTGCATTTGGCATACCTCACCAAAACCTGACACCTCTAAATTTAGACTGATTTTGAGCGTAGTAAATTACAAATAAAGTGTTGATTTTCATTGTTATCGCAACATGGCTGATGCCATTCACGCTGTGTGCAATGATGTTGAGGCATTCTTAAATGATTCAGATGTTATTTAAGATAATAATCAGGCAGTTGTTAAGTCAATCGATTGGCTCAAGTTGATGACAATTGGATGCAACTTTGGCTAGTAGAGGATTCAGAAACCGAATGTGATTTTGAGGTTTTCAACCAAGGAAGGGTTTTCGACAATTATGTGCATAGAGATACTCTCGAACGTGGTATGGATGGTGGTCCAAGAATGACTTTTCTAGTTGTGTTTTGTTACCTGATAAAATTTTTTTTAATAAATGGTCACTATTGTAACAAGTATTCAAGTTGAAAAATACAACCAATTTAGCTGTCGTTCTTTTAAAACTTTTTCAAATAAAAAAATATATATAAAACGTGGCATGTTTTGTGATTTTTGGTCATTAACTTATTTAATCAAATAGACCATAACTTTGTAATGGGTAATAATTTTTTTCATAATTTTTTTACCATTTGAATGTGGACTTCAATTTCTGATGGTTTCATTCACTGATACTTGTGGTTAAAAAATAATTAATCATTGTCATTATGGCATCTGAAGTCGACTGTAGTTATAAAAAAAAATTATTGAACACAAATAATTATAAAAAAATATATGCTTAAGGTAAAATGAACCTACATTTATAAAATTCACACCATTCAAAAGATAATTTAATTAGCTTTCATTTTATATGTAGTTTATGGTACTTGCTGACACATAAAGCATAACAAATACAACATAAACAAGGAATGTTCAGACAAAAATCATGACATCGGTGTGAAAGCAAATCTGCTTGGGAACTAGGAGGCTTATTTTGGATGGGCCTCGGATAAAAAGAGTTAACACGTCCCTCCATCTTAATTTTTTATCTTCACATTCTCCTTTTACTGCCCTCTTCTGTTTTCCAAGCTCTCACTCATTCTTGCGAGGTAGTTAACAGTTCATTCAGTCATACCCTCTTGCGAGGTAGTTAACAGTTCATTCAGTCATACCCTCTTGCGAGGTAGTTAACAGTTCATTCAGTCATACCCTCTTGCGAGGTAGTTAGCAGTTCATTCAGTCATACCCTCTTGCGAGGTAGTTAGCAGTTCATTCAGTCATACCCTCTTGCGAGGTAGTTAGCAGTTCATTCAGTCATACCCTCTTGCGAGGTAGTTAGCAGTTCATTCAGTCATACCCTCTTGCGAGGTAGTTAGCAGTTCATTCAGTCATACCCTCTTGCGAGGTAGTTAACAGTTCATTCAGTCATACCCTCTTGCGAGGTAGTTAACAGTTCATTCAGTCATACCCTCTTGCGAGGTAGTTAACAGTTCATTCAGTCATACCCTCTTGCGAGGTAGTTAACAGTTCATTCAGTCATACCCTCTTGCGAGGTAGTTAACAGTTCATTCAGTCATACCCTCTTGCGAGGTAGTTAACAGTTCATTCAGTCATACCCTCTTGCGAGGTAGTTAACAGTTCATTCAGTCATACCCTCTTGCGAGGTAGTTAACAGTTCATTCAGTCATACCCTCTTGCGAGGTAGTTAACAGTTCATTCAATCATACCCTCTTGCGAGGTAGTTAACAGTTCATTCAGTCATACCCTCTTGCGAGGTAGTTAACAGTTCATTCAGTCATACCCTCTTGCGAGGTAGTTAGCAGTTCATTCAGTCATACCCTCTTGCGAGGTAGTTAACAGTTCATTCAGTCATACCCTCTTGCGAGGTAGTTAACAGTTCATTCAGTCATACCCTCTTGCGAGGTAGTTAGCAGTTCATTCAGTCATACCCTCTTGCGAGGTAGTTAGCAGTTCATTCAGTCATACCCTCTTGCGAGGTAGTTAACAGTTCATTCAGTCATACCCTCTTGCGAGGTAGTTAACAGAATTGTTTGAGCCATGTACACTTCTGTAGTAGTTCACAAGAGAGAGTCCACAGCAGGTTACACATTAACCTTCTGTGTGGGAAATTTTACTTCCCCTGTCTTAGACACTCGGTAGAACAGACCAGCGGCTTTTGGTGTAATTGAAATTGCCCAAGTTTCGAAACTGCAGCAGGTGCTTTTGAACCCTATTCCCTCGACTGAAAGTCTGACGCCCTACCACATGACCACCAAACCCCGTGAGCCCAGTTGTTCTCTGCTACCTGTAGCTTCCCTTCTCTGCTTCTTCTTCTTCATAAATAATGTGACAGCATAAACACTCAAGTTGAAAAAAATTACTTAACCAGTGAAATGACTGACAAGCCATCAGTATGAAAGATGTCTTGATATGACATCAACAATTGCACTGGACAACAACAGACCAAATGACTTCTATGAAATGTCAAGGATGCCAAGGTTCCAGACAGTATGTACTTTTTGTATCACAGACCCTTTTGTGAAGCAGTCATGTTGTCAGAAGAGAGATGAATGAAATAAGACACTGAATGACGCATAGAAAGAAAGTGAGATAAGTTGTTTGCTTTTATGTTTTGATTATTTTATCTTATTTGCCAAGTTATTAGTTTGATTTGACAAATTGGTCACTGAGTTCAAGTGCCCCGTTTAGCACAAATATCACTGTTAGAAAACTATTTTATATAATATAACAACTTTGGAATTAGCTGTGATCTTCATACCGGGTGTGAGAATATTTGCTAACCTCATGAGATCAGCCATTAAGTGCAATTTATTAAAGTGGCAGCAATGAAGATCAACCTAATGATTACCACTGGATTCCTGCCGAAGTCATAGTAGTAACTCCATCAGAAGCCAATATGGGAGTGACTGTTACTAGTCGCTGCTACTGTCACATTTCCTTGTACAGTTCCTCGTTATGGCTACCGAGAACAACAAAGTGTCCGTGTTATTCAGTACTCGTCTTGAATCCTCTGAGGTCAAACTCAGATGACAGAATATGCCAGTAAAAAAACATAATTTTTATGATACATGATTTCTCATTGTCATGAGACAGCCGACTTATTCATGGCTGCCCAGATGCGGGGACTGACTGACTCATCGAAATTTCAGTGAAAAATACTTAATAATTATCAACCACAAAATGTCCAAGAATACACCTGAGAAAACGATACCTTTGAGTGACAATAAGTCATTGTCAGAACTTCACAGAACTTCAGAAGCAGTTATATATTCCGTTCACCAATCAGTCACATTAGCATAATTTGCAAACATTAAGTAATAAAGGTGTTGGAAGAATGTCAGTCCACAAACAGTGTCTGACTCTGGCAGAGGTTTGAGTAGCTGCATGAAAAATAAATGCTGATATGCCAATGGCAACATATAATTTGATAGTCGTATGTGTAGTAATGCAACTTTCGTGCCCTTGACTTGGGCGCTTCTTCCAGATAATCTTTCTTCCCATTTGTAGCATGCTCAACCAGTGCTAAACAACCATCTCTACAGTTATTGTTATCTCCATAGTGTTTTCACTGGCTGCCTGGCACATCACATTTCGCACTATGATCAGGCAACTGTTCAATCACCTTATCTGTTTTCCCCATTGAATAAATAGCACATTCACAAAATTGCCATGTGCTCAGCTAGCCGCTCAAAATTATCGCTTCCATTAATTGGTTGTTCGGTCGCCAATAAAAATGCATTTTGCATTGAAAATATGTTTCTTCCTTATTGTCAAGCGGCATTGGCACAACGGAATTAACTCTTGACCAATCAAGTTTAAGCTTTGAGAGCCTTAAGACTCCCAAATTCGAAACTATTGGGGTCCAGCAGTGAATCTAGGGGCCCACAGACCCCCACTAAATTCGAACCCTGATTACAAATAATCAATAAAATATGATGCATATATCATATTTGTTTGCTATTATGTACCATAGTATGTTGAAACATTTTAGATATAACAACTTTCGCAGTGCCACGTGTGGCGACCTGACAAGTGTCAAAACTTTCGTAATGCCATGTGTGACGATCTGACAAGTGTCAAAACTTTCATAATGCCACGTGTGACGACCTGACAAGTGTCAAAACTTGGGGAAAAGTCACATCAACTCACTAACATTTTTCAACTTTCATATAATAAAGTGACCCCCACAGAAAAGTGATCCTCCCATAGAATTTTGACCCCTGTTGCTAATTATTTATTGTTTAAACTACAAGTTAAAAATAACAGGTATGTATGTAAGTTGGATATACATTCTGAAATTATAGTACAATTCTTTAGGATGGGGGTCACAATTATATAGTTGGGGTCACAATTCAATGAGCACATTGCTATAGAAAAGTGACCCCCATAGAATGTTCATCCTGCTGCTAATTACTTATTGTTCATACCACAATTTAAGTATAACAGGTATGTATGTACGTAAGTTTGATATACAGTCGAGCCTCGTTATATCGCTACAGTCATGGTCCACGATTTCGGACCGCGCTGAACGCTGCAGCACTTAACATCAAACTGTCAAAGAGAAGCCAGTGTTCAGCGCGGTCCGAATTAGAATTAATAATCATTTCACTTCGTCTTTCAACG
This sequence comes from Lamellibrachia satsuma, assembly GCA_033239005.1. NCBI lineage: Eukaryota > Metazoa > Annelida > Polychaeta > Sabellida > Siboglinidae > Lamellibrachia > Lamellibrachia satsuma. The sequence goes on from BSQZ01000057.1 coordinate 1,148,586, forward strand.
TTAGGTGTTCTCATATTTGCCACCAGGGAGCTAGCTACTAAACAACAGCGATCGCCACCCACTGCGCCAACTCCAAAAACGCTGTCGAAGCCTTGTGTGCTTGCAGCACTGTCTTATATGCCAGTGTGCAGTTTATGGAGCTTATTAAACGAGTCTACTAGCATCAGCTTGTATTATTTTTAAATGTCACACACTGTTGAATCTTGAACTGAATAAAATACATGTATGTATACTGTTATGGAATAGATCTGCTACGATGATGATGTACTGGACCAATAGGCCTGCATACCGAAAATAATAACCTGGATCTGAGCAGCCGAAAACATATATGATTTGACACACCTAGTATGTAAGCTGATAAAATATAGAAAACAACAATAGGTAGAATTAATAATCATTTCACTTCGTCTTTCAACTAATCTTGACTGAAGCATAAATTTATGATACAGCTCTTAACATCGATTCATCATTTCATATGCCAATGACGAATTCGTATTTTCACGCACCGGTAGCACCTTTTGTTGGCATGTTGGTTTCATGTCGCGAAAACGATTAGATTTAAGATGCAATGGAAGCATGCAATTTCACCCCAGTGGTATTTTGGTATTGCATACTAAATACATTTTAAACTGTTTGTCTAATTCTTATGCGAGGCGTATTTGTGAATCCCGATTGTAATTTACAAACTGTCAAAGAGAAGCCAGCAACAGCGATTGATGTCAGTGGCAGCGCAAAACAAACAACACGTTGACACTTGTTCATTGACATTTTTCATGTAATGTTTCTTGAGAATTGTCAAAGCAATTCTTTTGAATGGAAAGAAGCAAACATCATACCATTATTTAAAAAGTGTTCAAGAAATAAGTAAGAAAATTACAGACCAGTGAGTTTAATGTCAGTGATATGTAAATTATTAGAAAGGTTAATTAAAGACCATATAGTGGACTTCCTTGTTAGGCATAAATTATTAAATTCATCTCAACATGGATTCTTAAAAGCGAGGTCTTGCTTAACAAATATGTTATGTTTTTTGGAAGAAATTACTAAGTGGATAGACGATGGATCGCCAGTAGATATTATCTACTTAGATTTTAAAAATTAGTAAAGGATAATTGTAGATTGGATATCAGGAAGTACTCGTTCTCACAGAGGACAATAAATGAATGGAACAAATTGTCTACCGATGCTAGCAGCATGAATATGTTTAAAAACAAGGTTGACACATATCTCAGGAGGGTGGGTTACACATAGATGAACATTGTTGGACTCCCGATAAGCCAATGGCTTCCTTGACCACTTGCCATCTGGGGTTTTGGCTTGAAAGAAAAATCTTGAAAAAAAATTTTTTTTGTTAAGTAGGTTTAAGCAGGTGGCACAAAATTGGGGTCCACAACCAACCGCCTTATATCTAAATGCATGTAATAAAGGGGCGCATACTAATGGGGCATGTAATAACGGGGTGTGTAATAACAGGATGCGTAATAACAGGGTGTGCAATAACAGGGTGCTTAATAATAGGGTGCATAATAATGGGGCGTGACTGTACATTGTATTTATAGTTTGGGTATGTATGTAGCATGTTAAAATAAGTTTTATGCATGCACAAGAATGGTTTGAATATAAACATTGTAATAACGCAATTAATTAGAATTAATAAATTTTAATGTACTAATGTAGTATAGTTTTATACAGGAATCTATTATATTTCACTAAATTAATAAATACGAAATGATTACATAACATTGGGACTATGGTGCATATGCGTGAATGGTGAACAACTTTATAACAATTATTATCTAATTATCCCCATTTATGTTTTATGTAGTTAGCTATATGCTACTAATCAACCTAAATGTGTCTCCAAACTCATAACCACATATTATGTTTCAACTTAATTTAAAAAAAAAACCTGGGGGTCACTTTTCTATACCATACCGTCGCCAGCACAAATCAAATGTCAGAAGCTACATTGATATTATCAGAAATGTCATGCAGAATCTATTGGTGCCTGCCACTAGTCTGTCTGATATAAACTTTTTTTAAATTTTTCATTAAAAGATAACAGCGAGTCAAACAGTTATGATTACATCGTAATGGCAGGTGAATTTTATTAGTTAAGATTAGTGGTAACATCATCATTTTTCTTCAAAATGAACTTTATTCTGATCGAGTAACTGTCATGTTGCAAGTTCTATGATCGAAGCACGGTTTATGCGTGATTTTTTTACTTATCTAAGAAATTTGACACATGAACAGACCATAGAATGACGGTTTTGTGAATTTTCTTCCAATATATTTAATAATAATTACTGGGGGACATGGAGAAACGTGGGCAATTTCAGTGGAACATCCTTTCCCAAGTCTATGTCATTATTAACGATTCTGGTTTGTTTCACCTTAGAACTCAGGTTACTGAGCATTTAAGCACAATATACATTATTATTATTATTATTACTGTTCTCATTTATGGGGCATGTGACGGTGTTGGTGTGGTGGCCATATCTCACTGTCCCAGAATTGACATGGGATATAGAGTGAGGCCCTACTCCAGATCTCTCTGTCCCTGTACCAACATGGGATATAGATTGAGGCCCTACTACAGATCTCTCTGTCCATATACCAACATGGGATATAGAGTGAGGCCCTACTCCAGATCTCTCTGTCCCTGTACCAACATGGGATATAGAGTGAGGCCCTACTACAGATCTCTCTGTCCCTGTACCAACATGGGATATAGAGTGAGGCCCTACTACAGATCTCTCTGTCCATGTACCAACTTGGGATATAGAGTGAGCCCCTACTCCATATATCTCTGTCCCTGTACCAACATGGGATATAGAGTGAAGCCCTACTCCAGATCTCTCTGTCCATGTACCAACATGGGATATAGAATTAGGCCCTACTCCAGATCTCTCTGTCCATGTACCAACATGGGATATAGAGTGAGGCCCTACTCCAGATCTCTCTGTCCCAACAGCAACGTGGGATATAGAGTGAGCCCCTACTCCATATATCTCTGTCCCAGTATCAACATGGGATATAGATTGAGGCCCTACTCCAGATCTCTCTGCCCCTGTACCAACATGGGATATAGATTGAGGCCCTACTACAGATTTCTCTGTCCATGTACCAACATGGGATATAGAGTGAGGCCCTACTCCAGATCTCTCTGTCCCTGTACCAACATGGGATATAGAGTGAGGCCCTACTACAGATCTCTCTGTCCATGTACCAACTTGGGATATAGAATGAGGCGCTACTCCAGATCTCTCTGTCCCTGTACCAACATTGGATATAGATTGAGGCCCTACTACAGATCTCTCTGTCCATGTACCAACATGGGATATAGAGTGAGGCCCTACTCCAGATCTCTCTGTCCCTGTACCAACATGGGATATAGAGTGAGGCCCTACTACAGATCTCTCTGTCCATGTACCAACATGGGATATAGATTGAGGCCCTACTCCAGATCTCTCTGTCCCTGTCCCAACATGGGATATAGAGTGAGGCCCTACTCCAGATCTCTCTGTCCATGTACCAACATGGGATATGGAATGAGGCCCTACTCCAGATCTCTCTGTCCCAACAGCAACGTGGGATATAGAGTGAGCCCCTACTCCATATATCTCTGTCCCAGTATCAACATGGGATATAGATTGAGGCCCTACTCCAGATCTCTCTGTCCCTGTACCAACATGGGATATAGAGTGAGACCCTACTCCAAATACCTCTGTCCCAGAAGCGACACATGGGATATAGGGTAAGGCCCTACTCCAAAGTGAAGTCCTGATATACAAATAGCCAGAAACAACATTAAGTAAAGGGGTTTCTGATACCTCACAATATATATATATATATATATATATATATATATATATATATACCAGAAGCAAGAGGAGGTAAGACCTGATTTTAAAATTTCAGTGTCTAAAATGCAGTAGCAAAATTCGGATCCCGAGTTATATACATTTTTACTTCTGCATAGATGCTTTTCACTACTCCAACAATATTACTGAAAAGTCATGGAGTATCAGTCTGAAGAGTTACTGACCGATTGCACATCAACTGTAGTAATTAAATCAGAGTCATTGTGCCTGGTGAAATTGAGGGATATCATGTTTGGGAGTGCTTTTTCTGACGAAATGCACAATTAGGTATGACATTTTCACAAGTTAGTCACAAGATGAGCAATACCTTGTAGTTAATTAATACCTTGTAGTTAATTAATACCTTGTAGTTAATTAATACCTTGTAGTTAATTAATGTGAAAGTTAAAGAACAGAATGTCGAAACAGTCAGAGAAATGCTGTAATGGCCACCAAAGACAAAACTAATTGAGGTCTTGTCCTTAATGCTAGCACATGTAACATACATCGATGCATAGATATGTATCATGATGAGAGGGTAAAGGTTAAAATTTATTTATAACCACTGCATGTTGGCTGATTGGCTGAATTACTGTAATGATTGCTAGGCATTAGTACATTGTGGTCAAGACTTCGGACTGGTCATTGCAGCACCAGTATAGCCACATGATTGCTACACACGCTGTCCAACCGTAATATATTGAATATTGATTATGTATTCCTTGGAGAATTGTGATTGCCAGCCGGGGAATGAATGGTCTGATGACAAGTGACAAGGCGGTGATTGGGGGCAGCAGAATGTGATGTTGTATCACGTTGTAAGTTCACGTGTCTCTTCTCGTGTCAGTTGTGTGATATATGGCATGACAGACCAGAACCATCTCATCTGTACATGTAGTGATGTACCATCTGTAAACACGGCTGTCCAGTGGTCTGACTGTCTGGGTGTCATGATATTCATCCGTGTGGCCACCCACCTAAGTTATTGTACAGTCTTCTGACCAGGCATCAGTCTGGCTGTCCCTCAGTCTGTTCATCAGTCTGGCTGTCCCTCAGTCTGTTCATCAGTCTGACTGTCCATTCGTCTGCCATCCATGTATAGTCTGTTTGTTGTCGGCTCATCTGACTGGCTGTCTCTGTCTGCTCAATCTATTTGGTCATCTTTCTGTCTGGCTGTCTGGCTCTCTTCTCTATTCAGCTGCTGTTCAGACCGAGCATGCACCTTTACATTTCAGTAGCATGTTTCAAAAGCTGCTAAAGAAAATGTAGAAATAACAACAGACATTACAAATTCGTCTACCCATTGCATACACTCAGTCCTGTTCACTTGCGAGTCCTGAATGAGATCTTTTTTTCAGTTTCCTTCTGTGTGTCCACGGGCTTAATGGCTTCTTTGTCTGTCTGTCTGTCTGGCTGGCGGCGTTTCCTCTGGAGTTGAACATGAATTTGTCGTTGAGCCTCGTGGTCTTTGTCTGCCTAATTGTTGGTCATTGTCATGGTGGCTGTGACTCCGATAAAGACCATTCAGTGGGAATAACCTGAAACGTGAGCTGAATCAGTCTCCATACTCAGAACAATATATACAATTAACTGGTTGAGGTGGTCACTGGTGTTTTTTGCCCATCGTTGGTCCTGGATAATAAGCCTGGTAAGCCTGTCAACCATCTAGCTGAGAGATGGAGGAAGCTGGAGAGATGTATGCTTCAAAATGGATTCTAATGGTCATTGCATGCCAGTGTTTAGAGAAGAAATACATACAATATTTAGTGGGTCGGATTAACCCTTGAGATCCTCAGTTGGCCGTCAGCTGAATGCCGAAATCCTAGGTCGACTTTTACCGACCAGTGACTTTGAATGCCCGTAACAGTGGCGCGTTCTGTCAGATAGTGGTGAACCAAACATGGAACTAAATAGTGACATTTAACCTTTAGACTGATGCCGTTTTTGACCAGTGGTTGTATTGACATTTTCCCAGTATTTTGCCATTTAAACGAACTCATCACCGTCTTTGTTTGATTGAGTCTCATGTAATGGCGTTAGCCCATAAACACAGAAACAGTAGGAGTAAAGTATTTCATATTTTAGACCAGTTGGTAATACTGTACTAGGGCTAATTTATTGAAGTATTCGTAGTAACAGTTAGTAATTGTTTATTCCAGCTGTTATCAAGCAATGAAGAATACATTTTTCCTGCCAACTCATCCAGTGACAAAAAATATGCATTGCACATAAATATATCATACAATATCTTGTAGGGAATTCACTGTACCGTGAAATAAATGTAACTTGCAGTTGTAAGTTTTCAGTGCAAAAAAGTTATACCTGAAAAACCAACCTGACCCATATTTTGCAAAAATAAACAATTTCATCATATATATTAACAAATCCCATGGGGTCCAAAAGGATTAATGTGTAATAATAATATATTTATCCTATAACATATTGGCCCCGCTTGAAATGCTATGTAATATTCTAATTCAATCAAATATTTGTTCTTGTAGTGTGACATTTTCTGCTGTAAGGAGTGTTTCTCAAAAATTGTTTTATTTAATTAAATCACAGTACACGGTATGTTTTGTTGCTAAACCGATGGGTGAATAATTTAATCCAGCTCTTTGTAATAGCCACATACAGATTTCCAATGAGAGGTAAAAACTATATTAAAATTCACATTTCAAGAAACTGGAATGTCGGTCCATATAAGGATGTTGTCCCCTCGGATTCTTCATTCTGTGGGTCTCTGTGTTGCAGGTCGCTATGCGTTGTTTGTTAACCATGATCACCAAATGGGGTCAAAGGCCACACTTGGAAGTCCATGGTTTGGTTCCAGGTAAGTTCTGGTCTTATTTCACACCAAGTTGAACCACAAAGAGAGTTTGAAAACCAGACAACAAAAGCAATGATAGAAAATATGAAGAGAATATGATTTGAAGAAAAATTATACTATTACATAATCTTACAAAGCTGTTTTTTAAAGTGATTGTTTGTACTGTGTGTCGTCTGTGACGTAGACTGTTAGAATGCACATGGAGGCTTACATAAAATGGTGTTCCATGCATGAATGGATGCGTGCAGCCATGTGTGAATCAATGTGATCAGCGTTTGCTAATTAAAGCTGTCCTTTGGTGATGGCTGGACGTGTCCTTGAATGTGGACCAGAGTCACCTAGCTTTATACATCATAGGCATAAAATAAAAATTCTTTTTTTTTACCCAATATTCTGTTCTAATATGCGAAATAATATTTCACCCATCTTGTATCTATTAGTGTAAATGAACCAAAAATGCTTTTCACTGCTAACTTTACAACTAGTCTAGAAACATGCTAAATTATATTATTTACACATGGTAAATAGTATCATGGCATGAGGATTAAAGTTAACAGTGTTCTTCCATTGTTTCCCATCCGTCATAACGTGTCCTTCCCTCCCCTTAATGTCCTGCCCAAACCCTTCATCTCCCTCTGTCAACTGTGCCCGCTGTCCTCTGAATGTCAACCTGTTCTCTTAGTCTTAATCAAAAGAAACAGGTCACAAAACATGTTTCTCATCTTTCGATGACAAGGTGTCTTATTTATCTGCACATTCCTCATTCAGTAATTCTCCCTTACAGTGGACCACAATGCCACATAAATTTCACCGTCAACATATACGGCACGAATGTTGGCCACCTGCGGCTCCACCTGCTGACGGAAAACGGCATCGATCACGAGGTGTGGTATTCCCACTCAGACAAGGGCAGCAGGTATGCAACACTACAAAGCTTGTGGTAATTACTGTGGTGGTTGTATCACTGTAGGAGGCTAGGAGCTAGCCTGCTATTATTGAGCCTTGTGATCCTCGTTAACACATCCATGGCTGTTTTCTCTATTCCTGGACTGTTCTCTTCTAATTAACCCCATACGCTGAACAACATGTCTCACTTATATCATGCGACTGATCACTGGCCTTCTCTCGAATACTCTTTTGATTAGGAAGTAAGTTTTATGCCCTTCATGTGCTGGCGTACGAATGTTTGTGAACAAAAACTCAAACATTTTCCATCACACATGCTGGCATGTCAGTCAGATGTTTTATAGATATTTTTGGTGAGCTTCTGAGGCTAAAAGACTAGATTAGACAGCAGTTATGCTGGATAAACAACCAATGAAAAAAAAAAATTGGGGGGATTTTATTTGCCAAATTTACATGTGGTTTTAGAAACATTATGTGCGTGAATAATCCATATTCACAGCTGTTTGTATGTTTTTCTTAATGCATTCTTAATGCACAAACATGTGTACGCCTACATGCCCACACAAACACGTGTACACCTACATGCCCACACAAACACGTGTACACCTACATGCCCACACAAACACGTGTACACCTACATGCCCACACAAACATGTGTACACCTACATGCCCACACAAACACGTGTACACCTACATGCCCACACAAACACGTGTACACCTACATGCCCACACAAACACGTGTACACCTACATGCCCACACAAACACGTGTACACCTACATGCCCACACAAACACGTGTACACCTACATGCCCACACAAACACGTGTACACCTACATGCCCACACAAACACGTGTACACCTACATGCTCACACAAACACGTGTACACCTACATGCCCACACAAACACGTGTACACCTACATGCCCACACAAACACGTGTACACCTACATGCCCACACAAACACGTGTACACCTACATGCCCACACAAACACGTGTACACCTACATGCCCACACAAACACGTGTACACCTACATGCTCACACAAACACGTGTACACCTACATGCCCACACAAACACGTGTACACCTATATGCCCACACAAACATGCTGGCATGCAGTTGCCTTTGGTTTAATGGATTGAAGAGGATACGTAAAATATGAGAAAGCTTAGTTGCCAAACTGGACATTTGATTTGTTAAGTTGCTGGCACAGAACAGAAATCAACATGTTCTCTTGGTGTCACCAATGGCAAAGCTGTGCTGTCACGTCAAATATGGACGCATAAATTGATAGCTTCATGAATAATATATTGCACATACTCATTGAGGATCACACGTACAACATGAGATACAATTTTGTGAATTTTTTATGTTATAATGTCATTTTGTATCCCATTTTCTACATACACAAAAATTTTAAACTTCTTTTACTTCTGTCAAAATATTTAACATGCAGAACATCATTCGATGAATGTTGTGTTATTAGTTAAATAAATGTAATTCTGTTGTGCTTTCACCGCATTCATAAGTAAACATTCTGTCATGTGTTGTTGAGTTTTTGTAAGCTATTTCATAGTTCCACATTTTAAATAAAAAGTTATGGTGTGTAGCAGTTTAGTTTGCCATGCCATACGGCCATTCTGTTAAATTAATACTTTTTTTGTAATAATCAACCGAATTACATTCTTGGTGTTAATTGTATTAACAATTATATGGTCATTTTATTTTTATTTTATTTGCTCCAATTGTCTTGGCAACCAAAAAACCAATGGCAGTAAACGATAAAGTTCTGTGTTTATGTCAGTATATTATTTTATTCGATTCTATTTATCTGTTGTGTAGGCAACACCTATAAGGGTTAGAAATTATGGTGTTTGGTTAAAGAACATGTTAGTTTTACAAAATAGGATAAAACATTGATAAGTAAAGTTTTAGTTTCTACTATACATGTACAGCTGTTTCGAGAACACACTAACAGGGGTTTGGTATATCAGACAGTGATGGAAAAATGCATAAATATGTTTTCATTTTGGATGGCCAAAACAACTGGAACTTGCAATGTTGTGTGTGATTATTAAAAGAATGAAATAATGTTTATGCTAGTACTTATTTTATGGGACATCACACAGCCAATGTGTGTCATTAACAATGACAGAGTTTATCTCTCATCCCATATGTGTTTTTCTACCAACATTAAACGTCCAATTATTGCCGCTCATTTCTTCGTTTTCATCATAGTGTTGCAACATACCACCAGAAACAGTGCCCGATCAACAGCCGAGGCGCTAATCTCTCTCAGACTGTCTCCACTCTGTCAATAAACTAACACATTGTTCGACTGTCGAAGACCACGTTTATGTCCACCGTTTGCACGGTTGATGTTTTGTTCATTGATTTCGTCTTAATCATATTTGGTTTGCCATTTCCGTTTCAGTTGGCATCTAAAATTACTGCTTTATTACATACTGCCGTCATATTTTGTGCGGTTGTTGACAAGAAAATAACCAGTGTCTATCTGAATCAGACTGCTCTAGATTATCTATCAGAATATAGTTACAATTGATATGTCCCCAGTATTTGGCAGACTGCTGGCAGAAATGTCATCACCTGCTGGTGCCTTTTATTTGTGCTGATGGGAGGATAATGTTTTTATTATACTATGTTTGCACAGCTTTGAGATGGGCACTGTTCACCTCCCAACATTTTATATACGAGACATTTTGTGGCATTTGTGAGAACTCTACTTAGATAGGTGTCACATTTTATATTATATCCCACTGGGATCACTTAATAAGTAATCATTGCATGTTTAATGTAGTAAATTGCTTGTATGAATTACGCATAAAAGCATAACGTATTATCTCCTAACTTAATTATTATATGATTATAATTGCTAATCATGTAATGTGATGGTTATCAAGTGTATGCATACTATATTTTTAATGTTTCTGTTGTATCAGTGTAGCCTAAAATTATGACTAGATTCATGCAGATGTACGAAACATAAAATTCAATATGGTGATTCCCTCTCAATAAATGTATTAATTCAGAATATTTTGGCCAACCCACTTGTCCTTCGTCGACAGACTAATTTTACAACGGGCTTCAAGGCATTTTTCGTTCACGTTTTCTTGAGAGGTAATCGCCAAATATAACCTTCCAAGAAACTGGAATATCGATCTTTTCAAGGACTAAATTTAATCTTGTTCCTTCTTTGAATCCTTTTGCTGCAATCAGTGTACTGGGAGAAGTCGCAAAGTAAGTTGAATACTTCTCAGGTTTCAGGCTTTGTTGTTGCTTATCACTGTTGAAGAGTCTAAACAACGGGAGTCCTTCTTGATCTGCAGCACGTGGTTGGTTGGATAGGTGTGTCTGTTGCACTAACTTCTAACACACACAAATTTACTTTGATTGTGTTTATTGTTGAAGAATCAAAACAAAGAAAACCCATTTTCATGTTTGACATTACTTTAATAGATTCGTATCCAACCAACCACATAGAGCAAATCAAAGTGGTCTTCCATTGTTTTGACTCTTCAAAAGCATTATGCTGCTAGATTTTATATGTTGTATTTTGCTTTAAAATTATAAAATCCTTTGAGGAGGATATTGATGTTGCTTTAAAATTGATGTTTTTTGATGTTCTTAAATGTTGTTTGTCAGCCTATCACAAACCATCAGCCTATCACAAACCATCTTTCCACAATATCATTTTGCTACTGGATATTCATGACATCGGGTAATGTTCTGTCCATTGTAAATGGTTGCCTACACACCTGTTATCTTACAAACAGGACAGTCACCTTGAACATGATGTGGCTGTCATGGTGCATGTGATTGAATCAGAGCATAGTTACTCTGTGAGCACTGCAATGGAGACAGTGTAATATCTTGCTTCAGTGGTTTCTGCATAAAGTTGCACCTACTGGTGGCTGTTGTTGTGTCCACAAACTGGTCCAGTACGTAATGTGTTCTTCCGTCCACTGGCTTTAAGTGGAAATAATAAGACCAATACCGATATGTTGGCTGCTTCCTTCCTGATCACACCACATGCTCCCACATAGATCTTAGTGATTTTGCTCTGCTGTAAGATGACTGGCAGTCCAAAGTGCCAAGAGCCACTTGGGCGTTAATATCTCACGACACAGCTGGCTTTCCATGACACTTCCAACCTCAAGCACTGCTGGCTATAAGAGGACATTCATACTGAGTCCCCGCCAGAGGAAACAGTTACCATCAGGACAGAGAACATTTCAAGATCAAAGAACACCAGCATCTTCCTTGGTGCCAAGTGGCAGCATCCACCCCCAGCGTGGAGATAAAAAGCATTAACTATTTAGTGCGTCAACAGGATGTTGGCATTTTGTCTTTGGCTTTGGTGATGTTTTGTCTGGTGCCCTCTTTATAAAGAGACTTCCATAAACACCTCTGTCTGGGAACTAGTGCAATAACATCAGGTCTGCTTTCCACAGACATAAGTTGGATGTAATGGAATCAAGGTTTTACAGTGTGTGCACATTGGTCTCTTGTCCAAAGGTCTGTTACACAGATGTTATTCTGCAGTGAACAAATTAGACAGTTACACAAATCCTACCACACTCGAAACTCTAAACCAGGTGATTTCTAAAAATGGTCGTAATGCGTGTGTGGTTACCAGATTGGTAGCCATTCAATATTCCGAGGTGGCATTGCTGTAATCATGCAGGAAGATGGTCAGGACGGTGTGGTCTTCAGTCGGTAACCACCTCCTTGCTAAAACATTTAATGAATAGGCAGCTCTGGAGGTGAATATGATGCATATACAGGGCTTACAGGCATTGACCATGGAAGGTAGTCGTTTGTCGTACACTATGAATTACAACTGTTGTTGTCTGTTTTGTTGTTGTTGTTGTTGTTGTTGTTGTTGTTGCGTTCATTGGTGCAGTCTATGTTTTGGTAGCATTGCGCAGTTTCCACTCTCAAATGTTGTCCATGTACATTTTTTGGGGTCTTCCTCATTTTCTGCTGCCTTTGACCGTGGCTTGTAGTATTTCTTTGGCCAGTGTGTTGTCTGGTTGTATGACCAAACCATTGGAGTTGTCAGTGATTACTTGTATTACTGATATATTTGTTATGTGGTCTCCATAAGAAATTTTCAGGATCCTTCTGAAAAATTTCATCTCAAATGTGGCTATCCTTCTATTGGACTCGGCTTTCAGACTCCAGCTTCCAGATCCGTATGTCAGCACTGACACAACCAGGCTTTTATACGGTTGTATCTTTATTGCCGTTTTGATGTTGCTTCATATCTTCTTGAGTCTTGCTATCGCTGATGTTGCCAGGTTTACCCGTGTGCGTATATTTCCTCGGTGGAGTCACCCTCAGAGGAGATGATCGATTCATTAATATAGTAGTTCTTGGCACTATTCTGCTGTTGACCATGATCTGTTGACCATGATCTGTTGACCATGATCTTGCTCTTTTCTGCACTTATTTCCATTCTGTAAGCATGCGCTCTCCTTTCCACTGTTGTTTTTGAAATTGTTATGATTACTATAATAAAATTATTACCAGATGTCTCAGCCAACATTGTGTAATCAAATGTCATGTGGCTAAACTTTTAGTGAACAAACGTCATAGATCTGGCCATATTAAACCCGTGAAATGTCAATAATCGTAATCTAGTTCTGTTTATGAGGTTCTATGATTATTGCAATATAATTAATTATTTCTCATTCCCTGTCTCCATATAATAAAGAAATAAAAATACAATAAATTTATGTACAAAATAAAGAAATTCTTTGGTGGTCTAAGCATGTGCATCACTTCTATACAATGTCAGTGGTAATCCAGTGGGGAGTTGCAGCCTCAGCTGATAAACATTCAAATTAGGAACTGTTGCTACCATTTGAAGCATGCACAGTTTTGTTCAGCCTCACTATTATTTATGTATGACTATATAAATAATACCTGGCAGATCTATGATATTTGCTCACCCTAAAAGTTGGCCACATGACATTTGGTTACACAATGTTGGCCGGGATATCTGGTCATAACGTGTGAGTATGCAAACTAGGGTACAACCTCAAAACACAATGAGCCTCATTTGTATGCTGTAATCTCTAACACCATCCTACATCCAGGCATTATTAGTATTAGAGGAACTCCCAATGCTTGTCTCCCGTCTAACTTGACCGACCCTCCGGCTCTGTAACATCATCCTACATCCAGGCACTATCAGTATTAGAGGAACTCCCAATGCTTGTCTCCCGTCTAACTTGACTGACCCTCCGGCTCTGTAACATCATCCTACATCCAGGCACTATTAGTATTAGAGGAACTCCCAATGCTGGTTTCCCGTCTAACTTGACTGACCCTCCGGCTCTGTAACATCATCCTACATCCAGGCACTATCAGTATTAGAGGAACTCCCAATGCTGGTTTCCCGTCTAACTTGACTGACCCTCCGGCTCTGTAACATCATCCTACATCCAGGCACTATCAGTATTAGAGGAACTCCCAATGCTGGTTTCCCGTCTAGCTTGACTGACCCTCCGGCTCTGTAACATCATCCTACATCCAGGCACTATTAGTATTAGAGGAACTCCCAATGCTGGTTTCCCGTCTAACTTGACTGACCCTCCGGCTCTGTAACGCCATCCTACTTCCAGGCACTATCAGTATTAGAGGAACTCCCAATGCTTGTCTCCCGTCTAACTTGACTGACCCTCCTGCTCTGTAACATCATCCTACTTCCAGGCACTATCAGTATTAGAGGAACTCCCAATGCTGGTATCCCGTCTAACTTGACTGACCTTCCGGCTCTGTAACATCATCCTACATCCAGGCACTATTAGTATTAGAGGAACTCCCAATGCTGGTCTCCCGTCTAACTTGACTGACCCTCCGGCTCTGTAACATCATCCTACTTCCAGGCACTATCAGTATTAGAGGAACTCCCAATGCTTGTCTCCCGTCTAACTTGACTGACCCTCCGGCTCTGTAACATCATCCTACATCCAGGCACTATTAGTATTAGAGGAACTCCCAATGCTGGTCTCCCGTCTAACTTGACTGACCCTCCGGCTCTGTAACATCATCCTACTTCCAGGCACTATCAGTATTAGAGGAACTCCCAATGCTTGTCTCCCGTCTAACTTGACTGACCCTCCGGCTCTGTAACATCATCCTACATCCAGGCACTATTAGTATTAGAGGAACTCCCAATGCTGGTCTCCCGTCTAACTTGACTGACCCTCCGGTTCTGTAACATCATCCTACTTCCAGGCACTATCAGTATTAGAGGAACTCCCAATGCTGGTCTCCCGTCTAACTTGACTGACCCTCCGGCTCTGTAACATCATCCTACTTCCAGGCACTATCAGTATTAGAGGAACTCCCAATGCTTGTCTCCCGTCTAACTTGACTGACCCTCCGGCTCTGTAACATCATCCTACATCCAGGCACTATTAGTATTAGAGGAACTCCCAATGCTTGTCTCCCGTCTAACTTGACTGACCCTCCGGCTCTGTAACGCCATCCTACTTCCAGGCACTATCAGTATTAGAGGAACTCCCAATGCTGGTCTCCCGTCTAACTTGACTGACCCTCCGGCTCTGTAACATCATCCTACTTCCAGGCACTATCAGTATTAGAGGAACTCCCAATGCTGGTTTCCCATCTAACTTGACTGACCCTCCGGCTCTGTAACGCCATCCTACTTCCAGGTACTATTAGTATTAGAGGAACTCCCAATGCTGGTCTCCCGTCTAACTTGACTGACCGTCCGGCTCTGTAACATCATCCTACATCCAGGCACTATCAGTATTAGAGGAACTCCCAATGCTTGTCTCCCATCTAACTTGACTGACCCTCCGGCTCTGTAATGCCATCCTACTTCCAGGCACTATTAGTATTAGAGGAACTCCCAATGCTTGTCTCCCGTCTAACTTGACCGACCCTCCGGCTCTGTAACATCATCCTACTTCCAGGTACTATCAGTATTAGAGGAACTCCCAATGCTGGTCTCCCATCTAACTTGACTGACCGTCCGGCTCTGTAACGCCATCCTACTTCCAGGTACTATCAGTATTAGAGGAACTCCCAATGCTGGTTTCCCGTCTAACTTGACTGACCCTCTGGCTCTGTAATGCCATCCTACTTCCAGGTACTATCAATATTAGAGGAACTCCCAATGCTGGTCTCCCGTCTAACTTGACTGACCCTCCGGCTCTGTAACATCATCCTACATCCAGGCACTATCAGTATTAGAGGAACTCCCAATGCTGGTCTCCCGTCTAACTTGACTGACCCTCCGGCTCTGTAACATCATCCTACATCCAGGCACTATCAGTATTAGAGGAACTCCCAATGCTGGTCTCCCGTCTAACTTGACTGACCCTCCGGCTCTGTAACGCCATCCTACTTCCAGGTACTATCAGTATTAGAGGAACTCCCAATGCTGGTCTCCCGTCTAACTTGACTGACCCTCCGGCTCTGTAACGCCATCCTACTTCCAGGTACTATCAGTATTAGAGGAACTCCCAATGCTGGTTTCACGTCTAACTTGACCGACCCTCTGGCTCTGTAATGCCATCCTACTTCCAGGTACTATCAATATTAGAGGAACTCCCAATGCTGGCATCCCGTCTAACTTGACCGACCCTCTGGCTCTGTAACGCCATCCTACTTCCAGGTACTATCAGTATTAGAGGAACTCCCAATGCTGGTTTCCCGTCTAACTTGACCGACCCTCCGGCTCTGTAACGCCATCCTACTTCCAGGCACTATCAGTATTAGAGGAACTCCCAATGCTGGCATCCCATCTAACTTGACTGACCCTCCGGCTCTGTAACGCCATCCTACTTCCAGGCACTATCAGTATTAGAGGAACTCCCAATGCTGGCATCCCATCTAACTTGATTGACCCTCCGGCTCTTTAACGCCATCCTACTTCCAGGCACTATCAGTATTAGAGGAACTCCCAATGCTGGTTTCCCGTCTAACTTGACTGACCCTCCGGCTCTGTAACATCATCCTACATCCAGGCACTATCAGTATTAGAGGAACTCCCAATGCTGGTCTCCCGTCTAACTTGACTGACCCTCCGGCTCTGTAACGCCATCCTACTTACAGGCACTATCAGTATTAGAGGAACTCCCAATGCTGGTTTCACGTCTAACTTGACCGACCCTCTGGCTCTGTAATGCCATCCTACTTCCAGGTACTATCAGTATTAGAGGAACTCCCAATGCTGGTTTCACGTCTAACTTGACCGACCCTCTGGCTCTGTAATGCCATCCTACTTCCAGGTACTATCAGTATTAGAGGAACTCCCAATGCTGGCATCCCGTCTAACTTGACTGACCCTCCGGCTCTGTAACGCCATCCTACTTCCAGGCACTATCAGTATTAGAGGAACTCCCAATGCTGGCATCCCGTCTAACTTGATTGACCCTCCGGCTCTGTAATGCCATCCTACTTCCAGGCACTATCAGTATTAGAGGAACTCCCAATGCTGGCATCCCATCTAACTTGATTGACCCTCCGGCTCTTTAACGCCATCCTACTTCCAGGCACTATCAGTATTAGAGGAACTCCCAATGCTGGTTTCCCGTCTAACTTGACTGACCCTCCGGCTCTGTAACATCATCCTACATCCAGGCACTATCAGTATTAGAAGAACTCCCAATGCTGGTCTCCCGTCTAACTTGACTGACCCTTCGGCTCTGTAACGCCATCCTACATCCAGGCACTATCAGTATTAGAGGAACTCCCAATGCTGGTCTCCCGTCTAACTTGACTGACCCTCCGGCTCTGTAACGCCATCCTACTTCCAGGTACTATCAGTATTAGAGGAACTCCCAATGCTGGTTTCACGTCTAACTTGACCGACCCTCTGGCTCTGTAATGCCATCCTACTTCCAGGTACTATCAGTATTAGAGGAACTCCCAATGCTGGCATCCCGTCTAACTTGACTGACCCTCCGGCTCTGTAACGCCATCCTACTTCCAGGCACTATCAGTATTAGAGGAACTCCCAATGCTGGCATCCCGTCTAACTTGATTGACCCTCCGGCTCTGTAATGCCATCCTACTTCCAGGCACTATCAGTATTAGAGGAACTCCCAATGCTGGCATCCCGTCTAACTTGACTGACCCTCCGGCTCTGTAACGCCATCCTACTTCCAGGCACTATCAGTATTAGAGGAACTCCCAATGCTGGTCTCCCGTCTAACTTGACTGACCCTCCGGCTCTTTAACGCCATCCTACTTCCAGACACTATCAGTATTAGAGGAACTCCCAATGCTGGTATCCCGTCTAACTTGACTGACCCTCCGGCTCTGTAACGCCATCCTACTTCCAGGCACTATCAGTATTAGAGGAACTCCCAATGCTGGTTGCCCATCTAACTTGATTGACCCTCCGGCTCTGTAACATCATCCTACTTCCAGGCACTATCAGTATTAGAGGAACTCCCAATGCTGGTCTCCCGTCTAACTTGACTGACCCTCCGGCTCTTTAACGCCATCCTACTTCCAGACACTATCAGTATTAGAGGAACTCCCAATGCTGGTCTCCCGTCTAACTTGACTGACCCTCCGGCTCTGTAACGCCATCCTACTTCCAGGCACTATCAGTATTAGAGGAACTCCCAATGGTGGTCTCCCGTCTAACTTGATTGACCCTCCGGCTCTGTAACGCCATCCTACATCCAGGCACTATCAGTATTAGAGGAACTCCCAATGCTGGTCTCCCATCTAACTTGACTGACCCTCCGGCTCTGTAACGCCATCCTACTTCCAGGCACTATCAGTATTAGAGGAACTCCCAATGCTGGTTGCCCATCTAACTTGAGTGAACAGGCAGCATGACTTGTTGATCTGTTTGATGCCACTTAATACATTAACTCAGGTTTGTTATCTACAGGACAGTCATTGCAATTAAGCAGAGTCATCACATTAGTAGTCATTAGCAGGTGTGATGGCCATCAGTTGAAGGAACATCAGGCAATCAGTTCTAGTGCTTCTCAGTGACACTGACAATTAGCAGAGCTGTGGATTTAGTGAGTGAGAACATTTGCTAATGAGGCAATTAGCATATTTCAACACCTGTAGTGAAACTGGCCAGGAGCAGAAGAGTTGAGTAGGGACACACCATATTGTGGGGGCACTGTAGCTCAGTAGTTAGAGCACTGTACTATCAATCCATAGGATCATGGTTTGAGCCCACTGTAGCTCAGTAGTTAGAGCACTGTGCTGTCAATCCATAGGATCATGGTTTCACCCCACTGTAGCTCAGTAATTAGAGCACTGTAGCTCAGCAGTTAGAGCACTGTGCTGTCAACCCAGAGGATCATGGTTTGACTCCACTGTAGCTCAGTAATTAGAGCACTGTAGCTCAGCAGTTAGAGCACTGTGCTGTCAACCCAGAGGATCATTGTTTGACCCCACTGTAGCTCAGTAGTTAGAGCACTGTAGCTCAGCAGTTAGAGCACTGTGCTGTCAACCCAGAGGATCACGGTTTCAGTCTTCTTATTGCTGTTTCAAAACTTGGGCAGTTTCATTTACCACACTTTGCAGGTCTTTCTGAAGAGATAATAAAACTGTGTGTACCTTTTACCTGGTGTCTATGCCAATAAGAGATGTCACACATGGAAATAACATGTCTTGGACATACAGAACCAATGGTCTCAATCTACAAAGACCCACACGAGTGCTGCATTAGCTGCATGCTGCTAAAAAAATTAGCTCTGATAATGGAGTTGTCAGGTGGGAAATACAGATTTCAATCTCTGTGATTGCCTTATCCAATTGTTGGGTGTCTTGTGTATTGGAGCCTGCTGTGTAGTGCTTGGTTTATGCAGGATGGAAAGACACTTATTGTGTGTGGTAAATACACAAATGTTCGCAAACTAAAAAAATAGGAGCATAAAATTAAGCACATTGGGTTTATGTAGCCAGTCTGACCTATTTCTTAAGTAATATAATTATGGAATCAGTGGCCAGCCCTGTAACACGTAGCCATTGCCGAGTTATGACACATGCAAAAGAGAGTTTTACACATGCTGCCTAAGTAAGTGACATGAAACACAGAATTTCCTAAGACAAACTTCTTAACATTGAGCAATCTTCCTTGGCCACTACGTAGTAACATGAGACAGGCCCCAGGTGACTAGAAGACTGCCATACACAGATAACCCAGATTTTTATATATATATTGTTTATATTGAGGAATGCACTGATAGCCAGATATGAGCAGAGTATCAGAATGGAGATCTTTGCATAAGTCCTAACCAGAAACAAGGTAAAAGTTCGCCAAAGGAGTTCAGGACAGTGTCCCCAGAAACCTCCTTTGCAATGCAATGCAATTTTTTGCTTCCTAGGGTATAGTGTAGTGAGATAGATTTACCAAATAAAGTGATGTCCTGTCAGTTCATTAAGCAATTTATTTCCCCATTCATCTGTTCTGTTAAGCTTCACACAGTGTCTGGGAGAAAGGTTGAGGATAGTTACAACGTCTGATATTTCAGCCAAGTCTGTGTGGAATTGGCTACAAACTATAGATTTAGCAACACAGTAGCCATGACAGCAATAGATCCTGTCTTCTACAGCAGGATGACCGTTCAAGTAATGTACAGTATAAGCCCCTCGATGCACGTCCTTTAAATGCTTGTTCTCATCTTTTCTCTTAGCTCGTTGTCTTTCTCCACAACGCACAATCGATTTTATGATCTATCAGTATATGCTTTTTTAAAAACATTTTTGCCTATGATTTTTATTTAATGTTTGGAAACTATTTCAGGTTTGCATAGAGTTGAAAATTATTTTCAAACCTTCTGTTCAATGGTGTTGTGCTTGTTGCAAGCTGACATCCCCTTCTAATAATGATGTTAGTATTGAGTTTATTAGCAAGAATGTAATCTAATTTTTCTTCTGCTCCTTAGAACTTGCTCATATCCATTTACAGTCTCCAGTCACGATTCTAATCAGAAATTCCAGTAACATGCAGTAATATGTCTTCTAATTTCCTTATCTATTTCCAAATCATCCATAACTATTCTGCAATTTTGCTCTTGATGTAGGTCAGTAATCAGCCCTGTCCACTTGTTTTCTAGGTGATTACATTGATTGTTAAACGTATATGCAGGGGTAGAACTTAGCACTCGCCCCCCTCACTCGAGGTGAGTTGAAATACCTAGGGATTAATAACATTTAGCTAGCACTAGTCCCCCAGGCTAGCACTAGTCCCCCAGGCTAGCACTAGTCCCTCAGGCTAGCACGAGTCTCCCAGGCTAGCACTAGTCCCCCAGGCTAGCACAAGTCTCCCAGGCTAGCACTAGTCCCCCAGGCTAGCACGAGTCTCCCAGGCTAGCACGAGTCCCCAGGCTAGCACTAGTCCCCCAGGCTAGCACTAGTCCCCCAGGCTAGCACTAGTCCCCCAGGCTAGCACGAGTTCCCCAGGCTAGCACGAGTCCCCCAGGCTAGCACTAGTCCCCCAGGCTAGCACTAGTCCCCCAGGCTAGCACTAGTCCCCCAGGCGAGTACCGGTAGCTATTTTCCATTAATGTTTTCTAAAGGCAAGGCATTTTATTTAATTTTAATTTTATTATACATATTTAAACGTAAAAGCAATCTGTTGGGTGGGAAAAATCTTCACCTCTCGATATTCGGTTTCATAAAAAATTAAACAGTGCTAACTTTTGCCCGTCATCAAAATTGAATACGGAAGATAAAATTGTGCACAAGCGGAGGTATGATGCATCGGATAGAAAACGTGAATTTCAGCCACTTCGGCTGAAGCATTTCTCGTGGCTAGAGTACAACTACAAGAGTTCGTCC